>VUYV01000042.1:3817178-3956135 GCA_008711295.1 Anarhynchus alexandrinus | reverse complement strand
GGGAAGGGGGGGGTGGTGGTGGGGGGGAGGTGGCTTTGGTCGGGCGTACCCCGAGGTGCCGTGCCCGCGGTCAGCTGCTCTGCCGGCAGCGCGGCGGCCGTGAGGGAGGGTCACTCCCCGCCCTCGGGCTGTGCGGAGCCGGGAGGGCCTGCCCCGGGCCGGGCCGGCCGGCGGCGGGGCTGTGGGAGCTGCCCCGAGGGGGGGAGGGCGCGGGCGCCGGCAAGCCGCTGGAGCGAGGGCAGGGCGGGCCGTGGGGTGTGCGGCCTGGCCGGCGTGCCCCTGAGGTGAAGGGTGGGAGGGTGAGGGGGGTGAGGGGACAGGTCCCCCAGGAGGGGCGCGGATCCCGCGCACGGTGTGACTGCCACCGCACTCCTTCCTGGAGGGGACAACTGTGGCAGCTATTGGTGGCACCGAGCTTGGGTCAGGCCGTTGGGCAGGCGCGGGGAGGAGGAGGAAGGAGAGGAGTGTAGAATCAGAATCGTCTAGGTTAGGAGAGACCTTTAAGATCATCATGTCCAACTGTTAACCTGGCACTGCCAAGGTGCCACTAAACCATGTCCCTCAGCACATCTCCATGGCTTTTAAATACCTACAGGGATGGTGACTTAACCACTTCCCTGGGCAGCCTGTTCCAGTGCTCGACAACCCTTTTGGTGAAGAAATTTTTCCTAATACCCATCCTAAACCTCCCCTGGCGCAACTTGAGGCCATTTCCTGTTGTCCAGTCAATCGCCTGTTAGATGGGAGAAGAGGCTGAGCCCCACCTTGCTACAACCTCCTTTCAGGTAGTTGTAGAGAGCGATGAGGTCTCCCCTGAGCCCCGCAGGTGTGCTTGGAGTCAGTCTGGGGAGAGAGATGGAGTAACAAGGTGGAGAACTTGGGGAAAGTGGAAAGCACGCGTGAGCACCTGAAAAAGAGCTGCAGTGGCTGTATGGAGAAGGCTGACTGAACAGCGAAGCGTAGGAGCTGCTGCTCCTGTCAAGCCTCACATTATCGAGGTTCTGGGATTGCCATGTGGGAAAGGACTGCCTGGTCTTCCAGAGCATCAAAATCCCCGTCTCTACCTCTGCTGTTCAGAACCAGTTGCTCCAGTGGAAGAATAAGATACTTGTCTCTAGAACAATACTTCCCGAGCCCTCTTTTAAGTAGATTTTGATCTGAAATGACATGTAGAGATACATAAGCCTTCCAAAAGCTTTCTTTTATACTTACTCTAATTGTAATTGGTCTTCTAATCTGTGTAAATCATATGTAGCTATTGTTTGCATTGTTCTGTGACAATAGGAAACACTGCTTCTTTTGGAGCAAGTAGCAAATATGGTTTCTGGCACAGGCACGGCTCTTTCGTGATGGAAAGATTGTCTTCTTGCTCTCTACTAATTCGATGTATGGAAAAATAATAACATCACATATTGACCATACTACTGATCAGTACTGCATTAAAAAAGCTGCTTAATTAATCTTTTCTGTAAAACCATTGGTGAATTAACACTTAGGTTTACATTTGATGATCTATAAATCCAAACACCAAATTGTATAACTAATAACTGTTTATTAAGATGCTTCAGAAAAGATGGTTTTCACCAGTCAGATTTTCATAGAAATATGAGTGTCCAAGAAAATTGCAAAGGATAAGATCAGGAATGGGATCCAGATATTTTGGACCTGATTCTACTTTGGTCCCGGTTGGTCCATAATTGCACTGTGAGCCGCATTCTTTCAATTACCCTTGTGTGCCCCGTTGACTTCATCATGCTCTTGCTTTATGGCATTTCATGTAAGGGAAGCACCAGGTCTTTTGTTTAATTGTGACTACTTACTATTAAACCATTTACTTTAAAGGTAAACACTGACAGCTACTAGCAATAATCAAGCTATATGAAACTACTTTCGTTAGTTTTCTCAGGAGGCAAAGGGTTCCCATGGAGCTGGAAAAAGTGAAGCAGTTGGAAACATTAAGAGAATATGTGTATCAGGAGTTTTCTGTACACCTCCCTCTGCCAGTTTGTCTGTGTGCTCTTTTGCAACAAAATCTGGTAGTAGTAATGGTAATTGCTATTATTGCTATTACCCACCGTGAACTTGCAACTAAGTCTTCTCCTTGTCTTAGATTTTCTGCTTGCTTTTTTTCAGTCCCATGGACATGAAGTTACCTTCTTACCATTACTTCCCCATCACAGTAGCTCTCTATAGTTCTTCCCTTTCTTATCTCTTTGTCTCGTTTCCACTAGCAAAACTTATCTTAAGGTGCTATTTACTTGCTAGTTAATCTAGAAAGCTGCTCTACCTTATTCCACATCCTCCTTAAATATAAAAGGATTTTTTCTGAATTTGTCTGGACTTGACTCCTCCTTAATTACTTCTGAGGATTACTTTCGTGGAGTGTCCCATCAATGTGACAACATGATTATGGGATAATTTGAAATGATCCTTATATACAAATCTCCCTTGTTTTGTCCCAGAACTTTCTTCTGTGTTGTTGTTTACATCAGAATTTTCCCCCTTACCACGTCCTTTATCTGTGTATTTTTCATGGTGAAATTTCTCTGCTGCAAAGGACAAATATTATTTTTTTGTTTGGAAAGTCTATTTAAGGAAGGTTAGTAAAAAGAAAAAAATAATTTAATCAGAACAGTCTTTTATCTTAACTGTTCAAGAAATTTTAGAAAAGTCAGAGAGATACTACAGGGCTGCTTGTTTTGGGTTTTTTTTAATGACATTTCTCGCTACAGAATTCTGCTGATATATCTTCAAGCCTTCAATAGAATAATTAATGATGATTTGCTCAGACATAATTTTTGTTAGCATCTTCCTCCTCCTCCTGCTGGCTCTTTCTTGTACCTTAGGATGTGCCAAAACTTGAATAATGGTTTAATTTAGCTCATATGAACATATCTAAAGCTGTATCTGTAATGAAATATTGTAAAGTTAGGACACTTCAGAGTATTAATAGAAAATGGTATTATGCTAAACAGAACTATATTAAATCACAGTTTGCTGGTGAAGAGAACATATTTTAAGTTTGGAAAAAATTAAATACATCTCTTGCAGCAGTAGATGGTGGGAGTATAGTTACAATGGCAAAAGAGAAATAATCCTAGGAACCTCAAACACTCCATTCCTGTGCTGTTTGTCATCTATTATCTGTGAAACTGACTTTGGACTGTTCATCTGGCTTATTGAAACCAGGATTTGTAATGTATGTGGGGCTTAACTTCTGTCTTCAGATGGAATCACACCAAGAAATCATGTTCTTCAATTTAAATGCAAGTTCAGCTAAACTGTTTCTGATACCATTTAGTGTACTGATAAAGTCAGGGTTCTTCAATAATTATCTTCTAACATTGTCTTTTGGCATGTGAGCGATTTTTAGAGCTACTCATGTTAGATATTTTTAATAAACAAAGCTCCAATGGTAGCTTTAATAAATTCATATTAATCCAGGGACATGTTTTGTTCCCCAGGGATTTCTGATAGTAAATGATATTCTGCGTAGCAGAAGTGTCCAGTCAGCATTTTATGTATACAAAGTCTATAATGTAGTCTGCTGCTGTATTTGGAGGAAAGCTATCCTGCAAATATGTCCTCAGGTTGATGTCTGAGGCGGTGTACAAGGACAGCCGAATTAACATGGATATTACATTATATCCCTTCTTTGATCACTACTGCAAAACTTGATATTTATTTCATCTAGCTGTGAGAGTCCCATCGTAGTTGCACAGAAGATCTATGTGACTGAAATTTCTGCACATGCCATGGTAAAGCACAGAGTGTGATTTTTTTTCCCCTTAAAGAGTTTCTGATTCTTCTGGTTGTTAATTCCAAGCCTGAACCAGTCCCCTGTGCTCCCTTTATCTGGGTGATAATTTCAAGGCATATTGACAGATTAAATGTCAACATTATCTCTTAATGCTGTTATTTTTCTCTTCAAATATGCTGGCGAAAGAACAAAATTTTATCTCTTCTGTGCTTTAGGTTTGGTGCAACTAGTCCTTATGGTGGTGTTTAAGCTTATAATGATTGGCAACAAGTCCCTGGGTGCCTGAGAGCCAGGCTGGTGTTGCTGGAGTCTGTCAGACATCTGTCACTCCTCACCTCGGTGCATACAGTTCTTTGCTGTGGAGCTATTAGGAAAACCAAACGGAGCCTGTAGACTGTTTTTCAAGGCTAAGTCTCCTAAATCTCCTTTTATCCTTCCTAAAGCTTCCCATCCTACACCATTCTGCAGCATCTCAGTGTTTCCTCTGTGTTCTTGTAGCGTTCTTTCACCTTGGATACCTGGCTGGGACTCCAGAGTTAATCAGTGCATAATTGGTTAAAATCATCTAAGTAGATTTTAGTGGGCTCGAGAATTTAATTCTCGTTGCCAAGCAGTATCTATCAATAGTCTTGTTAAATAGTATCCCGGTCACAAGGAATCATGGAGAGGTAAATTATTTTGCATAGAAGTGAATAAAAACATCCTGACACATCATTTTAAATCATTTTCAGTGAATGAAGCAAGCCTAGGATTTCTCCCCTGTAGTTTATCCAAAAGCTTGTGTAGAAGTCTGATTAAACCGTAACTCAAAATACTCTTTAAAAATTATGTGTTATGCAGACTGTATAAATAACTGAGTATAATATGTGTGAAAAATAAGAGGAATTGCTTTATTTATGCAGTATATAGGACAAGGTTAAATCCAGTGCAAGATTCTCTTTACAGGAGATGGCAGACTCTTCTGGTGACCGGTCACACTAGATTATATGTAATACGACATTTAGATCTTTTGTCTGTGTGTGTGTATGTATATGTATAAAAACCCCCTACTATTCTGTTGAAATACTGGTTGGTGGTCTGCTTACTGAAGTTTGCGTTCAGTCCGTGGCATAGCACCTCTTTTCTGAACTGCAGCTACCAAGAGGTGTATGACTGCAGGACTTGGGTCAGAAGATTCACACCTCAGCACAGCTAACCTTCTAATGTTTGTCAGGTTTTGTGCTTCTGAGTGTGAGTCACAGCAAGTCAGTTTTTCTTTATACCTTCTTAAGAACTGTATCTCACCATGAGGTCTTATCTTCGGAAGTCAATAAGTGTATTTCTGCTGGGAGTTTGGATTACCAGCTTTCCAGACATGCTCTGAGACTTCTTGCCATGATTTTTGGGAGAGGCGAATTTCAGATTATGATTGTGGCTTTGTATCACAGCACATAAATTTTTATTTCTTGGCATGCATTGCATAACCAGTACTGTGTCCTGGTTTGAGGACAAACCCATGTCCAAACCACAACAACTGAGGTTTTTTGCATGTTCTTTGAAGAGTAACAAAAGTTCAGTTGCTTCATTGTTCAGAGTAATGTGAAGCTGAGATAACTTGAAGATGCTGTCACACAGATGGATGAATGCCACAGGGCACCCTGAAGTTTTCAGTGTTGCAGGGATGCCTGACTAGTTCTGCATAGTCCCTGTGGATCCAGCACAGTTTACCAGCTTTGGCTGAGTCCTGAGGCTCCCTCCACAAAGAGCCACTCAGGTGGATCTGCTCTGCATTTTTTCAGTGCTTAAGGTTCCTCATGAGTTGGATGGCAAGTGTTGCACATGGATATTTGAGGGAATCTGTCTAGCACCAGCTTGGATCAAGAAAGACCTTCCTGAGCAGCAGCTTGCTGAATCTAACATGGCTCCATCAAGTTAAAAGTGCTGATGTTGCACTTCGGGGTTTTCCTGGGTTTGTACTGTGGTCCAGATACACAATGAATGGAGCTGTCTTGTGTCAGTAGAGCTTATTCTTCATGTTCCAGATCATATAAAAATGGCTAAACCACTTCCAAATCTGAACCCACACCGAAAGCTGTTTAACCTTGTTCATGCAGCGCTGCACATGAGCCAATACACTTTGTATTAATAACCTCTGAGCTATACAGAGTGTCTCCATGGCACAATTTATGTGCAACGGAAATAACCCTCTACAGCTGGTTAAGTGATAGCTGTGCAGTGTAGGACGCAGTGCAAGAAGGGAGCGGACAGGAATATTAGACTGGATCACCTGTGCTTTGCCCACGCATCAAGGTTCCCAAACAGCTGGGTTTTTTTTCTTTTAAATCAAGTGAGCACAAAGTATTTTCTTGGCCTCCCAAACCAAATTTCCTCCACTTCATTACAGTGCCCTGATGCTCAGCTTGGGCAAATGGAGTTCATCATCATGAATGCATCTGGCTTTTACAGGAAGAAGAGTGAAATATTTCCAGTAAGTATATTTCAGGATTCAGAAGTACTTCTAAATACTTTCTTCAGCAGTGTTTGGCCAATGGAGAATTTGTGATGTTATGACATAGTGTGAAGATTTCACTGCCATTTGTCTAGAATAACATATGTAATTTAACCAGTTTTTACTGCTCCAGAATGAAACAATAAATAGTGAGTCCTCTGGAGCCGAGAGCATTTCTAGTTCTGTGTTTGTTTATCGCCTGACATGGTGAGGACTGATTCACACCAGAGCCTCTGCACTAACACAATGACAACAGCAACTGCAGTGTCTGCGGGGCATGATTGAGCTTTGTGTGGTGGAGGGGTAAGAGACCTGCAGCTAAACGGATTGATTTTTGTTGTGTATTTCACAATACACAGTATGTATTCCAATATGAGAGGGAGATGTAAAGTTGTGTGTCTAGGTAAAAATACAAGGCTGACAACACCCGCTACACCACTGAGTTAGCAGAACGTGCAAAACTCAACCACGCTGCCGCAGTTCTGTCTGGGGACCAGATGACAGTTGTCCAGTCTGGAAAGATGAAAGATGACTTCCTAATGATCCAGGTCTTCACGTTGGTTCTAGCAAGCTGAAAGTTATTTTCCTCTTCATTTCATACCTGGGAAGAAAAGAGAAAACCTGGAACCCCCTGGAAACACTGATTGCCCAGAATTTCTGCTTTCACTGTGTAGACAACATGAAAGATTATACATATTTAGTGATTGCCCAGTTTCTGTAATATTCATGCTGGTTTTGCAGGAGAATACCTGAAGGGAAACAGGATAAATGAACATGTTTGTAAAAAGCAGTAGAGGGCCAGACACTCAGCATTTTGCTACAACCCATCAGTTAGAGGAGTTGCAGTTTCACAGCTTATGACATCAGCCAGTCTCCTCACATGAACTTCAGCCTTTTTTCTGGGGTTGTGTTAAAAAGCTCAGGCACTTTCTACTTGGGCTTGATCCTGTAACATGCAGTGCTTCTCCAGTGAGCACTCTGAGCTGCCACTGGCTTTAGTACGCTCAGGATCTGTTTCTTTTATACTGTTTCTTTAAAGAGAGAAAAAAAGAAATAATGTATGTATGCTCTTTGAAAGAATGGTATGGAGGGCAAGCTGTACTGAACAGTTTTCTGGAAAAAAAAAAATCACAAGGCTACAAAATTTATCACACTGCAAGTTTAAAGAAACGTGATTTTTCCCTTGCACCCTTTCTAAAAGGGAACTGGGAGGTTTATCAGGCAAAGACCTTGCTCCTGCTGTTCCTGAGGAGTGCGAATATTTCTGTTACAAAGGGATCAGGACAGACCCCCAACCGTTGTCCATTTTCATAACAGTTCATCACAGATTACAGTTTGACTAGGGGACAAATTAAGACCGTTTCGGTAAGTCAGCAAGGATATTTGGAAGGGTGGCTGGAGCAGCGATACTGCATCAGGATGCAAGGCTGTTCTGCTAAGTCATCCTAGCTGGTGGTGAGAAAACCCTGCATACAGATGCGGGATCATTTCTGCTCACTCAGTGCCGGTGCGTGCAAACTGCTGCTGGGCTGTGCCATGGCTTGTGCTTCTCCTGTGCAGAGCTGGAAAGCAGAATTGTCTGGAACAGCTTTGAAACCGGGGAAATCCTCATGGAAGTTTATGTTTGGGTTTATATTTTGTTGCTTCTTAAGGTAACAATGAAGGGAAGAGAGATGGATTTAGAATATTAGCCTAAGCCCATGACCAGTAAAAACTACCTCAGGTGCCTAAATTTAGGATGTTAGTTTATTGACTTGAGCAGGATTAAAATCAGCACATTTGGTGAATAATTGCAGAAGTGATGGAGTAGTGAGTGTGCGTGCACTCATTTGCAGAGCTGGAGATCTTTCTTTTTTATGTCTCAAACAGAAATGGTCTCTGAAAAAAGTTGTTTGTTTGTTTTTTTTTTAAAGTGGTCTTACATAATATTTGCACTGCACATAGGGCACTTTGCTTCCCAAGATCTCTGTTGACTGATTTACGTAGAGTGCAGAGTCATTGGAGCAGCAGATACCCTCCTAGAGCAGTGCCCCACAATCCTTATGGCTATAGATGAGACGTAGGTTTCTTCTGCTCTCTTTCAGGCCAAATCCATCTTCAATTCTACCCACAGTAGACACCCCTGCATAGGTTGGCATGCAGCCTAGGCTCACCAGTAGCCAGCTGGTCAGGGAGCTGTGCTGGAGGGCACGGGCTGGGAGCGTCCGCACGGCCCCTTTCTGCGGTGCTGCTCTCTAAATGCATGGGCAGTTTTCTGCTCCTGCTCTCCACACGGAAAAAGATTGCAGCTGCATTTTGAGAAGAGCTTAATCCCATTAGTGTGCACAACGCATGGCCTAGAAATGCTCTCTGGATGTACGCAGAGGGATGTTGTCTGTGGATGCTGAAGAGAAGTAGGCACCGTAGCAGTCAGGCTGCGGGCATGCATGGAAACAAACTGATAGGCACCATGAAGGTCTTTGGGCTAAACAAATAGGCACCTACTACATTATACAGAGTTTCCTATGAATGGTCCGTTTGGATTTAGGTCTTTTTTCCTATTGAACTCTACTCACCTTTGTCCTAATTTTAATTTAGTGCTTTGTAATTAAACATGAAGTGGAAAATGGAGATTGCAGCCTACTGTGGCAGAAGAGGAGACAGGGATGAACTTGATGCGTCAATTTCAATACCAATCAGATTGATGCATAAATTAAAAAAACACATTACCTCAAATTGTGAAGCCCTACAAGAGGTGCTGAGAAGTGGAAGGGAAAGCTGCCTGAGCCTGGTAGGAAGAGAGATGGCAGGCACGCAATGTAACAGCTTGTGCTGCATCAGGAATCAATGTGGGATCCCAGTTTGAGTTACTTGATTTGGATTGCACCTACCCAGCAGATACCTGTAGGGTCTGGCTTTTTCCTTTCACTTTGGCGACATTTGGAGAGTTTGTCAATCTGATAAATTGCAGTGAACTGAATTATAGCATAGTGCCCTACACAGAGTGTTTTCTTGTCAACTTCTCTTCTCCTCCTGGTTTACCAAGCTCCCTGACTTTGGTTCCTGCCTACAGTCTCATTTCTTCCTCAGTGCTCTCAAGAAATGAACCAAATAATTAAAGCACCCCCCTGAAATCTACACTTGTTTATAGCTGGTGCTTCCTCTGGGATCATTAGCAAAGTGTCTTTTATATTTCTCTCTTTGTAAAGTTGATCCTGAGATCTCAAAGTTAGTGGAAACAGGAGTGAGATTTTAGATTGCTAATTTTTAGAGGTAGGATTTACGTGTCAAAACAGCACTGAAGTAATTGCTTAGGATGAAACAGTAATCAACTCTCTAGCAATATTACTTTTTAAGCATTGAAATGAGATTATCTTTAGCAAAAAAAACAAACCAAACCAAAACCAAAAAAACAGCATTAGCTGATCGGGTAGCAAGTAATGATCATTCCACAAATGTTTTGGGAAATTTGTGGTCCAGTGAACCCAGTGAGGTGAAGGCTTGTGATAATCCTTGGTGTCAAATGAAATGTAAACCTTTCCATAGCCTCTATTAATTTTACTATGTTGAACCAGTACCTTCCTTACATTTTTATTTTCTCATTCATTTTGTCTTTCTATCTAAAGCTCCTGTTTTTCTGCTTCTGGGAGCCATTTCTTTCTTCTTGCAGGGGAGGCAGAAGTTATCTGATCTACTTTTTTTCTGCAGATATCTTCTCCTGTGGTTTACATAATAACGTTTTCTCTCTTTTATAAACTGATCATAGTAGTGGAAATTAATCTATATTCCTGTTAAGACAATTTATTTCTGTGTCACTTTGTATTTCTTACTGTTTGTGTATTATCCAGTCACCTAACTTATACTATCATAAAGATCTGCCATTTGATAATAACTTAATTCCAATTAAAAGATTTAAATTTAGAAGACCTTTAAGATTTAAATAACAATTAACTGACAAATGTGGTGCAATATTTGTTAATCCCAAAGGTCTCTTTTTCAGAGAGAATGGAAATGCAACACTGGAAATATGAGGGGGGAATATCTGAGTGTGTAGCTCAAGAAACAGTATTCTATTTGATGCTGAAATACTAAAGAGTCAAAACTTTTCCTCCCAAAGGGAAATATGCAGAGGACAGTGAGGGTCAACTAACTAGCATGGAGCAATTAAAAAGAGTGGGAGTGAAATTAAAGATTGAAAATAAACTATCCAGAAGACAACAGTGAGAATATATATGTAGAAAAAATGGTCAGTTGTCCTTGTTTATGCAAACAGTGCTGGAGTAATCTTCCCCACCTTCGTGCTTAGTGGATGAGGGAAAGGCTGTGGATGTTGGTCTCCCTAGACTTTAGTAAAGCTTTTGACACCATCTCCCACATTATTCTCCTGGATAAACTGGCTGCTCATGGCTTGGATGGGCATGCACTTTGCTGGGTAAAAAACTGGCTGAATGGACAGGCCCAAAGAGTTGTGGTGAATGGAGTTAAATCCAATTGGCAGCCAGTCACAAGTGGGGTTCCCCAGTGCTCAGTACTGGGGCCTGTTCTCTTTAATATCTTTATCAATGATCTGGACGAGGGGATCAAGTGCACCCTCAGTAAGTTTGCAGATGACACCAAGTTGGGCAGGAGTATTGATCTGCTTGAGGGTAGGAAGGCTCTACAGAGGGATCTGGACAGGCTGGATCGATGGGCTGAGGCCAATGGTATGAGTTTCAACAAGGCCAAGTGCCGGGTCCTGCACTTGGGTCACAACAACCCCATGCAGTGCTACAGGCTTGGGGAACAGTGGTTGGAAAAGGACCTAGGGGTATTTGTGAATAGCTGGCTGAATATGAGCCAGCAGTGTGCCCAGGTGGCCAAGAAGGCCAACAGCATCCTGGCTTGTATCAGGAATAGTGTGGCCAGCAGGACTAGGGAAGTGATTGTCCTGCTGTACTTAGCACTGGTGAGGCTGCACCTCAAATTCTGTGTTCAGTTTTAGGCTCCTTACTACAGAAGGGACATTGAGGTGCTGGAGCATGTCCAGAGAAGGGCAACAAAGCTGGTGAGGGGTCTATAGCACAAGTCCTATGAGGAGCGGCTGAGGGAACTGGGGTTGTTTATTCTGGAGAAAAGGAGGCTGAGAGGAGACCTTATTGTTCTCTACAACTACCTGAAAGGAAGTTGTAGTGAGGGGAGTCAGTCTCTCCTCCCAAGTAACAGGCAATAGGACAAGAGGAAATGGCCTCAAGTTGCACCAGGGGAGGTTTAGGATGGATATAAGGAAAAATTTCTTTACAGAAAGGGTTGTCAAGCATTGGAACAGGCTGTCCAGGGCGTGGTCGAGTCACCGTCCCTGTAGGTATTTAAAAGCCGTATAGATGTAGTGATGAGGGACATGGTTTAGTAGTAACTTGGCAGTGCCTGGTTAACAGTTGGACTTGATGATCTTAAAGGTCTCTTCCAACCAAGATGATTGTATGGTATGATTCCATGAGTCATGGCTATAGGGAGGTTCTCAGGAATTCCACTAGATCAGGAAATCAACAAAGGCGTGTCCTGATTTATGTGTTGAGTCACACTGTGGCACACTGTTTTTCTGGCTGCTGGTTATCCAGTTTAGCATCTCTTGTAGCATATTAGCTTTCCAAGGGATGTACCTGAGAATATTTTGGATGGTGCACAAGGCAGGATCAGGGCAGGGAGGATGGCTATGAAGTTCCAGTCTCACAAACATGATATGAGAGCTCCAGATGCAGACAGGAGGTGGTATGGTTCCAGATTCAGACCTTGGAATTAAGAGGATATTCCTGGATGCAATGGTGTATGTGTAGTCTCTAAAAACATTATGTTATTTTGAGCTGGTGAGAGAGGAGATGCATCAAGAAGAAAAACAGGTGAGCTGAAGTCTTGGCAAGTCCTGAGCCCATTTTTTTTTCACAACATTTACTGTTGGATCTCAGGCAACTCACTTAAGCTCTCTGTGATAATTCATAGAACCATCCAGGTTGGAAGACACCTTGTAAGATCTCTAGTCTGGCCTCCTGCTCAAAGCAGGTTGATAAAGAATTCGGACCATATTGTTCAGTGCTTTGTTGTGTCAGATCTTGGAAATTTCAAAGGACAGAGGCTCTCCCGTATCTCTAGACAATTTGTTCCAACGCTTAATTATGATTAGGCATTGACAGGCTGCTATTAGGTGTCTCCTAAAACCTTCTCCAGGCTCAACAAGCTCAGCCTCACCCTATAGGGCATGTGTGATCTGATCATATTAAATGAGTCAAGATTTCTCAAGAGATACTTGCCTTAGTCCTCTTCCGAGGAGAAGGTAGTTCTCCTTCACTCCCTCCCCTCACTAGGCACAACAGCCTGGGAGACCTTGCTGGTGAAGACTGAGGCGGAGAAAGCATTGAGTACCTCAGCCTTATCTGTGCCCACTGTCACTAAATCACCCATCCCATTCAGCAGCAGGCCCACATTTGTTTATTCTTTTAATGCTAATGTAGCAGTAGAACCTCTTATTGACCCTGGTGTCCTTTGCAAGTTTCAACTCTAGTTGAGCTTTGGCTTTCCTGACATCATCTCTGAGTACCTGGGCAATGTTTTAATATTTCCCTTGAGAGCCTTTGTCTGTCCCCTCTCTCTCTCCCTCCATCCAAGCATCCCAGAACTCAATTGGTATGACTGATCTCATAATGTCTCAGTGATTCCAGTGATGTCATAGCTTTGTATTCAGATGTGGAGCTCCAGCTGCTCCTGTTTCTCTGGCTGCATGTGTCTGTGTACAGGCATTTTAGGTGGCCCCTTTATTTTATTTATTTTATTTATTTTATCCTTCCCAAGGGGTCTCTTGCTCCTGTCAACTAGTCTCACCTACTTACCACCCTGACCTCCCTTGCTTAACTGCAAGCTGTTACCACCGTTCCTTGATGTATCTTGTTTGAAGTCCTCTTTGCCCATTGGCAAGCCTGTTCCTTCCCTGTAACATGAGGATGGTTGTACTTTTCTGTCTTACTGGTATATCATAATGATAAATAGATGAAAAAATTGTGAGCGGGGCTGGTTGAAAGCAGAAATATCTGCCTTGTGGGAACCTTGTGTGTGTGATGAAATTTCTTTATGTTAGAAACAAAGGTAGAAATGTCAATATTTGATATGGAAGGATGTATTAATTGTTTTAAGATAAATATAAATATTTTGTTAAAAACAGTCTTTGAAAATGTTGAAATTGAGGCAGGGAGCTCAGCCTCAGGACACCAGCTGCAGTGCACAACTTGGATTCTCTGCTTGGAGCACCAGCAGGATGAAGGGAGCTGGGAGACTGAAAGCCCTGTGAAGAGTGTATGAAGCTGGAAGCTTTGGAACCAATGGTTGCAGGGTTTCTGGGCTCCTCACTCTGTCAGGCACTAAATATAAAACTGGGTCAGCCATACCTTTGGGGTTTTCTGGAAGCCCGAGCATGCTCTAGCCTAATAACAGGGTTGGAAACAAGCAAGATAAGGGTTTATTTGAACTTCTCTTTTTTAACAAGAAACTGTTTAAAGCCTATATGTATTCCTGAGATGTGTTAGATCTAGCTACTCAGTATTTCCTACCTGTTAAGTCAGAAGATTCCCCAACCCGGTTGCTCAGATAATGCAGCACTGTTGCTCTGGTAATGCAGGCTGTTGGGAACCCAGGAATGTTGGTCTCTGTCATCACAACCACAGACTATGGAAGACCCTGAATGTTATGCGAACAGTGAAGGAAGGTGGCTGCAGTGTGGTATGTGAGGAAGCTGTTCCCTTTTTACTGTGCACAGACAGTAACCTCTTCATGAAGACAGCTGACTTTTTTTCATGACATTTTTCTTCAAGAAAGACCCATCAGACTAGGGAATGTAGCATGTAACTGTGGTGCCCCCTTGAAGGACACTACAAACAATGTAAATACCTTTGAGCAATTGCTGTAGTCATTGTTTCCTCTGATTGTCAACTTAAGGTGAAAGTGATTCAGAACGGTTCTGGTGCAGAATGGGAGCTCACAATGCTGGGACAAGCCTGTATAAGCAACATACACTGAAATCTTTCTCCATATAGATATTTCTGTATACTTTTTGAGAAAGATTTTAAAGTCTATAAATTAGTCATAAGGAGTCAAGACCTTTCAATACTCCTGTGAATACTTCTGTGAATACTACTGTGATTTTTTCATGCATAAAAGACTACATTGTATTTTATCTTCTATGAAATTTCTGCTCTTCAGCTGAGTTATCTAGAAAATCATAGTGGATTCCTGCATAGATTTAATGCTCTTGATTATAAGTGGCTGGGGAGAACCTGGACTTCTCTTAACATTTTCTGAGCAGCACCTAGCACTGAACAGAAGCACCGAGATTGAAGTGCTTTGATCTTCTACAGCTCAGGTGTGTGCAGCTCTACCTGGCACTTAGTGGCGATCATGCAAGTACAGATACTTCATTTTTTAAGGGCACTGCTGGAGGATAAACTTTTACGCCTTTCATACATACTAATTACATGCAACTTAGCTGTGTGAACAGGGAAGGTTAAGAAGAGTCAAATTAAAATACATGGGCCTTGTTTCATTCTCTGTTACATTGATATAAAATAGGCATAAACATATTGAAATCAGTAGTAGTTATTGCTATATAAAACAGGTGCAACAATTACAGAATTAGGCAAATTTAAGCTGAAATTTTCCCCAGTTCTGGTTTAAGTAAAATGGATTATCAGATGTGAACTCTGATTCAACAAAGGCAAACGACTTCCTTAGCACTGCACTTCAAAATGTCTTTTTTTCTGAGCCATGTCCAATTTGGTTAAATCATAACAATTAAATCAAAGATCAATAAAGACCTGTACCATTGGCATGTTTCTTTTAACACATTGGATAAAAAAAGATTTTCAACTAATGAATAAAACTGTTGTATGTCACATTAGTGTGGATCTATATCATATCAATGTCAAGCCTGTTAAATTTAATCTGATTAAGCTCACAGGGCTGGGTTTCTTGATATTAAAAGAACCATCAGGAGTAGTGGTAGATTCTTATCTTCTATGGACTAGGCAGTGGACAAGATGAAAGGTATATTCTCTTGTTAAAATGGACTGCATTTTTACTTTACAAGTATCAGTCACTGATTATTTATGCCATTATCAGAAGGTCTTGCATTATAGAATGAAATGAAAAGCATCCACATCACTATATTGTCATGTACAAATTGTTGGAAGGTTTTGCTAATGCCATCAGTGCAGTCAGATTTTGAAAACATGCTGTTCTTTAATGGAAGGTTGATTACATACACATTCTGTAGTAAATGACTTTTCATGTACATAACACAGATTATTTTAACAGTTTATTTCTCCAAGAACTGAAATTTTACATTTTTCTCTCTCCTGCTGGCAGGCAGATCAGAAGCCCAAAGAGATTTGAGATGAGAAGAATTTATAGTCTGTGGCTTTTTGTAGGTTTATTATCTTACAGAACCTTACAGATTTTTTTAAAGTAAGAATATTAGTCCAGAATTCTGAATAAATTTCCCGTGTCTTCAGCTTAATTGGAACAAGGGGCTTCAGGTTATTTTTCATGTGTAGTCAAACACTGCTATGTGGTTTTGAAAAGTCACTTCAATTCAGGGGGAGCATATTTCCAAATATATGAGAGGTTTTGATCAATAAGATGGTAATAAAAAATGTGTTTTGTACTTCTATATTAGTCTACCCTCCTAAGATCTTAGAGCCCTTTGAACATCGAAGGAATGAAGCCTATAAAATATATCAAGTAGGTAACTTATTATTTTAATTTAATAAATAGGGAAATTAAGGCATACAAATATGTAACCACTTTTTAAATGTCCTCTGGGGTTTTTGGGGGCAAAGATTTTGTCCTGGGCTCTGGGTTCAGAACAGTTTCAGCATTTAATTATGTTTAGCCTTGAATTTTCAATTCCATGTAGTCATCTGGAAGAGTTAGTATTTTTTGTGGTGCCTTGGTCACTGTGTGTACCTCATTCTCTGGTCAATCCACTTTGTGTTCCTCCATGACCTGTATTGTAGCTTAAAGAAGCCCTCCACTCAGCAGCTTTCTGCCAGGGCCATTGGCACAGGCACTGCATTTTGCTGTTGTTTGCTATTATTCCTTTGGGGTTTTTTCTGTTCTTTTTGCTATCCTCATTAATTTTCTTTATCCAGTTTAAATTTAGAGATTTACTTTTTGATTTTTGCTTCTTTCCTCTCCTGAAACAAAGGTAGATGTCGCAATCTTCATCCTCCTACAGAAGAAAGACATGGGGTCTAGAAATGACATTGTTCATGTGAGGCTATGCTGGAAGAGGGGGTCAGGTTTTGCTGCCAGGAGGATTTCGTAGCAGTAGTGCTGGAAGAGGATACTTATTAGCAGCATATTGGTTCAAGATTTAGGGCAGTAAGTGTATGGTCAAGGGCTTGTAAAAACTGATCTCACTTAAGATGATCAAGCTTTGACTAAGAGTTTGTCATGGTGCCACATGTAGTTTGGCCTTCAAATAAGGCCTGTCATATAGAGGAAACCTGAGACACTGGCTTGTCATTCCCATCCAAGGTCAAGAACAGCTGTCCAGCTATCCAGATTGTAACATCCCAACTTGGATACAAGATTAATATGAGACAGCATGTCAAAAGCCTTCTGAAACTTCTCCATCCACTTATCCCCCCTCACCACAAATCTAGTCATTTTATCATAGAAAGCAGTTGGACTGGTTAGACATGATTTTCCCTTTGTAAAAACCATGCTGACAGTTCCCAATCACCATCTTTTTCTTCATGTGCCCAGAAATGTGCTCCAAGAGGCCTTGCTCCATGACTTTTCAAGGGATTGTAGTGGGGCTGACCATGGCCTTTTTGAAGATAGGTGCAATATTTGCCTTCTCCACTTGTTGGGGACCTCCCCTAATCTCCACAACCTTTCAAAAATGACAGTTGCCTCACTGCAGCATTGGCCAGTTCTCTCAGCACTATTGGGTGCAGCCTGTCTGGTCCCATGGACTTGAATGGGTTGAATTCTCACAAATCATCTCTGACTTGACCCTCATCCTCCTCCTTGAACCCTCCTTTTCAGCCCAGATGCCCAAGAGACCTTGTAAGTGAAGGCTGAGGCAAAGAAGGCATTATGTACCTCAGCTTTTTCTGTGTCAATTGTCACTAAATAGCCTACTCCATTCAGCTGTGGTCCCATATTTTCTTTGTTCAGGCTTCTACTGCTAATGTAGTGGTAGAACCTCTTATTACCCTTCACATCTTTTGCAAGTTTCAACTCTACTTGAACTTGGCTTTCCTCATCCCATCCCTGTGTGCCTGTGCAATCTTTCTAAATTCCTCATTTGTTGCTTGTCCCTGCTCCCACCTCCAGTATGCTGTATGCACTGAGGGTTAGTCATTAGTTCCCTATTTACAGTATCGAGTCTCCTGATAAGTCTACTTGACATCCTGCACATTGCACTTGTACTTGGAAGATGCTGTACTTCAGACCTTGGCAGCTTTCCTGAGCTATTTGACACTTCAGAGCTGTTTCCCATGAGAATCTACCTGTCAGCTGCTTGAAAAAGCCAAAGGTTGCTCCCCTAAAGTCCAGGGTCTGTACTGTCACACTTGCCTTCCTTACTCCCCTCAGGATCTCGAACCCCACTATTTCATGGTCACTACAACCAAAGCTGTCACTGATAATCACATCTGCAACCAGCTCTTTCTTCTTTGTGAATACAAGATCCAGCTGTATGTCACTCGTTTGGCCCATTCAGTTCCTGTATAAAGAAATTAACCCTGCCATCCTCCAAAATTCTCCTGTATTGCTTACCTCCCACCATGTGGCCATTCCAGCAAATGTCAGAGAGGCTGAAAGCCCACAAAAGTACTGAGAAGGCTGTGATCCACAGACTTTCATGTAAGAAGAAGACTTCATCCACTTTCTCACCTTGACTGGATGGTCTGTTACAAAGTCTCAGCACAACATCATCTTTATTGGCCTGCCTTCTCATCCTGACACACAAGCTCTCAACCAGCATGTCATTTATCCTGTAGGAGAGCTCCATACATCCACACTGCCTTTTCACATAGAGGACAACTCACTTGTTCTCTTCCCTCCTGCCATTCCTGAAGACCTTCTATTCCCTCACTTTACTGCTGTCGTGAAAGCTGTCCCAGCAAATCTCAGTTGTTACAATGATATATCAGTTCTGCGTGTAGTGCTCTAGGTCTTCATGCTTGTTTTTCAGGCTGTGGACATACACTTGAGTGTCCTTTCGACCTGTTGTATCTTTCCTGACATCTCTCTTGTTCGCACCTGCTTGCATCATTTGCTTTCCACTGCTAACCTCTGTTTCTTCATCTAACTGTAGGTCATAACCTCCATTTCCCAATCTTTCTAGATTAAAGCTCTTTTTACCAGGATGGCCAGCCTTTTGGCAAAGGTGCTGTTGCCCTACTTCATCAGGTGTATCCTGTCTCTCTCCAGCAATCCTCAATCCTCAAATAACATTCTGTCTTTGTAAAAGCCAAATCCCTGCTTGACTGCCAAGGAGGGTAGGTTAAAGTGTTCAGAAGCATACTGGACCACACCACTTCTTGGTCTGGATGGGTCACAGCATAGCATACAGCAGGTGAACAGGAACTGTGAGAAGGGCTTTGTCTCTGTACTCAAAGGCATCACCCACTTTCCTAGAGGACTACCTGAATCAGCAAGAGGTACCCAGTTCACTCACTAATTTGAGTTATAAAGTTATAAAGTCCCAGCAGAGAAGGGTATTTACCATGGTGTCCTTCGTATACTGTACATAAACTGACTCTTCCCTTCGCTCTCCTTGCCTGTGCTTGCTCAACTCCTCTCTCTGTGATCTGAAGCATAGGCTGCTGCTGAGGTGAATGTGTTGAAAGAGCCTTGCCACTCAGTGGCCTAATCCTCTTACAACACAGACAACAAGTGAACACGTCTCTCTGAGGCTTCTTGCTCCACAGCTGAAAATGTAGACCTTGGCATTGAAGGCACTGTAGGGAGCAGATGTGAGCAGTGCATTGTATTGTGTCTTTTCAGAAATCTGCGGAGATTGATGCACATGTTCTCTCCATGAGGTTCTCAGGTGGAGAGACACTGGCTGCTGCCATGCTGCCATGACCGGTCCTTCTGCCCAGGGCCTAGAGATAAATGGAGACTGGTGACCCTATCCTGTCAGGGACCCTGAATCAGAACTGGTCTGTTGACTCACACCTGATCTGGAGTGGGAGCACCGCTTCCACTAAGAGTATGCCTGTTGACCCTATAGGAACTGGGTAAGAGAGCAGCCTCTCTAATCAAGCAGCACCCTCTCCAAAGAGAGGCAACAGGATTGATAAATCCTTTAAGACCATTCAAGAGCATGCTTTGTGAGCCTCCAGCCCCACAGTTTCCTTTTTCCTTGGAGGAACCATCAGAGCCAATGAGTTTTCTGCCATGAGAAGAACTTCTGCTCCAGGGGCTCCAGTGTCACTGTTTGTCCTGGAGAAGTCACTTATTCCACAGGGACCCAATTGCAACTTCTAGATCCTGTGCCACTAAAGTCATCGATAAAACCCATGTGTAGCAGATGGATGAGGTTTGTGGTGAGCATTAGAGGTGTCCCTGCCATTTGAGTGCAATGCTCATGGAAGGGCTCTTGAGCCACTGTGCAGTGGAGGCATGCCCAATCTGGATAGTGTTCCAGACCAAAATAATAATCCCTAGCCTCCCACTAACTGCTGGTGAGACATAGCGATTGGACAGCAGCAGTTTGGGCCCAGCAGTTCACTCCAGAACAGGTAGCAAATGCATACTGCAGACATACCCAGAGAGGAACTGTATTGGGTCTGGCTGAGATGGAGCTAATTTTCCCCATAGCAGCCCTCACAGTGCTGTGCTTTGTATTGGTAGCTAGAAAGGTGTTGATAACACACCAGTGTGCTCCCACAGCATCAAGGCTGTCTCTCCAACATTCCCCCCTCATTAGTAGGCTGGGGGTGGGCAAGATCTTGGGAGGGAACATAGCCAGGACAGCTGACCCAGACTGACCAAAGGGATATTCCATACCATATGATGTCTGCTCAGCAATAAAAGCAAAGAGAAAGAAGGAGGAGAGAGGGAGGGCATTTGTTATTACAACATTTGTCTTCTGGAGCAACCGCTATGCATACTGAAGCCCTACTTCCTGGGAAGTGGCTGGACGTCACCTGCTGATGGGAAGTAGAAAATAAATCTTTTGTTTTCTCTTGCTTCTGCATGCAGCCTTTGCTTTTGCTTTATTAAACTGTCTTTATCTTGACCCACAAGGTTTTTTTCCATCTTATTTTCTCCTCCCCTCCTGCAGAGGAGGGGAGTGATAGAGCAGCTTGGTGGGTGCCTGGTGTCTAGCCAAGGTCAACCCACCACAGTCCTTTTTGGCGCCCAGCGTAGGGCATGAGACAATGGCAGTTTTGCATTGAGCATGCTATAGCTGGAGTAGTTATTAAGCGGCAAGCTCCTGTGCGGGTCACAGAGTTTGTTGGCTGCACTGCTTATCTCTGTTTTGCTGAGCTTGGGAACATCAATACAAATAATGGCCATGTGCTTTGCCCTGACACTGGTGGCCTTGCTGTGCTGGGGGAGCTATCTTGTGGAGAGGATGAGGGAATACATCTCCCTCTTCCTACCCGGGGCTGATGTGAGTGGTTTTATTATGCAGGTTCTCGAGGTCCTTGTTCACCCTTACATGAGCTGTTTAATACTACTAATTAATACTGCTAGCATATTATGGGGTTTGTGGAATCTGGTGTCATCCTGGTGTAATAGAAGACAATATCTGGGTGAGGCGATACTGAAATGTGCCCTGAGGTGGTCAGTCCCTGGGTGGCAGGGGGTGTGGAAGGACTTGGGCAGGCTCCTAGGGCTATTATCACCTCCCATAACTTGGGGCTTTACACCTGAACAGGCAGGTAACCCTGGCAAACTGACGGACCACCTGGTAGAAGGGTGCCTTGCCTATCCCAGAGAAAACCAGCAGCTTCTAGCACTGTACTGGGGCCTGACCTGTGCCTATCGAGCCACAGTTCAGTACTCTCAGAGGACTATGGTTGAGGCACAGGAACGTATGTTTAGCTGAACATTTGTTTTCCATAACACTAAGAGAGGTGACATTGCCTGAAACCTACTCTGAACTACAGTTAACTGTAGTGGGGAAATCTGGCAGTGAGCAAAATGCGAGGCAGAACTTTTGCAGCACATGCCTTATAAAAGGACAACAATCAATCTGGTTCTTGTACTCATCAGGTACTAAGCAGAGAAGTATCTGCATAAGGTTGGACACTCAATCTCTTAAAGAAAATTATGCTTTATTGGGGACGGTGGAGATAAGGGATCCACCTACACTAGTGTTAAGTGTTCTTTTATGACAGGACATTGCTCATACACAGCTTTGAAAATGGTTTGCTTCCTCTGTGAATGCAGAGGTTCAGATGCCTTGAAGCCACGGCATGACAGCCTCGTCAGCTAGCAGTCCACAGCTCACAGCTTCTTAACTCAACTGACTCCAGAAAAATGCAATCTCAGACTAATTAAATAGCCAGCTGCAGCCTTTCACAAGTTGCAGTAACATACTGCCCTTTGCTGTTTCCAAGGCTTTCAGGAGGAATATAGTAACTCACATGGCCTTTAGCGTAGCCCATATGCATACACTGAAACTAAACAACCCTTCAGTTTCCAGGTTTTTACATACATAATCATGTGCAATGAAAATGTGATCGGGGACTTCAAAGCCAGAAGAAAGTTTAAGGAAAAAAATAAAAGAAAGGGAGGGCAGAAGGAATGAGGAAGACAGCCTGTATTTAAAATGATCTTATGCCATTTTACCTATCAGTGTTTGCACAGGAATTCTGAATCAGATCAGTCTTCATACAGCTCCCCCCTAAATATTTGGATTTATTCCAGGTATTTATTATGTGCTGAAGTACCTGCAAGCCGAGAACACATTGCCAGCGATCACCTTCCTATGTCCTCGAGGAATGTCCATTCTTTTGGCCTTGGGAGAACACATGCAGGAAAACTCAGTTGTTGAGTGGCTGAATGCTGCTTTCATCTGGTATCTGAGAACAGTTAAAGTTTGAGCATCTTTAAAGGAATTTGAGAAAACAGGCATTCATCATTGGGCATACTGCATCTCAATTTACTATATCTGACAGGTGAAACACACACATAGAGTGACAGTAATTACCCTGGGGTAAACATCAATAATTTGTGAGTCCCTCTGAGAAATCTTTGTGGTGTGATTGTATAAGTTTGCAACTGTCTGGAGTAGTGAGATCTGTATACAAATATTTATTTATTTATTTAAATATAGATGTTTAATTTTTTAAAAATAAATACATTTTTTTTCACCCATCTATTCCTGAGATAAATTACACATAGGAATTCAGTGGAGATACTGTTGCCGTAATAGTAAAAAAATGCAGCATGTGGCAAGTTAACTGACCTATATATATTGTTTCTGCCTGATGAGGGGGCAGAACTTGTACTAATGGTGACATTTTCACAGTCTGCAACATCTAATATTACAGTATAATGTATCTATGACTCAGACCCTCTTGCACACTTCATAACTTAGCTTTTACGTGGAATGTTTGCCAATGTTTCACTTTCACATTGGTATTTGTTCTTTTATCCAGGGGTGTATCACTCAGACATCCTGTGTCTGAGATTAAGGGGATCTTTAGCCACCGCATCTGCTGACAGCAGAATTGACTGCCTTGGCAATTGTGCAATAGTACAATTTTATTTCCACGTTTGATTTACTCGAAGTAGGATTAGGGATCAGCATTAAAATTAAGTGTCTGGCCACTGCAAACAGCATCCCTGAGAAGCTGCCATGACTTTCTTCATTTAAAAGTATATTCTGAAAGGAATCTTTAGATTTCATGGTGCACTCAGTATGGACAGCAATATCTGAGGGTATCTGAGGACTTCATAACTGCTACCAGAGTTGACATTGTTCTTTATAAATTTAGATAAGTACAAATAAAGCTGTCAGAAATTATTTAGATCAATGAAGTGATTGAATTACAGCAATCATTGTACCTTCATATATAGCAGCATTGGTGTGAAAAACAACCAAGCGTGAAGACTCCAAGTCAGCCAGCAGAGGCGAGAAGGATGGAGTCAACCCAAATGCACCAGCTCTGCAGGCTGCCCCCGCATGCTTAACCTCTCTTAATCCTTTCCCAAAAAGGGCACAGCTGGAGCAGGCCTCTTACATGACATGAGGAGACTGTTTTCCCAGCTCAGAGTTTAAGCACACAGAGGAATTGCTTGAGATGCTTTATGTAAGCCTCAGCGGTCCCAGAGTACAGCGGGTGGTAGCTGCATGCAGTCTGACTGGCTGTGTGTGTACACACACACACATACACACAATATTTGGCTCTACTTCTAAGATACTTACTACAATTTCTAATTGAAGTGAGCCAACTGCTGATAGGCAGAGTTAAACCTCATGTTCATGCTTTGGGGGATATACTGAGATGCTGAGCTGTACATCTTTCAGAGGGAGTGCTGTAAAGATATCACAGAATCATAGAATGGTTTGGGTTGGAAAGGACCTTAAAGATCACCTAGTTCCAACCCCCCTACCTTGGGCAGGGACACCTCCCACTAGACCAGGTTACTTAAAGCCCCATCCAGCCTGGCCTATATTTTAATAACCATTTCTCATGCAGCCCAATGTTGCATAGACACTCAATGACAGTTTGTTTAAAATAAAAACTATTTTTTAAAATCTTATCATAAGGTAACTCTCACATGGGGAATCAATTCTCGGAGAATGGTTGCTTACTGTCCCATGCCAACAGGAGTCCTGACTGCAATGGTCATACAAATTGTTGGTTGCACACTGTCCCACCAACCTGCATGACCATGTGTAATCCATCCCTATTACCGTACCTGCTGCAATGGGCAGATGTTGCAGGCTGTGTGTTGCATCGGTTTGCTGTGGTGACCTGCATGGGGTGAGCCCATGACCTGCCGTCTGCTGAAAATGGTTCCAGCCTGCCCTGAAGTGAGTGAAAACCACACAATGAAAATACACAGCCATGGCAACCCACTCTGGGACACTGAGGAACAGAGCAGCAGAGGCCATGACATGTAGCGCAGCAGAAACCATTATACAGAGTGTTGGGAATCATGAAGTGCAACCCGACAGAAACAGTTACATGCAGGCAGCAGAAAGCCATCACATGCAGCACTTCCACTTCCTACGCCGTCCGTCTCATTGCCAGAGGAGTTTTGATGGACTGGTTGTAACTGCAGCAAAAATAAGGGAAGTTGAGGCTGGGAAGGAGGGAGGAGGGAGTTTTATGTAAGTGTTTGTCTAGCTGTTTGTGTTCTTCTTTCCCTTGATATTCAAGTCAGGGATCAGAAGCTTGTGTGGCCTGGCCATAAATTAACTCAAGTAAAATTTCCCGACTCTGGACTGTTTTGTCCATGACAGCTACATACAAAACTGGTTTAAATATTTTAACTGTGTATAAAAGACTGTCCTACATGAGTATTTTTGCATCTGCAGGAACAGTTTGTACTGACTGTTTGCAAATGTCTTATCTATGTACAAGTTGAACCCTTCTGCAACTGCCGAAGCAGCAGAACTGCGTGAGAATCTCAGGGACACTCCACCCAGGATGTTAATCAACACATACACTTTTAAGCATACAAAGGAGGCGAGCTACATCAGGAGCTACCTGGGGGAATATGTAGAACTGTCCAAAATTCCCATCTGGAGAGCTCCTGTGCGTCAATTACTTAATTATGGGGGTGGTGAGGAGTTCAGACCTGCTTTCAAGGCAGTCTGTTGTCTCAAACCAGCCCTACTATCTCATCTGTACTGATGACAAGATGGGGTGTTCCTGGACCACCCATGGAATTAAGGTTTAAGCATACTGGGTGTGCAGAGAGGCACAGCCCTGATACCCACCTTTGCCAACTTCGGGACAGACTTGAGTTTCATACTTAGAACTTAAGTCCAATAGCTCCTGCCACTCCATTCTGGTCTTCAGAATTTGGAAACCTGTTCTTGGATTACTAATTGAAAGAATTTATTCAAACTGAACATACTTCCAATTCATTCTGGACCATAAAACTTCCCAGGAAAAATTGTAATATGGTCAAAACCAATCAAACAGTGCTGCAGATAAGCTTTTATTTATTCAAACCTATGACTTTGCTCTACCATTTTAAGGGAATCACTGGCCTCTGTTACATTTGTAGCAAGGCAACCTTATAATTGGGTGTAAATTATTATGGCAACCATTACATTAACTTTAAGCTTTTCTTCATCTTGATATTTGCCATCAGCAGGTTTCACTATTTGCATGTTGTCATGCACTGGAGCACAACAGGTACATTCATCAAGCAGTAAAAGCTAACAGAAAGCAAGGTGGTCTCACAAAACCTCTTGAGATTACACTGGGCAAAGGTAAATGGAGCTCTGTGCAAAGGTTCATGTTGCACTGTGGCTCTGTTTCTTCTGCTCTCCAGGTCCCCAGAGACACTTTGTCTTTCTGAAGTCCTGTTTTCCCCCATTCCCAAGAATTGTCCAGGCCTGCCCCAGACCTGCCACGTGGGATGCTGAGCTCCTGAGGTCCTCTGAGCTCTGCTGGACCACGGTGTTCAGCATCACTATTTTTAACACAGACTCTGAGAAAGCCAGTGGATTTGTCAAGAATTGCTTTAGAAAAGTGTTTCTGTTACAAACACTAGATCATGCAGTCTCCCTTTCCCTCAATAAAGAGAAAAAAAGCTGCCCCAGGGCCAAATCTCCAGGAGAGCATCCACAGGCAGTTTAGCCTATGTTTCGCCAAATCAGACAGCTCTCAAATGGGTGCAGGAGGCCTAGATTGGCTGTGGCGGGGGATGTTTTGATGCAGAAAAGAGAAGCAGCCACTATCAGCAGCTTCAGCAGTGCTTGGAAGGGTGTCTTCTCAGCCAGTCCGGTCAGCAGTTGCTGTAATGCGACATCTAGTCTTTCTCTCAAGTTGGGGAGGAAAAAAGAGGAAACCATATTGCTGAGAATCAGGCTTTGAAATAGTAGAGAGAAGTATTTGATAGCAGCCTGAGGTCAGGGCATTCTTCATCTGGGGCTTTCACTTCAGGTTTAGGTTTCTGGGGATGAAGAACTGTAACTCTCTGTGTATATATGTGAACAGTGCCCAGCCGAGTGAGGCTTCACTCCCAACCAAACACCGTTGAAATACCAAAGAATAAATAATCATCATCTCCAGTTTAATAGCTGTCTGTGGGAATGGAGCGCAGCACTGTTTAGTTTTGACCAGCAATAACCCTGAGCAAATCACTACCATCTGGTCTCAGCTCAGAGCTTTCCTGATCAGCATAAAATAAAATAGATGCAAAACTTTCAGAAAATAACAGCTACCCCCAAAATTGTCAGACTAGCATTGTATGTCAGCCTTTCCTTCCAGCAATGCCCCCAGGGCTGTGCCCACTGCTACGCAGGAGTGACAAGGTCTGGATCTCAGGCCTGAAATGTTCTCAGCCATAGCTTTGGGGTTCCAGCAAAAACAGAACAAGAATTTTGTCATGCTATTTAATTATGTTCATCCTTGCTAACCTCTGGTGACGAATGGCTCCATCTGAATTTAATGCTGCCAGCCTTTTTGCATCTGTATGAAATATAGTTATAATATATCTTAAGGACCTGTCAGGGAAAGAGCTACAGCATTTTTATGCAGGATAAATCCCCGAGGAAGTGGGATGAAATGGAACCACCTCAAAGCTTACTGCAGGAAAAAGCATTTGAGGCAGTTCAGCGGGAGACTGGTCCCAGAAGGGCCCAGGGACCCGCAGCAAACAAAGAGACTTTGTTTCTGCCACGGGGCTATCCCTGCTGAGGGGTGACAAGCTTCTGGAACCAAACCAGGAACTGGAACAATGAAATGGTGTGGAAGAAACCAATTTCTTATTTTTCAAATATAGCAGTACCCTCTCCCTTTCTCACGCTTGCAAGTAAACGGGAGTCAGGGCCAACCCGTGCTGCAGCGGCACGGAAATGCTGGTGGCAGTGTTGTGCTGAAGTGAGGGCTTGTGGTCAATGGGTATGGGCAGCATGGAGCTCAGTATGGGCTGACCTGCCCTGGTAGGGGACAGGGTCACGAAAGGGCTTGGCAGGAGCAGCCGGACACCATGCTGGCTTGGTGGTGTTTCATGGCTGCTTCTCAGACTGCCAGTGAGCGATACCACATCCTCTCCTGGAGCCCTGGGAAATCACAGTCAGTTCTAAGAGCTCAGAAATGTTACGCCCAACTTTTCAGGCCTTTGAGTCTCACAGACACAAATAAGTAAAGAATTGTTTTTATTCATCCCATCAGTCTAGCTAACGCTTACTGCCTCTCCTTTACAACAACTCGCCGTTTCTCAACACCCCATTGTGGTTCATGCTGCACCTGCTCAGTTAGGTACTTCAAGAGTAAAAATCTCTTTTTAATACACATCCTTGCATGAGAGCAAGCTCCAGGCTTGTTGCCTGACTCTCCCAGGTACGCAGCCTTCAAGCTAATACTTCTTCTGCCATCAGCTAGAGAACAGAGGGATGTGAGATGGCCGTCCTCCTTCCCCTCATGTGCTTCTGGCTGCCCAGGCTGCCTGACCCACGTGGTCATGGAGCCCCTGGCCACAAGCAGCCTTTGACGCATTGCTGTTCGTAGTATCCTCCACCAAACCAAGCTGAAGTGGTGATGCTGCCACATATTCCAATCGGGAAGGGAGATGGGATTTGGGGAGTAAAGGTGTGTTCCCTGCTTTGCAGCCCTGCTCAGACACAGTGGACTGTGCTCAGAGAGGGAAAGACAAGCTTGTTGTTCCAGAATAAATATCATGCCAAGAAGGATTTTCCCACTTGTAGTCCAATAGTAGTTTTTTCTGCACTATCTCCATGTAAGCAGACAACTTTTAAATGAGAATGAATATTTGCCTGCAGGTGATATGAGAAAAAAATTCAACTTCATCATAGTTTAATCCAGTTTCCTTGTCAGGGTTCCGTTTCAAGCACAGGCATTGAGTTTAGCCACGTTGAGTTTCTGAGTGCCTCCTGTTATTCAAGAAATCCCCCCATGCCGAGCTCAGCATTTCAGCAGGAATCCAGCTGGCTTTTGCTCCACATCCTGAGAGATGCCCTTTCAAAGTTCCCCTCTCTTAGAGGCATGATGAACTTTTGATTTGGCATTTTACTGTCTCAGTGACCTAAACACTAAAGTTAGACTTAATCCTGACATGTCTGGCAGTCAGGATCTGTTAGGATCTGCCAGAACCTGGCAGCCTGACCTGGGACTGTGTACGAGATGGGAAGACATGCAGAAATGGAGGTGGCAGAAGAAGGAGCAGCAACAGTAGTTTGACAGATGATGTGAGCAAAGTAATTGCTTGGCATTACAGAGATGCAGAATTCCCTTCCGTGTCATGGAAGGTGCTTATCCCAAAGTAATAAAATCCTGAATGTGAAGCCTGCAACTCTGAGTTTTTGGGAGAGCATTTAGAATATCTTGGCTCAATCCTGGAATAAAGTTGCATGTAATCTGCAAAAAGTAATGTCACACTACATCCACTGCACTTTACTGAAGAGGCTGTTGTGTTTCTTGCTTCCAAGAGTTTGTAGATGAGGAAGGTATGGCTACACTGAAGGCTTTTCTGATGCTGAGGCTACATGTGTGCGAGGAAATAACACCCTGTTCTCCAGCCTGGAAGCCCCCTGGCATGGTTCAGCTTGTGTCCGGACAGCCAAACCCTCTCATCACCAAAACAGATGGCTGCATCCAAACAGCCTGCAAGGACCCAGGCTCATGCCAGCCCCCACCTTGGCCAGACATGGTGCGGGTTGCCCAGACCTCCCTGTGCCAAGGTCCTGCTGATCGCGAACTGGTGTTCAGGCCTCGGTTCTGGCTCCGTTTTGCTCTTTGCTGCAGACTAAAGCCTCAGATGTTGCATGGAGAAGCCCGCTCCAGGTTGAAAGGAGGCGGCGTGAGCGGCAGGGTGCCACAGGGCAGGCTGCCTGCCCCTCCACGCTCAGCTCTGCAGGATGTGGCACGGCACCTGCTGGCCCAGCTGGCCTGACAGCCAGGGGAACACTGGCTGAGGAGCATCACCGCTGCCCATAAACCACAGCGGGGATGGCAGAGGGGCTGTTTCCTAAATGTGTGCACAAGGCAATTAATTTATGGTAGGAGAGGTTTCTCAGGAAGGAAGAGGAAGGATGTGCTGGAGCTGAGGGCTTTCACGATAAAGGAGGAATCACGCTCAACAGGAACTGTTGGATTTTTACAGGCATCTAGGGCAGCACGAGTGGATGCATGCATAGAGGAGGGCATGATAACAGCAATGACCTGGCTCAAGTGACTGCACGGCCGGGGTCCTTCAGCTGGGGATGGAGCAGGCACCAAGGGAGCAGCCACAGGCTCCGGTGGGTGGGAGGGAGGACTGGAGACAAGAGGAGGCGAACAGGAAAGCCTGTGCAAGGGAGCAGGCTTCTACAAGGTGTTGAGGGTGTCTGTAAATGAGCCTGGAGCAGGACAGGACTGTATGGAGGCAATGTCAGGTTTCAGGAAAGGCAAAAGAGAAGGGGAGATTAAAGATAATTACTAATCCATCCTCTCTTCCCATCAAAGCTCTATGAGGCTTCCTCCTCTATCTCTGAGCCAAGCCCCACTTCTCCCCTCCCTGTCCTGCCCCATTTCTTTCTCCCATTTTTGCCTTTTCTTCCTCCACTTCCTTTTCCTCAGTCCAGTCCCTGTGCACTCTCTCTGCTTTTGTTAAGCATTTACCAAATTTATCAAAGCATTTACCAAATTTATTGGTGAGAGTGGGGTCTATAGCCCTCACTAAAATCTCCCTAAGCCTTATCTCACTGTCGGGCTAATCATGGCCCGAGCACATGCCAGCACTGGACATGACACCCACAATGCCCTGGAAGAGGACACACGGGACTGGAAGGTCACTGTGCCTGTGCGATGGCCCCCATCACACAACAGGATTGTTGTTCGGGATTTCCCAGGGTGCCTTCAAGTTTGCAGAGACAAGTGTGTAGCAACTTGGGCTGAGCACGAAAAGCAGCAGGTAGGAGTTGGTTGCAAGGTGCTTACCTTGCACACCTGGGATGTCCTGTGACATCATTTGTGAGACAAGCAGTGAGAATTTATTGGAAAACCATGTGCTTCAGACCTCCAATGGGTTTGAGCAAAGCAGATTTTTTGAAATCCCACAAGCTAAAGAGCAATGTCAAGACAAATGGGACATGTTGAGCATTTTGCAAAGCACTTCCATCAGCACCAGTCACCCTTGCAGGGTTCCTTCAGCAGCTGCATCCACCCAGTCACCATTCTCCCAGCTTCTCAGAGAGACATTACTGATTTTAGAGGTACATGGGCAGAAACCTGCCAGGAGAGGTTTTTTGCCCTTTTTTGCAAACCTGGCTTTCAAAATCAATGCTAGCCACCTTTTACAGTGTGCAGGAGCCATGATTAGCACTCCAGCCAAGCAGAGGCTCAGATGAGGGGAGGAAAGTTTCAGGGCTGAGGAGGGCCTGAGAATGAACACACTTTGCCAAAATACATCCAGTTTTGTTTTATCACAGCAAGATTTTGAAGTGACATACTTCCCCTCCCAGCGCAGAGATGCCACAAAGGCATGCGAAGGGTTTGTGGTAGAAAGTGTTTCTGCTTGGCCATCTGGGCTCCTGTGCCTGAGAGGGGATTTGGCTAACCCTGAACATGATGCCATCTGCCAGATCCATCCATTTCTCCTTTGCTATCTGTGTAATACTCCTTTTATGTACCCACAGCAAATGGCAGACCACCTGTGTGTTTTATCTTTTAAAAAGAAAATCCCAATGTGCCTGGCTTTGAAATGCAGGATTAGTTGAGAAAAATTTTCTTCTGGACACAATGTTATTTTTTTAATGTCCAAAGTTGAAGCCGTACAAAGACCCACACCTGGATTTTATTTATGCTCAGGGCATGGATGGCTCATGCAAGAACGCATGTATATTTTGTGCATTTTTGTATAAGCTCAATGACTGTTTTACTGCAGTGCCAGAAACCCACAGTCAAGATTAGGAGACAATTGTGCTAGGTGCTGTACAAACGTGACGATAGAAAGCCATTTTACAATGAAATACAGTTTGAAATCAGAGGACTGTTTGTGGCTGGAAGTGCCAGTGATTATTTTCCACTCAGGCCAACTGGTTTTGCCTCCATTGCCTCTCTTTCGGGGGTATCTGTCTTTATATTGCAGTGCCAATCTCATCTCAGATTTTCCAGGCTCCAGGGGAAGACGAAGTGCGTTATTTGTCATGCTGAAGGGAACATGAGCTGTGTTTCAGACAAAAGGGTTATTCAAGGGGAACGACACCACCAATACACTCTTTGCTGCAGAGCAAGCAAACTCACATTGCTACTTGAAATTAAAAGAGTGAAGCATCGCAAATCACCCAAATTCCCAGACACGGAGAACCAGCCAAGTTCTGGATTCTCGCACACATTTTGCTTAGATCTATGAGCAAGCAGACTTTTTTTTTGGAGCGTTTCCTCTAGAGCTAGACAGAGTTTTGTTTAGAAAAAAATTATCAGTGTTTGCTGACACATATCGTACATTCATCACAGCTATTTACTGATTCACTTGCTGTGATTAATGGGATAGCAAATGATGAATGTTTAATGGAGGGCACTCCACAAATGGTCAAGGCAACTGCAAAATATTTATCGTTTCAGAGCAAACAATGTATTTGGGAACATCCCTTCCTTTGCCTTTGTATTTTTTTTCTCCCAGCCCATGTGGTGTGTGCCATGAGGATCTCTGGCTGGGCTTTGGGCATGGCTTTGGCAGCCATGTGGGCAGAGTCAGTGGGCAGAGATGCCAACAGAATAAATGTAAATTTGGGATTTTTTGAAGGGGAAGGAGGGAGACTAGTGAGACCTGTGATTATAATTCGGTATTCCTAGTTACTGGTGCAAGAGCATTTTACCCTATGTCTCTGTCCTAGTTTAGGCTGGGATAGAGTTGACTTTCTTACTGGCAGCTGGTATGGTGCTATGTTTTGAATTTGGGATGAGAATAGTGGTTTTGGTTGTTGCTAAGCAGTCAAGGCCTTTTCTACTCTTCTTACCACCCCACTAGCAAGTAGGCTGGGGGTGGACAAAGAGTTGAGAGGGGACACACCTGGGACAGCTGACCCCAATTGACCAAAGGGATATTCCATACCATATGACGTCGCGCTCAGCATATAAAGTCGGGGGAAGAAGGAAGGGGAGAACGTTCGGAGTTACGGTGTTCATCTTCCCAAGTAACCATTATGCATGATGGAGCCCTGCTAGCCCCAGCCCTACTTTCCACTGGGGTTAAACCACAATGGTCTCTTTAGATGGTACTAATTGTAGCTGTACACACAGACTATTTGCGTTTATTAAAATTACCTTATCAGAAGAGCAACTTTAGCAAACTTCAGCCCTGTGAACAGAAACGCCCAGGATTACAAAGAGGCTAATTTGGGGGGATGCTTCAACCACTCTGAGAAGACTGTTAAGGAAATTTCATGGCTCAGGGATTGTTTGCCAGCTGCTCATCCACTTATTCCCATTTTGGGGCTTTTCTCTCCTTGGTTCTTTCCTCCATACTACCTCTCTGTGTCCCTGCCCGCCCACTGCTTTCCAGAAGAAAAGAGGCCAGACACCTTCATGGGGAGGACACTTTGCCTGCAAGGCAATGGCACCACTGAGCAAAACCCATTGACGAGTTAGGATATTGTGCAGTCAAGGAGCTGAACTGCCTCTGCCTGTTGAGGAGATGTTATGATATAATATAATTCCCATCGACTTGCTGCGTACTTATTAAGCTGTGTTTTGGATCCTGTGGCTTAGACCAGAGAGCATATTTTCTAGAGACAGTTGACTTAGTGAGTAACAAGAAGGTTGGCAAGCTACCAAGGGAAGTTGAACAAAAAGGTGATTTTCATTCTCTGAAGGCTGCCGAGCTGACTGCTGATAAGGTGCCAAGCGCTTCCTAGCTCTCACAGGTCTGGACTCCAAATTCACAGGCTTCCTGAGGAATTTAGGAGTCTCTGCTAAGCCTGTTAAATCCCCCTGATGTTTCTAACAACAGCTTAGATTTTATCACTAATGAAAGAAAACTCACAGTTCCTCTGGATTTAGTCCATCTTATCTCAACAGCTGAAAGAGAGCTTGGTGAAAAGGATGAAGATTTTTTTTTTCCTTTCTATCGGTGTATTAAGCCATTCTCCTTGCATCAGGCAAAACAGACAAATGCTCTGACATACTCTTGAGCATTTGGGCTGGAGCGATTCAGACGGTTACTGCTCTGGCACTGTGGAGACTCCTGTCCCCTGAGCAGAGGCAGCAGCAGAAGTTGTGCATTGAGCTGCTCAGCCATCCTATCTGTGTACTAGTATGTGTGGTGCCACTGGCACTGATGACAGCTCAGGTTAATTGAAGAGGGGACAGGCTACTCTCTGACTGCCTGTGTCATGGGCCAGGAGTTGAGGATCAGAGCAGGCACCTACAAGCAGTACCACAGGAACACAGAGTCAGAGTGTGAATGAGATTTGAAGGCACCTCTGGAGATCTAGTCCATCTGCCCTGCTCAGAGCAGGGTCAGCTACAGCGGGCTGCTCAGGGCTGTGTCCAGTCCAGTTCTGAAAAATCTCCAAGGATGGAAACCCCATGTTCTGTCTGGGCAATCTGCTCTGTTGTCTGAGCACCTTCACAGTTTACAAAAAAAAAAAAAAAGGGGGGGGGGGGTATGTTCAAATGTAATTTCCTGTGTTTCAGTTTGTGCCCATTTCCTCTTCTCCTTTCACTGGGCACCACTGAGAAGACTCTGTCTCTGTCTTCTTAACCTCTCCTCCCCCATCAGGTATTTATTTATACACACTGATAAATCTCCCTGAACCTTCTCCTCCCAGGCTGAACAGCTCTCTCAGTCTCTCCTTGTATGTCAGATCTTCCAGTCCCTTAATCATCTTCGTGGCCCTTTTCCGAATTCACTCCAGTATGTCCATGCCTGTCTTGTAGCAGGAAGCCCAGAATGAGACACAAGACCCCAGTGCTGAGCAGAGGGGAAGGGTCACCTCCATTGACCTGCTAGTGATGCTCTGCCTAATGCAGCCAGGAGGCTGGTGGCCTTCTTTGCTGCAAGAGCACATTGCTAGCTTATGGCCAGCTTGTCCACCAGGACCCCTGCGTCCTTTTCTGCAAAGCTGCTTTCCAGCTAATTGGCCTCCAGCCTGCTCTCGTGCCTGAAGTTATTCCTGCCCAGGTGACTGACTTGGTGTTTCCCTGTGTTGAGCTTCATGAGGTTCCTGTCCATCTGTTTCTCCAGCCTCTGCAGGTCTCTCTGAATGGCAGCAAAACCCTCTGGTGCATCAACCACTTCTCCCAGTTTTATACTGCCAGCCAGCTTGCTGAGAGGGCACTCTGTCCAATTGTCCAGGTTATTAATAAAGATGTTGAACAGTACTGGCCCTGGTGTTGACTCCTGGGGTACTCCAGTAATGACTGGCCTCTGGTAGAACTTTGTGCCACTGATCCACACCTCACTATGCATTTATCTAGTCCATACTTCATCAGTTTTTCAATAAGGATGTTTTGATAGACAGTGTCTAAGGCTTTGATAGAGTCAATATAAACAGTGTTCACTTTGCCTTGGGCTTTACTGGTAAGATATACCTTCAAGAATCACAAGCCCCTGAGACCAGTAGGAAACACTCTTCTTACTGATCAGGTGGTCTGTAGCAAACACCTACTACAACATTGCCCACCTTGGTCAGCCCTCTGATCCTAGCCTATAAGCTCTCGGCTGGCTTATCATTCACCTCAGGCAGAGCTCCATGTGTTGCCCCTGCTCTTGCCCCCTCCTTGCTTTCCCAACGCGTCCTTCCTGGAGAGCCAGTACCCATCCGTGGCAGCACTCCAGTTGTTGAGCTGTCACACCGTGTCTCCATGATCCCAATCAGACCACAGACCTTGTAATTCCTCCTGTGTGTTCCCCATGCTGCATGTGTCGGTGTGCAGACACCTCAGAGAGGCACTCGGTCCCGCTGGTTTCCCAGAAGACGTATGAGAGCTTCCCCCATAATGCTGTCCTCTCAGTGCTTTCTTATGTCTCTGCATGCACTTGTATTACACTGCAGGTTATGTGCTGCAGACCATGAACTGGAGTCTAAGCCTCTTTAAAGACAAAACGAATTTCCTGAGGCTAGAGATTAAATTCCAAATTCCTTATCCCCGTAGTCACAGAGGCTCGCATGGAAGGAGGCTGCGGCATAACCCACAGGTCTCATCCCAGTACCATCTCCTGCTGGGAACTGCTGCCCTTGCAGAGCATGTCTGCAAAACCCTAGAGTTATCTCAGACAATGTGTGGATTCACTGTAATAAACTTTTGAATGTGATCATATCTAGTTACTGATATTGGGTTGCCTACCTCATTGCATGCATTGCTTGGGAGAAGGATTTGGCAAAGTGGTGGTGCTGGGGTTTTGCTGGGTGTCTGGAACTATCAGTACCAAAGTTTTGTGACATGTACTGAACGAGGGATGGGCCTGCTGGGAAGGGAGGCTGCTGCTATGGCTTGGTAGGTAGGACATGGAGGACCTGGATTGTTTCATTGCTTCTGCTGTTGGCTTCCTGGTTGTGACAGATAAATCTCTTTTGCAAGATCAGTGAAAGACAGTAATAGCTTCTTGGTTCTCCACAAGTGTTGTGAAAAAGTATTTCTTGAAACAATGAGGAGGAGCACCGTGAAATGAGAGTCTGAGATGAAAAGAACCTCTTACTGTTGTTAGGGTGCAGCAAATGAAACCTCAGGCAGCTGAGGAGGGATGAGTTTCAACAGCAATACTGAAACTCCACCTAAAAGTCTGCTTAGTCAGAAAAAAAGAAGTATTTCCTCGCAAGATGTGAAGAAGGATTAAAAAAAAAAGCTGTATTGTTTCCACTATAAAATAATTGTTGAAATGTGTTTCAAAATAGCTTTACAGCTGATAAGACAGTGAACAGAAATTTGAGAGTTGGCATAAGGGATAACTCTTCCTTCAGAACTCAGAAAAAGCTTCAGAGAAAACAGGATAAAAACTAACTCACAGGATTATCTGGAAAGAAACTGATTTTGCGTAAGGGGGTTTGGGTTTTCTTGGTTTTGTTTTCCTGTGGGCCACTTTGAGGGCTGGATCTAGAGCTCATTGCAGTCAACGTAACTGAACAGACATGTAGGAATGCAACAGTGAGCTCCACACACTGCCGCTTCCTTAATGGTTTTCTACTGATTTCCGTCTACAGGAAAAATGATGTTTCTGTTCAATTTCTCCTCCTGTGGCTTCTCAAGTCTGGGGGGTCACTTCCAGAGGTTTGCTGACAGAGATCTCATGAGTGGCAGTGTATGCTCTGAAACCAGTGTTTCATGGGAATGTCTAGGATATGGGTACAGGGTACATTACTGCCACATAATCAGAGTGTGACTTTGTAGTGTGTCAGCTGCTTCTGGGTTACTGCTTATGTCCATACTCGACAGTAAAACGGTAAATTTTGGGAGCTTTCAGGCTTAGTGTCCTTGGGAAGGTGAAGCATTAAGGTATTGTGGCAGTCAGCATTAGTCCTGGCAGGTAAAAAGTAGCCAGCGAGGTTCGTTCCTAACCTCTTCTGAGCTATTGTGCTGGTTATACGTCGAGAATCACCTTTATTTTGTATGGTTTCTGTCCCTCAACAAAGCTTTTACAGCTTTCTCTGTCCATCATCTCGATGATGCTGGCTGTGCTTACTGCACGTTATCAGCACTTCTGCTGTGAGAGGACATGAAGCTGCTTTTGCAGCAGCCAGAATGCAACCACCAGTGATAGGTAACCAAGGGCCTTCAGTCAACATCTGCATTTCAAAGAGGTAAAGACAAAGCCAGCAAATACAAGTTTGTGTATGTTCTCTAGAGCAGAATGTTTCGTTAATATCTGGACTGAGACTGCTGTTAATGGGTATCCCGAACAGTCACTGCAGACCACCAGATACTTTCTGGATCTCCATGATCTGGCAGAGAGAAAACCCAATGGACAACAATAAAAAAGAACATGATTAAGTGAAACTGGATGCACATATCTCCTGGCAGCACTATTAAAAAAAATGAAAATCCCTCCCTTTTTACCTTCTGTTCATTTCCATCCCCCCTCCATCCTCTTCCCAAAAATCTGCCAAAGCATTGCCAGTTTTTCATGAGAAATGTTTCCACCAGGAAATTAAATGTTGGCTATTACAGTTTATATGTTACAGGGTCATCTCTGCAAATTAGTTTAACTGCCACAAAAAAATGTGCCCTGCTCATATAGCGAAGAGAAAGGTGAGGGAGAAGATTGTCTTAGGTAAACTTTCCCCAAACCTATTGTAAAATCCATTTGAAAAGGGTGTTTCCACTGCATCCAGAGCAGAATTTGATGAATGTAAAACCCAGAAGCAGCCATAACTGAGCGAGATGAACCTCAAGAATGGCTTTTCAAACAACACGCTGTGATCAGATTGATTCATCCACGTGGAAGCAGAATCTTGAGGACTAGAGGAGAGGTTTAAACTTGGTGTTTAGAAACATTTCCTGCTATTTTATTCCCTGTATTTAGAAAGGAGAAAAAAACACAGCCATAAAGGACAACAGAGAACCACACTAGTTTGTTTGGGGGTTTTGTTTTGCTTTTATTTTTAGAAGCCTGACCAACCTCCAAATGTTTTAAGTAAAATGTTTACATGAATATTTTAGGAGCACCACTTTTTACTACTGTCAATTCTAATTCTGTTTCAAGAACTGCAGAGTCATAGGCATCTCTTATTCTAAACGAGTAGAGCAGGATTTCAATCCTAGTCTGAGGAGTGGAGCAAATGGGCTGGGCAAATTATTCTAGCATTGATTTGGTAAACAACCTTGGTGCGTACATAAAGCTTAGCACATGCATGAATGACACCTGGTAAGGCTCTACTAGAATGCTCGCTGCATTCCAGCGTTTCCAAATCTGTTATGTTTACATATGCATTATATAAATTTGTTATATATGCAATGGATTCACACACATGCATATAGATATATATACACACACACTGTTGTGGGGTTTTTTTATGTAATACGGCTATTACTTTTGCTGTCTCTGCACTCTTGGGAGAAGCAGCCAATCTGAGAGAAATTGGTGTTGTTACAGGCTGAATACATGAATTTCTGTTAAGGACAAGGCAGTAGTGAACTTTTTTCAAATTACCTTTCTTCTGTTGACCTGTTAGCTGGATGACTTCCTTCAAAGCTGTGCTGTAGCAATTTTACCATCAGTTCCTTGATACAAGTTGTTTACCACCCCATTGTTGGTATTGAACTGATGAGCTTTAAAGGACTATCAGGATGTCTATAAAGAACATGCACTGAAATGCAGATATTTTCTAAGCTCTCTTGGGAAATCTTTTATGATAGTATAAACCCATCTCACTTCTGATAAAACCTTGCTGTATTTTTGGTCCCAAGGAGATGACCAGGAGCCGTAGTGCTACACCCAGAAAGGGTACAGTCAGTGCTAATTGTAGTTTGAGCTGTTGGATGTAATGAATCTACAAAGTCCAAGAATGAAACTGAAAGAGGAGGGTGGACATTACAGCAGCCTGCTACACAGCAGTCTGGGTTGACCACTGGATCCAGTAGTTGATCAAAACACAGTTTTGCAAATATCCTAGAAATACAACAGTGAACCCTTTTAGAAAATGTTCCATTCTCAACAGCTGTTGATTTGGCAATGGTGTTATCAAGGTAAACACGTTTTTCAATTCTTCCACTCTCCCAAGTGAAATCTGTCCCTAAATTTGCTCATGTGAACAGTGCGCTTACCTACTGCAGTAGCAGAAGTTGTACAACAAAAATGTGAACATGCAGAACCAGTTGAAGATCCAATTTCAGTGGCGGCTCAAGGATCCACTTGCATTAAACCAGTTTTGGAATAAAGGCCTTGCAAAACTCCTGTGAAGACTACAATCACATGTTTGCTTAACTTCATGCACCTAAGTAGCCCCTTAAAGCCAAAAGAATTGCCCAGGCTTAAGATCAGCACACACACACGATCTGCTAATTTAGGATGATACAATGGCTGAAGATCTCATTATGCACTCACATTTGATACCAACATTCAAGAACACAGACACCACCTGATCATCTAGTTCATTTTTGCCAGAGTAGCAGCGTGTCATATGATCCCTTCCCTGACCTTACCAAGCTCAGTATTGCTTGATGCCAAAGGAGTTCTGGCTTTCGACCCTGGTCTTGAGGAGTTCTTGAAGCAGGTCCTCAATGTGGCTCCCGGTGCCTTTGATTGCTTTGAGTGATTCAGAGTTTCTCAGAAGAGAAACGTTTCAAAGTAATTTTAAATCAAGTTTTGCCATTTTTCTGTTTATGCACACTCAAATGGCTGAGTCCAAAGCCATATACTACAGCCATGCACATATCCCTCATCATATTTTCAAATAAATGTCATTCATTTTAAAATGCTAACACCTAAAAGTGTGCATATGGAGAATCAGGAGAATAATGCATAAGTAATACTCATTACATAATGATTTGATTCAGTGATACATTGTCAATTAACACATGTAGCAAAGTGCTTGGGTTTTCAATTCATATAGCCCAGATAAAATATCTAAGAGCACTGCTCTTGACATTTGATCAGTGCCACGCTTTGAGTTTCTAGAGAAGCCTTAAAGGTTAGTGCTATATTTCATCCTTCCAAGCTCTGCATTCGAAAGCTCAGTCCCATGAAACATCACCTGGTGCCAAGGAAAGGCAGTCATTATTTAAATCACATTCTGACATAAGCTGTGCAGAAGTCTCACTTGGCATCTTCTTTGCAGGCAAAATCAGTACCTTCAAGAATGGTTTAAATCAGATGAAGTACTTCTGCAGACAGGTGCAAGAAGAGGAGAGGAGAGGGAACTAATAAGCCCTGGATTGCAACTTGGCCACCAAAAGGAGCAAATGGAAAGAAATCCAACTGAGGGAAGCCATAAGGGAAGGTAGAAGATCATTTTCCACTCACAATAACATAGTCTGAGAAGTAGGGAAAACAAAAAAAAGGGGATTTATCATCCACTGAAGAGATTTGATGGACTGAGTGAAAATGTCTGTTGGCTGGAGGACACAGGGACTGGAGAGAATGGGGACAATGGAGAGAATGGGGACAACAGTTGTAGGAGTACCACGGGTGGAGGGATAACTGCCCTGCTTAAGCCAGTTATTGGGCAATGGGACACTGTGTGAAACCATCCTCTGGCCCTTGTGTGCCCTGGCAGTCCAGCACCAACCTGGCTGCAGAGGGAAAGATAATGGGGTAGCTACTAGGGACAGCTTTGCATGTGACATGCTCCTTCTCCTTCTCCAGAACCTGAGCTTGGCTGGGGAGAAAGCCTTGAGGACTGCACCAAAGTATAAACAAGCAAACATGGTCTGCATCCTGGGAAATGCTAAGGAGAGAGGCTTGTACTGAACACCTGCTGTAACTGTGGGGTGATCCCTGCCCCAAGCTGGGGGCGATGTAGGGGAAGTGAAATATCACAGAAATATCACTTGGCCATACCTAAAGGAAGGTTGAATGCTTGCCACAAGAACTGAAGAGACTGTTGTGAAACAACAGTGGGAGAAAGCATATCTGAGGACCATTTCTGATGAAATACCGGGGGAGAATGTTCGCTATGAGCTGAGGGCTGAGCCGCTGAGAACTGATGGAAGCGAAGCATGTGCAGGCTTCTGGCAAGCTGTAGGCTGGCTGGAAACAATAGACTGTCCTACAGGCAATTCTTGTGACTCATTGGATGACATAGTCCTTGTCCCAAAATGCTGTCCTTCATGGATTAAAAGAGAAAAATATATATGTACAAAGACTAAAAATATCTCTGCATCCCTTGTGCTTGCCTGACAAAAGGACAGCTCTAGCGAGTGCACCTACGCAGCAGGTACGGGTCTTGCAGAGAAGACACTTGATTCTTTGTGCTTGCAGTCTTCATCCTTACACAGTAAGAGACAGTTAAAAATAGCTTGCACTACACAAGTCTCTTAAGACCAGTCAAGGAGGACTTCCAAAACCATTTCAGGTGCATTTTTACACGTGCAGCTGTGTATGCCTTGGTTTTCCTTGTTTATACAAATCAAGAAGTAATTTGAAGACCTAATTTGTAGCATGGTGTAAGATACAAAATAAAGCATCAGATGTCCTCCAAAGACCTGATTTTTAATTCTGCTTCTAAGGTGGGATCTGATGTTTCCTGCAATGTGGAGAATGACAGTAGAGATTTTAAAGTTTGTCACGTAAAGCTTTGTCAATTTTATTGCTATCATGTAGTCAATAAACCAATCCATATTACTGAAGCAGTTCACATCTAATAGCTGCTTTTTTTTTTTTCAAGCACAGGATAAAAAGCCTTGGAAGAATAACTCTGGGATTTCATAGTATTGCACTGCAAAAATAAATTTTGCACCTTACTGAAAGCAGTGATGAAAACCAAATCCAGAAATGGGATGAACATATATGTTTATAAAGCTTTAATGGTCTGAACTGGGAAAGGAGATACTGCTGTATTTGAATATACAATCCTAATGAAAGAATAAAGAAGCAAGAAGCCTGTAGAAGCATCTAGCATTTCTCACTGATACAGACTCCTAACATCTGTGATCACTGAAAGAAGAGTTTCGAGTAATAGTGATGACATCTGGTTTGTTGTTCTCATTCCTGAACCTTCTTGCCTGTAACAGCACAGAATAATCAGAAATGCCTTGTGCTCTTGGCTGCTTGCTTTTAAATTAAATAGTCTCAGGCAAAATAGAGAATTTTGTTAAACAGAGTCACACAGAGTGGCAGATTTTTAGTTTTTGCTTCTCATTCTAAAAATTCTTCAAAGCCTTAATCTTCTCAAAAGAATGATTAAAAGGAAAAAATGGGTGTGAAGTGCTTGCAGAGACAGTCCTTGCAGAGGAGAAAGCTCCTATGTCTAGACTGCTTGTGCAAATCTAGCCCCGAGGTTAGTTTTTAGTCTCAGCCAACCTCAGTATCTTATCACACCAGAAACAGGTCCATCCCGGCTAAATTGCTGTGCATTGAAAGGACAGGGTTAAGCAGCTCACAGGGCTGCTGACAGCGTTGAACTGGGCAGAATGAGAAGCTTCCATGCCTGAGCTATCGACTGGGTGCCCTTTATCAGCTCTGGATTCACACCAAGCTAAAGGTGCTAAGAAAAAGTGATAGGTATGCATGTGGTGGCTGTCACCTCATACTCACAGACTCTTATGGTATCCGTACAGACACATATATATATGTAAGTGTGCAAATATATTCTTATATAAATACACTGTCTTGCTTCATAATTACATTATTTAGATGTTTTATATATTCTATGTAGGCTGTAGTATATATATTTATATCTACAGCTCTCCTTATATGCATATGGGTATCTGTCTATGTGTACACACACACACAATCCCAGCATTATTTTAAATTCCAGTGGTACTGGAGTTTCCAGGGACTAGTGAGAAGGACACAATAATACAGCCAGACTGTCTGTGCATGCTGCACACCATCTTCTTGAGACATGTTTGTTTACAGTCTACCAGGTAAACTGTTACGTACAAAGCTGCAAGTACCAACAGACACTGCCGGTGATTTGGCAACCCAAGGTTGAAGCAGGTGATGATCACAAAGCTTTGCCTTAAAGCCACTCCTAGCTCATGAGAAGCTGCGCAGATTAGAGCTTTGCAACTATTCGCTCTTAATGCAATCAGATGAGAGCATGACGCAACCCACATTGATGAGGGATGAAGTAAAAGTGTGGGTGTTCGTTGGCTACTGGCAATGGGGACTGCACTGATAGCTGGTGCGATGTACTGGAGCAGCAAGCTTAGCACGCACAGCCGGATTTGTAGGTAGCCCTAGGTGTTGTCACTGTCTGACAGATCTGGTCTCCTGTCCAGCTTTCCATCAGAGAATCACAGTTGGCAGAGTTCCCCTGGAGCGAGTGGAGATGCCCCTCATGCCAGCCTTAGGCCCTGGAGGAGGAGGATCAGGACTGCAGGTTCCAGGCATCCCTTCGTCACGGCTTCACAGCGTGGTGAGACGGGTATTCACACAGGTGGCTTCATGCAAACTCACCAGTCATGATTCTCTCTGCAATTCCACCACATAGGCTTGGAGATTAGAATAGGGTTCACAATGGTAAATAAGGAACAGGATTCTACGGTTTACATCTGATTAGTCTTAAACATGCCATAAAAGTCTGTTCTGCTGCTCAGGTACATACTGAGAGCCGCAGAGCCAGCAGCTGGCACACAGCAGGTACCGCAAGCACTGGATCTCCCCAAAGGGAAGGAGGAGTGTATTGGCTGCCCTGCAGTCACTAGCATAAATTTTATTTCTCCCTGGAATTTGCCAAAATGTTGAAAGTTGTACAGCGGGGCATGAAAAGATACTGATTTTCAGATTTCAACTTTGATTTTTCAGATTTGCATAGAACTGACCTGTGTGGTTGCCTCTAACCATCAGAATCACAGAATCACAGAATGGTTGGGGTTGGAAGGGACCTCTGGAGACCACCTAGTCCAACCCCCCTGCCAGAACAGGTTCACCTACAGGAGGTTGCACAGGATGGTGTCCAGGTGGGTTTTGAATGTCTCCAGGGCTGGCGACTCCACAACCTCTCTGGGCAGCCTGTTCCAGTGCTCTGCCACCCTCAAAGTAAAGAAGTTGCTTCTCATGTTTAGATGGAACTTGCTGTGTTCAAGTTTGTGCCTGTTACCTCAGGCCAGGAAGAACAACTGAGATCATTTGTCTGAGTCCTTACCTAATTCCTCCAAATTAGTCCTCGATTCTATTCCAGTAACTACAGTTGAATTTGAGGATATCCTTCAGAGAAACATTGACTGAAAACTTCTTCAGGGATGGCAAATCTATGACAATCATCATCCTCATTAGTGAAAATAATTACATTGTATTTCTTGCTTAAACTTATCTATCAACTCTAAATGCAGAAGGATGTTGTACCTTTATCTGTAACATCAAAGCCCTTTGGCAGAGTCTTACAGACCATTTAGAGGAGATAAGTAGTCTTTGTGTCTCCTGTAAGAGGTTCTTCAGGCCTTCAGACTGTATTGGTCTGTGCTGAACTTTCTCTGATTTTTTTACATCCCTCTTGGAGTGTGAACTCCGGGACTGGACACCATATTCCAGCTGCACCTGTGCCAAATGCAGAGGCAACAAGCCTTAATGATCTCCTGCTCAGTGACAAGCTGGGGTCTATGTTCAAGAACAGCATTGACCCCGAAGATCCCAACATCATATTGCTATTTCATTACAACTGGTTATCTGTCAGTGAGCTCTAATCCTTTGCAATCCCAGCAGGGCCTGGCACTGGTCTCACACGTTCAAAGCTGTTGCTTGGCAGAGGGCTGACCAGACTGGGCTGCAGGTGGGGATCGTGGTGATATCCTCACTGTGGGTATTGCTGCTTTGGCAATGTCAATGACAGCAGTCAAATGCTGAGAGCCCCAGAGCAACCAAGATCCTATTTTTCCCTAGCAGCTGCTTCCACACACAGAATGGGTGTGGAAATGTAGAAGAAATGGTGGAATGGCGGGAAGATGTTGAAGCCTTCATCGTGTGCAAGAGGAGTGGTCCTATGGGGATGACAGGCACAGCCTGTGGGCTAATGCTCCCTCCCGTCCCCATGGCAGAGAGCGCAGGGGCTGAGTAAAGCCCCACGTCTGCCCCGTTCTGGATCTGCGCATCTGCCTGGTGGAGGAGGAGATCCCTGGGCAGGTTCCATTTGCTGCCCAGGCTGTGCTGAGCTGCGCAGAACGTCTGAGGGCACGTGGAGGAGTGGTGGCGTGAGCTGAAGCTGTCACAACATCAGCATCCCACCAGCAAGCAGGAGCAGCACACATGTGGCAGCAACTTGCAGCAGCACTGCACATGGGCTTGGAGGCAGCTGGAGGGAAGCGAGGACACAGCTCACTGCATGGACAGGGCTGGTGAAAGTCAATCCCCACCTGTTTTGCTGTTTTCCTCTCTCTTTGTAGATATACATACATAAAAGACAATAAGCAAAACATATATATATATTCATCTGTATAAACAAACACACCCGCATACTTCACACACACACATATATATCTCATTTCTAAGAATAGCCTGGAAATCATGTTCGCAGTTTGCTGGAGCTTCCACAATCAAATCACGCAGGAAAGGGGTGGTGTAAAGCTGTAGTCAGAAAGCAGTTTATCTTTTCAACTACTCTTTGATAAACTGAGTGATGTTTGCTCAGGGGTAAGGTAATACCAATTTGCCAAAGAACCAGTTGCAGAAGTGTTGCGAGACTGGAGTCAGAGATGCTCTGCCGCATAGTGCTGTCATGCCAAGATGAATGTTTCCTATCCCACTGCCTTTATGCTGTTTTTAAGAAGTTTCTGGTGCTTGAATAATACTTCTGTGATCCGCACTAGTGCGTGAAGGCACCTTGTGGTTCCCTTCTTTTGCAGGGTCCATGCATTTAACTGGAGAGGTGGTGAGGGCAGATTCCAGCTGGAGGATATGGATGCTGTATGCAGACATGCCTTAGGACAGTGTCCCAGGGGTTGCTCTGACTCTGCAAATCCTCCAGGCCAGAAGTAGAAATATACAGTCATGGTCCAGAGCAAAAGCAATCAAATTCTGCGTAAGCTGCCAAAAAAAGAATCAGCCTGGGTTGTTCCAGAGAGTGGGCTGGCGTGGGAGCCCACGCGGGAAGCGCTGCTGAGAAAGCCTCGGGAAAAGTTGCTCCTGGAAACAAAACACCCACTCTGGTGATTTTCCTGAAGGGTGACATCTCTTTGAAATAGCACTCATTTCCTGGAGAAACAGCCTTCTTTGGGACCTGGTGAGGAGGACAAGGTGGCAGCTAAACCCCTGGTCTGTGTAAGGGCTGTGCGGGGCCGCACAGAGTCTGCACAGCACAGACCAGCACGGGAATGCCAGGGCAGGGCACGGCGGTCCTTGCCTGAACAGTCCCATCAGGGCGCCGGCGATGGCAGACCACAGCCCCAGCAAGATCACACCAGAAATCAAGCTAAGGGATGTCGTGCAGAGCCCAGCTCCTGTCCACAGTGCCCAGCCATGCTCTTGGTGTGGATGTCCCCGGAGCAGGGAAACCCTCAAGGAGCAGCCACAGGCACTGCTGCAGCCCAGGTGTGGGTTTGTGATTTGGGAGGTGAGCTGGAGGGTCATCCCCAGTGAAGGACACTCCTTGGCCTACGGTGAGACCCCGGTTTTGCTTGAATAATGAGGGCTGCATGTGCGTCGGGAATGGGCTTTATGTTCACTTTATGCAGTGAAATGTCATGATCTTTTTGGTTTCCAGTTTCTAACTACTTTGCTTGTTCATGTCTTTCTCTAATCCTGTAGGCACTTTCCTCCAGCTAAGCTCTGTCATTGCCTGGGCATTTGATGGCGGTGTGCAAATCCCAGGAAAACCCCTTCTGGTGTATTTCTCCACCAGGCTGCAGCAGACAGGACAAGGCCACAAGCTTACCAGGGAACCTACTACTGCTGCACTGCTCAAAGCCACACAGGTCAAGCCATGCTCTCCTGCATCGCAGTGAGATCAGGAAAGCTTGTCCTTTCCTCCCGCTGCCCCAGAAAAAATATGATGGAGGCCATCTGGCCAAGACCTCGTCACCCCTGTAATCCTTCTGTTGTTTTGTCGGTATTAACAGGCGGCTTTGCTAGATGTAACGCTCAGGGTAAAAGCCAATTTCACAGCCCCTGACACGTGTGGGAGTGACCCAGGCTGCAGGCAGAAGCAGATTCCCGTGCTCTCCCCTCTTCCCTGCGGGCGAGCTCGGCTGCCTCCATCCCACACTGCCTCCCTTGCTGTAACCCAGAGGCGGCAGCTCAGGAGCAACTTTGGTCCAACTCTTGCATCCGGCATTTTGCGAAAGAAACTGTCTCCTTTGATCTGCTGATCTTTGATCTTCTAATATAACTAAAGATCCTGAATTAATGCTGCTGTTTTCCATGGCTCTGCCTGTCTGACAGCGAGCCCGAGTTCCAGATATTCTTTTGTTCAGTGTGCTGTTGAGATGCTCTGATAAGCGGCTTTTTTGTGACTGGTTAAATATCAACCGTGTGCGGAGCGCAGGGTTGATGGGAAGGTGACAGCAGTCCCTGTTGCAAGGATTTGGCTAATTATAGAGTAGCAGCTCCTCTGCTGATGTGAATTGTCACAGCCCTGCTGGAAAGCACAAGCCACAAAAATTCACATCAGCTGAAGACTCTTCACATCAGCCAAGAATTTGCTGCAGCTTTGTCTCTCTAATATAAATATTTATGTGGACGGATCTGGCTCCATCTTGACATTTGATAGTCTATGAAATACCTACAGCTTCAGACCTCCTCCTCACCTCTCTGCCTTATTATAGCTCTAACGGAAGGTATTATAAACAACAGAGCTGATTTCCTGACATTAGGATTTTTATTTCAGTCTTGATTCCATGACAGTCAGATCATAGAATCATAGAATCATAGAATGGTTTAGGTTGGAAAGGACCTTGAAGATCATCGAGTTCCAACCCCCCTGCCATAGGCAGGGACACCTCCCACTAGACCAGGTTGCCCAAGGCCACGTCCAGCCTGGCCTTGAATACCTCCAGGGATGGGGCCTCAACAACCTCTCTGGGCAACCTGTTCCAGTGCCTCACCACCCTCAAAGTGAAAAACTTCTTCCTAATGTTCAATCTAAACCTACCCTCTTCCAGTTTGAAGCCATTCCCCCTTGTCCTGTCACTACATGCCCTAGTAAAAAGTCCTTCCCCAGCTCTCCTGTAGGCCCCCTTTAGGTACTGAAAGGCCGCAATAAGATCTCCGCGGAGCCTTCTCTTCTCCAGGCTGAACAGCCCCAACTCCTTCAGCCTCTCCTCATAGGAGAGGTGCTCCAGCCCTCGGATCATCCTCGTGGCCCTCCTCTGGACACGCTCCAGCAGGTCCATGTCCTTCTTATGTTGGGGACTCCAGAGCTGGACGCAGTACTCCAGGTGGGGTCTCACGAGAGTGGAGTAGAGGGGCAGAATCACCTCCCTCGCCCTGCTGGCCACACTTCTTTTGATGCAGCCCAGGATGCGGTTGGCCTTCTGGGCTGCGATCGCACATTGCTGGCTCATGTTGAGCTTCTCGTCGATCAGCACACCCAGGTCCTTCTCCTCAGTGCTGCTCTCCAGCCATTCCCCGCCCAACCTGTAATTGTGCTTGGCAACAATTAAGGTGCATACGGATTGCCTTTGTTATCCTTATGGATACAGGATGCTCAAAAAATCCAGAAAAGAACTAAGGCAATTATAACTACACATTTCATTTCAAGTTGAAAACTTCCCTATGTTTTTCTTATTATCTTTAATAGAGCGCACAGATGAACACGTGTTTTTAGGGCACTAGCTGCTTAAGGCCTGGAGATCATGGTGGATATTTAAAGAAAGAATAGGAAGAAATGGACCACTGTTTTTTCAGATGTTTTCTGAAGGAGTGCTTGTGAGCATGGGTGATGTGCTGTGGCACTGGGGAGGGAGTAGAGAAGTGGCATCAAAGACCACGTCAGCTGGAGGAGCTACGAGCTGAAACTCCACCTCCATTCCCTGTGGGTCTGAAAACCTCTGCTCAGCACCACACCAAGGCACACAAATACAGTTCTTTAAATTTCTTGAGCCCTCCAGCTGCACCCCCAGGCAAGGCTGGAGCTGCCCCAGGCTGTCAGGAGGAGGTGCTCAGTGCCCATGTCCCAGACAAGATGCAGGCATGGCTCTAGCCTGGGCAACCTGGGGGCTGACTCCATCCAGTACCCTCATAACGCAGCTAGCACACGCCAACAGCATTAAGAGTCACATTAAATGCAGAAATGCTGCATACCAGCCTCATTTACTGAAGGTAAACATGGTAAATTAATTCCCTCCTGTGCCAGAAGAGGATCTGAAAGCACATCTTCCAGGACCCAGGGAGCCTGCTGGCAGGTAGGGGACGTACCATCACGCTGAAGTGGTCTGATGGCATAAAAATGGGATCAGACATTCCAGGAGTGTCAGAAGATCAAGAACACAAGTGACTGGCACTGGTCTGGTTGTCCTTATGCTCATACAGTCAGGGGAGCTCCAGTTTCTTCTTGGAGGGACTGTAACTGTAAGTCACGGCAATATACTAGTTTGCCCATCTTTCTATTCTTGACTTGTTCCTCTATTAGTTTTAGAAATCATAGGTGTGGATAATAGATCACAATTTCAACAGATGACTGAGGAATTCTGAAAAGGTGAAATAAATGGAAAGAGAAGGAAATGGAGACAGACTGCATGCAGAAAGGTCAGGTAGGAATGTACAGAGCAAAAACTGGTAAGGAACCATTTAAGTACCTAGAGAAATGCCTAAGAAGTACTTGCTTTCAACCAAAAATGCAAAACTTTTTATGTGTTCACAGATGATTAGTGCCATCAAATTTACCTCGCAGTATGGTTAGAAATTGCTAATTTGTTATATTTTGAAAACTGAAGCTCTCATGCAAGGGGAAGAGGGACACGTGGGCCATGTTTTCCCCCAGCCTAGTCTTAAAAGAGTGAATCCTACTTGATTCTGTGAAAGAAAAGTCTTTGAGCATCTGCCCTGACAAGTCCTCTCTGGAGGTGCCTGCCCACAGCCCTAGTTGAGGTGCCTGAGGACTCATGCTTAGGTCTCGCCTTGCCCTCAGCTTGGCAGCTCTCTAAGGCTTGCCTGGAGCACTGACCATTTTGGGTCCCATCCTGAGACCGTGGGCTCTTGTCTGCACTGGAGAGGTGTCCATGAACGCTCCAACAGGGTGCAGGGTTCTACATTTCACCCTCAAAGGGCCAACGCCTCACCTGTAGGCTGCCAAATTCTTGGTAAGAGGAGTTGGCCCTAAGGAGAATGCATTTTACCTGTCACATGTCATTCATACCCTTGCATACAGGCTCACATTTCAAAGGGAATTGATGAACCAGCTGGTGTTAGGAAGGAACGTAATTTTAAGCTGGAATCCATGCAATAATGAGAAGTATTCTCAAGCACAGAAAAGGACACCTCCAAAGAACAGAGGAATTAAGAGAAAGCAAACCAAGGTCTGTAGAAACATGATGTGTTGCATTCAAAGGACCAAGGACATGCCTCTAAATTCCCTGCAAAATGAAAGCTTTGGAAATGACAATGGCATGCATTAAATATAAGTCAACACTAAGTATTGAGAGAAAAATAGAGTACAATAGTTCAATTTACTGAAAAAAAAGCATGAAGCTCGGTTTTGATTCTCTATTTCAATGTAATTCTAGACAGAGAAAATATATTTTCCCATGAGAAAAAAAAACACATTAATGATCCCTTCTTTTCAAAAGCAAGCGGGAGAATGCAATGTGACAGGTATAAATGTGTGTAATGTGTAAGAATTCTAACTTAAAAGATTTCAAAGCAGTGACAACTCAAACTCACAGTAGTAGAAAAATCACATTCCTAAGATGCTGAGAAATAATTGGATTCATATTCAGATTTGAATTAAACTATGAAACAAGAGAAACTACTCGATCAAGAATACCAGTACTTGCCAAGGACAACAACTTGATTGTCTTATGTGAACATTATATTTCTGCCTCCATGGGAGGGGGAAGGGCGTCTGTCTGGTGCATAAAGTGCTAGTTTGAAATCTAGGTTCAATTCTTTGTAGATGTCTTCTGTGCCCCAAACAAGTAATTAAGCTACACAACCGAAAAAGCATTTTCTTACCTAACTCCCATCAGACTTCCAGTGAGAGACAGGGAGGAGTCAGGCACTCCTTATCTGGCATTGGACTCCTTGTGCCTCAGTTTACTCTATGTAAACAGGGATAATAGTGTTTCCCTTCTCAAAAGCAAAATAGCAGGTGCTCAGATATGGTGAAGATGGGAACCAAATTCCATACATACATGTCGCACATACTATACGTTTGTGTGAGGCAGCACAGGCAGGATGCAGGAACAACCACAAAACCACTGATGAAATGCAAAGAGTAAATTTATTTTCGTTACCTTGCCACCAGGGAATCCCTGAAGCAGCACCTGGGCAGAGGCACACAAGCAGGGATGCAGGCACCACGGAGCCCGGTCCATGCTAGAGGATCACCAAACCTGCTGTTTTCGCCTGTATATCAGGGATTCACGCAGACATAGTTTACCACTGTGCTTTGATCTTTCCCACAGCAGGGCAGGAATCTCAAGCATGTTCCATAGGGTGCCTCTAAGTCTATCACAGGCATATGTTATCTAAACACAGATGTTCTACTTGTCCAACACAAAAGGCTAAACAACAATTTGTGTTTTTCTACAACCCAGCTGCAAGTCACTTGAGAGTGTTTACAGTCCTCCTTGCCAATCTTCCGTTATTTTCCCACAACGCTCTATATGCATGTGTATTTGTGGCCTGGGCATGAAAATGTGTGAAATCCCAAGGCAGTGGTGGCCTAAGCAATTTTTCAGAGGTTGCTGAAGTACTTGTAACAGCTTAGTCAAAAGGCTTTGATAAATCAAAATCAAGTTTTTTAAGTGTCTGCCCCATCCTGTAAGGAAAATTTGTATTTTAATACTGAGTTGGACTAGCATCTTCCAAACTCAGGGAAAGTGTTGTGGCACAAGCAGGGACCTATCTTCACTCCTGGGTGGTTTACACCTTGACTAAGCTTTCGGGAAAGACAGTTGTGTGAAAACCAAGTGTACTCTGGACAACTGTGATTTAATGTGAGAGGATCCCACTGCTGACACATGCCCAGCATCTTCAAGCGCCAAACCGTCAGCCACTGGTTAGACAGCAACCCTGGTACATGCATCCCAAGGCACCAGTGGCCTCAGGCTGGTTCCAGCAGCAACAGCTCTGGAGGACAAGGACTGCAGCCACCATGATTCTCAGATGGCAGGTGATAAAAAACTGAGACTCCTCAGCACAATCCCTGCCAGAAAATAGGGTGTCAACGTATTTTAGACATTCAGATAAAATCAGTTAGGGCGGGAGCAGAGATCAGCTAATACAACCTCCTGCCCAGCTGCCCTTATAGCACTTCTGAACAACAGCTATTGAACATTTTCTTAAATAACTTCCAGGGATGAAGACGCTTCTGTAGGAAGCTCAGTGTGGGGCAGAGTGTTTAAAGTGCTGCAGAGAGCAAGAGATCAGGAGCGTGGCTAATTCATGTCCTGGGACAAGAGGAAATCAACTATTTGAGTCCCTGGGGATATCCCAGTTGCTGACCTACAGCCACACATGACAGGTCAGAAGTTCGGCAGTGCAGAGGCAAGGCTGGAGCTAATCCATAATACAAAGTCTGGGAACAGGTCATACAAGGGCACTCCAGAAAAAAGCAGGACTGGGTCCTAGTCGCAGTCCTGCCAGTTAGTGTTTGTCACCTTGAGCAGCTCACCTCTGCGCTTCGGTTTCCACATCTGCAAACCAAGGCAAATAGCGAGTGCCTACTTCAGTAAGGCCATTTGCTATCATACTGCAAAGAGCTGAGTGTCATTTAGTGGCATTAGTGCTGTCTAATTCTGCATTATCTTCAATAAATATAGATGTGGCAAGATGAGCTCACAGCCAAAAAGCTTTTTTATATGCTGAACGCCCTGCGTAGTGGGACCAGGTGAAACGGCAGTCTCTGCTTAACTCACTCTCATCCTTCAAAGGTTTTAAGCAGAGCTTTCCTTGTGCAGCATGAAATCGTGTTGCAGCATTGACCACCAATCCCTCTGAGAGCAAATATAGTCCCTGCCTTGTCTTGTTAATAAATGCCAGAACACAGAAACAACTTCACGTGGTTTAACTTCCTCCTCCTCCGCAGTCACCAATAAAACTACCTGCCCAATTTTACTGGTAAAACATTTCTTACTGCCTAGGCCATTGGCAGCCAGAAAATGCTTTTCTCCTTGAATAAAATTGCAATGTATTATGCAAGCAGTTCAGCAATGGAGAAAGAGCTAGAAGCCTGCAAGAAACAAAAACAGAGCCCCACACAGAATACACATTACTTTTTTTTCTTCAGGATTATAAAAGAACTGGCCTGGCCAGTTGGGTTAGCCAAGATTTAAATCCCTGTGATATTAAATGACACAGGCATGATACAACTGGTTTTGCATAATAGCTTTTCACAAATTTGCAAAACATAGACAACTTTTCCAAATATTAGGCCTGGCTATTTTTATCTCGTGGCTAAACTCTAACTCTGCAGGAATGCTGTTCCACCAGAATATTGGATGGTTTATGGGCAAACACACATCTGGGAGTCTGTGGACCATTTTACGTTTATGGTCCCAGATATTTTCCCCAACAGATGTGGGATCCCCCTGTGGCAAATTTAAGCCTTCTGACAATAGGCTTCCCATTTGTTGGTTACTTACCTTGTACCCGTGGGATTTCATGGGCTACAGGTTGAAAGCTGCCGATTTAAATATCAATCAACTTAATTCTGCAGCAGGATTTCTTTGCATTTGTCATGCTGCGAGAGAAAAGCTCAGCCACGCCAGGCTGCGGGGAGGGGGGCAGTGGGAGGATTAACTTTGGTGGTTATGGAAGGTCCCTTTCCAGGATTTCTTGTTTCAGGGGTCTTCTAGGATGCAGGGCTGAGGGATCACAAGACCAGAGAAGTACCCAGTGGGGACAGCACTGGGCAGCTCCAGCCCCAGAACAATCCTTTTGCATTAAATCTTCCTCCCTCCTGGGATTACACCTGAGCTCTGTGGCCACAGGTACAACTCCAGGGCCACCTTTAGACCAGCATCATTCTGGCCACAAATGGCCACCTCTGCACCTCTCTGGTGACATTGCCTCCTCAGCTGCCCTCTTTGCCTGCCTCTTCTCCTGGGCCCTTTCTCCTCGGCTCAACACAAAAGGACTCAGGCCCAATCTGCATCTAGTCTCAGCTTAACTCTGGCTCCACAAACAAGCCTGCAGTTAGAGCATCATCTGGAACTGCAAGCGTGGTGTACTGCACACTGCCGCTGCACCCTCACCCCCCAGCTTTTGTATGCTCTTGGCCTGTGCTGTAACTCTGAGGCAAGTACCAGGTTAGACGCCTGGCCAGAGACGTGCCCTACACATGAGGATGCTTTCCAAAAAGGAGCTAAACCAAATGGAGTCCTTATCCCCTAAAGTTGGACGGATGTCCTGCTCTCTAGTTGGATTTATGCTGGGGCTGCCAAGCAGGAGGTGCAATGTGAACATCCAGCAGGGGCCCAGGGGCTTCAGCACAAGAGTACAGCATGGGAGTGACTTCAGGAGAGACCTCTCTGGTCAGAGAGAGGTAGGTCTGATAGAGACCTATCTCCTCTAGTCAAAACCACTTGTTACAGCTAAACAGATGGAAGGAAGGCCATATGCTTTTGCCTGCTTTATTCTCCGTGTCTTATCTCACCCTGTTCCTGCAACTTTTTTCCCACAACATATCTCCTGGAGTCCTAAATTGCATGACACAAGAATAAAGGACTGCACAAAGTTATTGGTCTGCAAATGGGAGTTATCCCAAAAAATTTTGCCCATAGACCCATGTCCTGCAGACCACAAGGCAGCTTAGGAAGCACCAGACTGAAATATTTGGCTGTTGCACAACTTCCAGGAAAGCTCTCCATGAACTAGATACCTTTGGGATTAGCCTGGTGCTCCTTTGCCTACTCCAAATCCTTTAATTGAAGCATGTGATATAAAACCTGATTTTAGGGTTAGAAGCTTTCAGTCTAAGTTGTACATGAGGCGTTGCACAAAAGGATGTAGAAGGGAAAGAAACAAACTGCATTGTCAGACACTGATAGATTTTTTTGCCAGTCCTTTAGTTTGGAAAGTTTTACCTCTGGTTTTGAAGTTTTGGCTCTCAGTCATCTCACAGACTGTATTGATTTCTGTGATCTTTGGTCCTGTAAATATTAACTACTGTCTATTTGTTTGATATGCCTGTTGCTGATCAAGGGTCCGCGTAGTACGAACCTTAACCTAAATAACGCAGTGTGACTTTTGTTCGGCAGGAGCCAGCGCGCATGTTTCAGCTCCTGTGTGATATGAATCACAAGTGAAACCAGAAAATGTGTGGCTGGAGTTAGTTGTATAACAGCAGGGCTGCGTTACACAAGTGCAAAATCCTCTGCTGAAGTCAAATGGGGGACTTTTAAGTCAGGGGACACCACTAGCAGTGACAGGGATGTTCTCCAGATTCTTGTCAGACCTTGCTTACTCATTGACTAATTAAAAAGAGCTGCCGAACTGGTGCTTTCGCCTTCCCCTCACCACTGGCCATGTTTCAATCACGTTAGAAAAGCCAGGAGAGGTTTTCAGGGTTTAATTTTGCCAGGCTGTTGTTTTGCTCTGCTGTTTGCCAAGGGCAGGGTCCGGCCACAGGCAGGGTCAGTAGTCGGCCGTGGCTCCTCAGTGAGCGCTGCTCCATGCCATTGAATCACATCCAACGTATCCTTACCTGCTGCTGCAAACTCTCCCTGGAGGCACTGTCAAGGGCAGCTTTGTCTAATCCCTGCGAGAGGCTGCTCTTCCTTGGGCACCTCAAGGCAGCGGTCCCTGCTATCAGCCGTTTCGGGGTCTGGGACCCATCTGAGGGACAGCCTGAACACCGATGAAGTCCTCACGACCTCATTGCACACTGGGGCCAGGGCCATGGTGCTGAGCCCTGCTGCAGGGCATGGGGACAGGATGGGTCATGCCAGTGGGGCACTGGGCACTTGCGGGGCCAGAGGCAGAAGCGATGGGTGTAGCGGTGGGAGCAGAGGAGAAGCACCCTGCTCTCAAACCACTGCTCCGCTCAGGCTGCAAGAACCACAGCCCAAGGGTTCATCTGACAGCAGCAAGGGAGAGCCCTTCTTGCGGGGGGAGGTTCAAAACAGCATTTGCTTTCATGTCACGTCAGCGTAGGTTTCCACGACACTGGAGCCCTTCCTTCCATGCTGTGCCATGTGCCGCAGGGCAGGAGCCCACCTGGCTGCGCCTGCAGGACATGGGGACGCAGCCCCTCGCTGCTGGAGTCGGGCACACTCTCTGCTGGGTCTACCTTGGGATGAAGCACCTGGAGGATTTGCCACCTCACGCTGCTGTTTGATGCGCAGGGCTTCTTTTTAAAGCAGAAACAGTCCAAACAAGTACATCACAGTTAAGGTGACTCACGGCTCAAGAAGACATTGCTCTAGGTTTTAAAAGGAAACTATAATCTGATTTTTGAAGACTGAGCAGCCACACTGTACGCTCCAGACATGCCCGAGTAGCTTGTAATAACCCTCTGTGGAGGTTAAGGCAACTCCATTTAAAGATATTTCTTTCAGGGTGAGAAAAATAAAATGATCCTGGCCAAACAGATGTGAAAGCACTGAGCAAGGAGGGCCAAAGCAATTTTCCCTGCAATAGAGCCATTGCACAGCACTGTGAGCTGAGGGCCCGGTGCTTTGCAAGCAGCAGCCCATCAAACACAGTGACCCAGGGATGGTCCTGGCAGCCCCTGCTGCCCACCAGCCACCATGCGACCCACAGCACCACGGGTTGGAGTCCCCATGCATCTCCGTACGCCTCCTTACACATTCCTGGTTTCTCCCTGACTTGCACTGAAGGGAGCAAGAAAAGCTTTCCAGCATCTGTTGGGTGCTCAGGGAACTCACTGCCTTAGCCCCATCATGTCTGCACCATGAGACTGTTTTCATTGCTTAAATAATATTCAAGGATCACCTCCTCCAAGCTCAGGAACGATGCATCCCAACAAAGAAGAAGCCAGGCAGAAAAGCCGGGAGACCTGTATGGATGAACAAGGAGCTCCTGGACGTGCTCAAAAGTAAAAAGGAGGCCTATAGGGAGTGGAAGCAGGGGCAGGTAGCCTGGGAGGAATACAGAGAAATTGTTCGAGCAGCCAGGAATCAGGTTAGACAAGCTAAAGCCCAGATAGAATTAAATCTGACCAGGGACATCAAGACAAACAAAAAATCCTTCTATAAGTATGTCAGTGAGAAAAGAAAGACTAGGGAAGATGTGGGCCCTCTCCAGAAGGAAACGGAAGACCTGGTCACCCTGGATAGAGACAAAGCTGAGGTACTCAACAACTTTTTTGCCTCAGTCTTCACTGGCAAAGACTTCAGCCACACTACCCATGATACAGAAGGCAAAGGCAAGGACTGGGAAAATGAAGAACCGCCCACTGTAGGTGAGGGTCAAGTACAAGACCACCTAAGGTGATTCTGCCCCTCTACTCTGCTCTGGTGAGACCCCACCTGGAGTACTGCATCCACCTCTGGGGCCCCCAACTTAGGAAAGACATGGAACTGTTGGAGAGGGTCCAGAGAAGGGCCATGAAGATGATCAGAGGGCTGGAGCACCTCTCCTATGAGGATAGGCTGAGCGAGTTGGGGTTGTTCAGCCTGGAGAAGAGAAGGCTCCAGGGATACCTTATAGCAGCCTTCCAGTACCTAAAGGGGGCCTACAGGAGAGCTGGGAAAGGACTTTTTACAAGGGCATGTAGTGATAGGGTGAGGGGGAATGGCTTCAAACTGGAAGAGGGGAGATTTAGATTAGATATCAGGAAGAAATTTTTCACTGTGAGGGTGGTGAGGCACTGGAACAGGTTGCCCAGAGAAGTTGTGGAAGCTCTATCCCTGGAGGCATTTAAGGCCAGTCTGGATGGAGCTTTGAGCAACATGGTCTAGTGGGAGGTGTCCCTGCCCATGGCAGGGGGGTTGGAACTAGATGATCTTCAAGGTCCTTTCCAACCTAAACCATTCTATGATTCTATGAATATTTGTCGATGGCAGGAGGACTCAGCCTGCGCACACCCTGTGCCTGCTTGCATCCCGCCCACACCCTGTGCCCACTTGCGTCCTGAGTGCCAAGAAGCAGGAAGGTTGCTCTTCTGGTTTGGTAGCATTTTCTACTGCCTTGGCAGAGGCCTGAGCAATGACAGTGGTGGGGTGGGGTGGCCGGGGATCAGGACCCTATTTTTCTACAATAGCTGCAGAACCAAAAACATGCTGGTGTGAATTAGCTGGTGCACAAAGACAAACATACTCACAGTCACTCATGTCAATTAAGCTTAAATCTGGATTGTTTTAAGAACATCTGCTTAGTGACGTACAGGAGTTTGACAACACTGAATTGAGGTTCAGTTTTTGCTTGCTAATGGGCTTTTACAGGTGTCCTAAACCTCCCTGGCAAGGTTTGTTGAAAGATGTGCTGTGAGGGCGGTGATCTCACAGCAAGAGGCAACTGATTAGCCCATATGCCTGAGCCATAATTACCACCACTGGCAGCCTGGTGTATGAACGCAGGATAATCGGCACATATCGTCATGGTGCAGAGCGGGTCTGCAGCACCATGGTGCTGCTGTAGGTCCCCCTTGGGAGCTGGCCAGGACAGCTTCTGTAAGACACCAGGGTGAGGATGTGGGGAAGCCTCAGTGCAGTGATCCTGACTGAAGGACCACCGTGCATAGAGGAGCTGGTGACCTGCGGAGCAGTTGACCTGTGTGTGCACTGCGTCCCCGTGCTGGGGTACCCTGCGGCCATAGGACACGCTTTGCCGGCCGGTTGTAACACAGGAGCCCGCAGGCAGCTCCCACTTGGTACCAGCAATTATGCCAACAGCCTTTATCTAAAAGTGTGGCAAGAAGTTGTGATGTGAACATCCTTTCTGTTTGACAGCAGAAATGATGAGCAGAGTTGTTATTTTGTAAGAAAGTCCTGCGACAGCTCAAACGACCAAATTGGGGTAACGCTCTCTGTGGAGGGGTCTACATATGCGTGTGGGTGCACAGTTCCTGGCATCTAAAGGCATGTAAGATTACTTATGCTATTTATTCTTTATAGTGTTAGCTCTAATAAACAGCATTTTAAATGATACTTTACAGAGTCTGAGTGCCTTTCTTATGGGGACCGCCACGGACCGGGACCTCCTGGTGCAGCACCTCAGGCACTGGGTGCCAGGCTGGGAGGCACACTGCTCCCACAAACAGGGGGGGTGTCCTGGAGTGACAGCGGAGTAGCCAGGCTTTTCCATGGAAATTCATAGAAAGGTAATTTTTCCAAGCTGGCACAGCACTTCTGGTAATAACAGTAGTGTCTGGCACATGCTTGTCCACCATCCTCCGCAGAAATGGGCAATGAAAGTGCCTTTTCTGATTTTCAGCATGGATGAATGTTTTAAAAAATGAAAGATAACATGAGGAGCAATCAATAAAGAACTCCCAGCATTTGGCAACTCACCTCTTCCATAAAGCTTCTAGTGTCCATGTTCCCAGTACCTGGATGCTGGTCAGGTTTATTTTTGGATCGATCTATGCAATGTTAAATCATTTCCCATGCAGAGGTGTTTTATTACTCTGCTCCACTGCCTGCATGATATAAAGGGCAAAACACAAAACTATGATAAAGCTGATAAATAATAGATGGGATCTTTAGCTGTAACTGCTGACGGCTCTCTGGAAGCCAGGGAAGCACTCACCTGAGTACCCTTGCTTTGCAGCTTATAAAAGCCTTGCCTTCAAGGAAGTTAAACCAAAATCAGAACAACAACTGTAATAATTACGTTCTACAGCTGCTGCCATTACTATCAACTTCAACTGCTAGAATGCAAGAAATAAAATAAAATAAAATAAAATAAAATAAAATAAAACAAAACAAAATGCAATGAAAGCCACTTGAGAAATTTTTTTTCCCAGCAAATCTAATCACTGCACTGAGATGGTATAAATGCATTCAAAAAGGTATTTCTGTTCTGTGGCTTAAAAAAGCTTGTTGCTGACCCTCTAACTAGGACATATTACTCATTGTGCTGTTCATGTTTATAACAGGTTGTTGCCACATCATCACAGGAGGAAAATAAGGCCCTCTAAAAGAATAACATTTCCAAGTGGAAAAATGTTTTGTCTTCTGTCACTTCTTGCATGTGCGGTTAGACAACAATTACTCAGGACAATCTTTCCCTCCTTCACCTTGTGTATTTGGTACAGCTGTCAGGACATAAAGACTGTTCCCTTTTACTGTGCCTCTGCATAGTCAGTCAGCCCATTAGTTTTCCTGGTATCTGTCCAGTTCTTCTGTTTCACGATAAAGGAAATTAAAAATACAGGACAGTGCAAGCACGACATTTTGGCAGAAGAACTCAAGGACAAGCAGAGGATCTGGAACTATTTTGACTTCTTTCCTTTTCCTCGTTACTGCTTCACTTCCTGGCAGATTGCAACTTGAATCTCCCAAATTTTACTGTAAAACATTGCATCACACGTACTAATAGATAGTATGGGAACTGAGGAAGGGCAAAACATCTTAAGGCTTTCCACAGTCTTCATGCCAGAAAAGTTCCCTCCCCCCGTTATTTTATGACTAAGTTCAGGAGAAGACACCCATATAGTGAAACGAAACTGTCCCGAGCTTCTGGGAAATTAGTCTGCTGCTGACGGTCTCATAGGCTCTGCTGCAGGCTCGCCCGGTGACGCACCCAGTGCGTCAGACCCTTACCTCCCCAGGTCCTCAGTTGCCCAAAACATGCAATGACCATCACCTTAGGTGCCAGATGGATTCTGAGAGGTTAATTCATTAAGGTTAATAAAAAAAGATTAAGATAGAAGGTGCAATGTATAGACTTTTATCCAGCAGATATTTATGCTTTTCGATAGAAATTACTGTAAAGTAGGTCACAGATGAAAGAGAAGAGAGATTTTATTGTAATGGTAATGTTCTTTCAGAATATAGCACACTGCAGGTAAGATGTTTCTTAACGTCTGCTGCATCGGTGCAGCTTTTATTAAAATGTTGCAATCGAGGGAATTTCTTAGAGCAAAATTTTACAGCAGGTAGATGGACTGATTCTATATTAGCCAATAATGTCATAGCTAGAAAGAGCTGAAAATTTTCTAACAAAGTGACATGCATGGGAAAACACAGTTGTGTTGAAACCCAGAATCCCCAGGAAAAAGGATGATTTCAGTGACATCTCATAGGAAAAAAATGTAAACACCCATTTGGGTAAGGATGGAAGTTCTATTTTGGCACCATCAGAACATAACATTTTTATTTCATAGCCTAATAAAAATATTTCAACATTCAAAACATTTCAGCATTCAACATGCAAAATTTGATTGCATCCAAATCTTTTTAAATTGTGATCTCATTCTGAGTCTTTAAATTCTGGATCTTCCTGTGAAGACCTTTAAATTCTTGCTTGGTGCTCTGTGAGTGAACTGCATCTGTTTTGTGCCACATAGCTCAAGACAGTACCTGGAAAACCAAAGTTGACCCTTTAGCTAGGAACAGGCACTAAAAGCATCAAGTTGAAAATTAAACACACGTGATCATGAGCTTCTTCGCTGAAATGCCACCCAAACCTAGCACTGCCTGAGGAACCTTATTCTTTTCCCACATTCCTAAGAAACATTTCTACTGCAATATCAAAGTGCAAACCCTGGATCAGCCTCTTCTTTGCAAGGTTTTACCAGATTAGCTATTTTGGTTGAGTGTAGGGCAAGACAATTCTCTCAGTCAACACTGCAGAAAAAATGTTGTTGTAGTTGTAGAAAAAAAACATCCCTGTTGACAGAGTGCCACAGGGATGTCCTCATTGCTGGTGTGGCCTGAGGCCAAAGACCAGGGCCCCTCCCTATCTGTGCCTTACATCACTGAGGTTGGATCAGGCCACCAGCTTCTGGTAAGCAAATAAGCTTTCTCCAGAAATGGTGCCAGAATGTAGTTTCTTCAAGTAGTCTGGGTGGAACAGTAGTGAGCTCAGCTGAAATTCTTGGGGGAACTGGTGTTGCAATAGCAGCAGAAAAACTCTCTGCTCATACCTGCTGCGGTTTTGGAAGCCCAGCTCATGTAGAACCCTGCAGAACAGGTCAGATGTGATATGGACACAGCCCAGACCTGGAGTCCTGGTCAGTCCTTTGTAGCACTTTTCCTTATGACCAGTGTGGGGTCTCTTCCTCTAGTCCACTTTGTGTTTCTTCAACTTCACCTACTAGCACCCAGCCAGTAGCCTGTTTTGCTGCCAAAATCCAGCTGAAGGTTGACAGCTGACACTGCTGGGAACTGATTAAGCTCATCATTAGAGGACAAATGTCAAAAACGTGAAGTCCAGGAAACCAACCTAAGACCACAGTGCTACAAAAATATAGGCACACAATCTCTGCTCCAAGCAAGCAAGACCATCTCTAGTTCTGGGAGAGCAGACAGCCTGCAAGGAGGACAGCAGCCAGAACAAGGTGGAACCGCTCTCCTTGAGGAAGGGGAGCCCGCTTGGCATGCCTTATCCCATCCTGATGGGTGCAGAGCTTCAGCCTGAAACCAGGCGTGAGCAGGGACTGACTCTTGTGTTAAAGAGCAAAGGCTCCAGGAGTTTGGGTTCATCCTAAAGTGGACGGTGGACATTTCTGATTTCTCAGACATCTGTGAGAGCAAAACCGTCTCCATCTGGGTGTTCCTCAAGGGGGGTTTCTGCTCCAAGACCTGTCCCTGCTACAAGAAGGTCTCTGTGCCTGTGCGGCTATAGCATGCAGCACTGGCATGTCAAAAGTAAACACATTTAAGAGTAAATCCTCTTCTACTGTAGGCAGTACAGAGTTTACCTACTTCTAACTGCATGGTCTGGCACACCAGTTGGCGAGTTAGTTGCCCTTTAATTTACATGAACGTCAATGCCAAGGGCATGCCCATTATCCAACAGGGTTGGAGCAGTAGCAGGGTCCTCAGCTGGGGAAGCACTTGGTGGTGGTGCCAGAAATAAGCTGAAGCACTCTGCAGAAGGGAGAGAGAGGGCAACATGCCAGAAGCAAGTAGAGCGCAGGAGACAACAATTATTGGAGACAGGCAGTTTGGGCTCCTTTAGCACCGTCTCCCTTCACAGTAAATCCAATGCTACCTCAACATTTTCATGCATGTTTTCTTACTGCTAATCTAAATTGCACAGTGTAGGTCTATGACTGCTGCCACACAACAAAGCTATCTACTTTGAGCTAGCAAAAACATATACAGCCCCCACCTCCAATTGTTACAGCCTGAATCCTTAGACAAAAGGAGAAATTCAGCCAGAAATTACTAAGTAGCTTGTTTGGTTGGGGTTTGTTTTTGTTTTTTAAAGTGACCGGATTCCCTTCATCTTGTTTCTCAGTTCTACAGATTCTTCTGAACTGCAGAGGCAAAAGGCAGCCATGCAGGCCCACATACCACAGGAACAAGAGAGCCACCAAGAGGGATGTTTTGACAGCTAATGCTGAAATTACAGCAGCAACCACTTTGGTTTGCTTTGAAAAGCCCTAAGTGGTGTTTATACTGAAAAAAGCATAGGTAGTCAAACCTATCAAGTCTTTCCTAAAACATCTAAATTGTTGATTCGTTTATTAATCCACTCAAGAATTCAAGTAGCAGAAAGCATATATGTCTTGATGGTCCTTGATAGCTGTGTAGGACTCAGATGGAGACCATCCAGCCAATACTACCCACATACTGGCTGGGGCAGAAAGACAAAGGCAGCAAGCCATCTCCAAGGGCTAATGATGGGCCCCTGTAATTCATAGTCAAATTAAGGTTCTCACTGCAAGCAATAGAGTGGGAACATATCCATGCCCTCACCTTTCACACATCCAGCCTACAGCTTTCACGGGTGGTTGGTGGCAGTTGTACAATGGATGCCCAGTGCAGAAGTAAGGTGCCTAATCCCCATCTTTGCCTTTCAAAACACTTCTCTGCCTCTCTCTTCCTAGAAACCAGGACTCTGTGGAACCTGTATCCTCCCATGTATAGCCAGGGCCATGTATGCTTCCACATTTTTGTAGAGCTACTCTTTATTTTTCATATATTTCAACATGTTATTCCATCAGTTGATTAACTAAGTTTTCTTTTCCAAACAACAGTATTCCTGCAAGCTGAACAGTTGGGAGAAAATATCATTCTGTGCCATGACCAAGTGATTCAGAGGGCCAGGATTCAGAGGGTTGTTTCCGAGCTGGCGTATGCCAACACTGCACTGAAGGAATTTAAGACACCTCCGTGGCATTACTTGCAAATACCGCTGGAGGAATGAATCAAAAGTGCATTGTAGAAAATGCTTTTAGCTATTGAAACAAAGACGCATTTGTGACCCATCACTAGAAATAAATAGCCTTGATTAGTCAGCTTGGTTTGCATGGGATCTTTGTTGGAGTTTGTTCAACTTAAGCATTAAAAACAAATAAACAAACAAACAACAACAACAAAAAAAAAACAAACACAAGAAAATGATCAAATGGTTCATTATAGGACAGAGGTGACAGAGCTGGACAACTGCTTCAATGCTGTCCCCTGCAATAGTAGGTAGAAACTAATGGTGGTTGTTCAGTGACCTTTATAAAATATAATTGGCCAGAGATAAATTCCTAGCTGGTGAATGTTCATGTAAAATAACACACTGTCTAAATTCAAATTGAAAACACAGCAGGAGGTTACTGTAACTGCTACAAAGGCTCAGACATGGCCTGCCAAGCGATTGGGTGGCTACGTCCCCCCAACGCACCCCAAGGGGGACAGAGGCACGCTGGGAAGTCCCCATGGAGAACTGTGGGCTGGTTCCTGCCTGTTAACATACCGTGTCCCACAAAAAAAAAACATTTCTTTTCGTTTTTGAAAGAAAAAAACAACAACAAAAAAAACCCACAACACCCACACATTTGTGACATGTTAGAATATGGAGTTACTGCAATGAGCTGGCTCTTGCGCAATGAGGGCCGGGCCGGGCGATGGACCCGCTGCCATGCCTGACCACTGAGGAGTTTGTTCTGCCTCCAGCTACTGCGCTTCATTTCTGCTACACCTCATATGCCACCTAGTGGCTTCCAGAGTGAGAAATTCCTTATCAAACAGGACTTTCAGACACGCCGCTTCTGCCAGTTGTTCCACGTCTCAACCTCGCTATTGAAGAAGCAAGCTGAGGTGCCAGCGTGCTGCAACGCATCCCCGGCACCACTGCAAACCCCCCCCCCGCCCCGACGACCCGTCCCAAGAGCCACCTCTCATCATCCCCTGCAAGTCCTTGTTCCTCACTGCACCCTCAGAGACCCCCACAGGAAATTTCCACCACCGTGGGCTTTGCTTATGGCTGTCCCCTCCTTGCCCATCATGTGAAGCCTTCCTAAACCCTCACCCCCCTTTGGCTGCCCTCTTTACCCCTCTGTCCCACCACCTTAACCAAACATCTGGTGGAGAAGAGGTGTTATATTTTACTTTCAGGCATTCAGTGGTGGCATACACTTGCCACAAAATTTGCACATTAGTAAAAATCCAAGTTTTTCAAGAAAAAAATTAAATCAGAAGGGTTTAAACTGGTCTTCCCCTTTCCCTCTCGATAGCTTCTTACAGGGGCCAAGCAGGATTTTATTGTTCAGCTCAGCAGTTAAATTTTGAGTGCCTATGGCCATTTTCATTCAGACAAAAGATGTAACACCATAGCCTTGTGGTTAGGCCATTTCCCCAAGAAACAGGAAGTTTTGGTTACGAACTATGTTTTGTCTCCAAAAGAGTCAATTCAATTAGTCTTGCTCCTTTCTCAGCACTGTGGCCTAACCACTGTGTTAATAAATACCTCTGTGCCTCGGTCAGCCTCTAAGTGCTGCCAGCAAAGTGAGATGGTGGCTGCAGAAGAGGTCAATGGAAACCCCTTGAGGACTGCCAGCATCACGGTCACTCGGGATGAGCCCAGCTCCAGTCAGGATGCCTTGTCACGGGACACAGAGCACATATTTGCAGTTATGAAAGGAAGAACTTAGTCATCATTACATTTGGGCAATGGGTGTCCAAGTCACTCCGGGCAAAGAAAGGATCTGGACCTGATCCTTGTTATCTCCAGCACTTGCATTTGGCAGAGGGAGCAATAACGTAGAAGCCACTTTCCCAAACATTCATTTTTTGTCTTTCATTTCAAATGCTTGCAAACTGAATAGAATAGTCCGTGTTGAAAGTGCCAGATATTTCTTGTTTCTGCAACAAACTCTTTGACTTTTCTGAAAAAAAACAAAACAAAACAAAAAAAACCCCACCAAAACAAACCAAAACGAATCCTAAAGCAACTCTTTCAACATTTCTGAAATGGTTTACTATTTTTTCCTTTCAGATTATTTGGCAAAATTACTTTGTGTTTTTGAATGACCACTGCCAGGCTTTACCATGGACAACAAACAAAGAACTGCCCTGACATCCCTAAAATCATTGCTCCCCTCACCAATATAGCCAAGCAGAATACATATAGCAATTGCCCAGTATGAGAGGGAGAAAGTGCTCCTTTTTTGCCTCCTCCATTCATGTTTTCTCCTCCTTTTTTTCCTACATTATGATATGCTAGGGGGCTGATCTTGTATTCTAGCCTTTTTTGATGAACTCCAGAAAAACAGACAGAAAGTGAGGAAACACCGTAGAAAGACCCTTACAGTGCAACCTTCCCTCTTTCTCCTGCTTTTTCTAAACTACTTCCTTGTCTAGCCACACTTTGAGTTACTGTCTCCTCACAGTCAATTTAATTACTCAGTCGTGAAAGACAGAAGAACTTCAGGATGCACCCCGCTTCTTGAAGCAACACGTGCCTCAAGCCATTAGCTTCTCAATCCACGGCCCCTGCCTCTGCTTTGTATGGCAATCTGTTTGTACGGTGCCATGCGCCTTTGTGCCAGTATTATATAAGCAAGTGTAAGCATCAGTTTGTCTTCTCATCATTTAAAACTCTAAAATGCTGAACCTTTCCAGCGTTTCAGGGGCATTATGCTTATAGAGTATCAGTCCGTCGACACACAGGTAACCCTCTTGCTTTCTTCTGCATTTTTCAAGGTTGTTTTATCCAAATAATATCTATGTACATACTTGAACTGGCAATCGAAACCATTTTTGCTGTTTAAATTCAGGCACTGACCTTAGGTGCTATGCATCACCAGACCCCAAAGGCTGCAAGAAATGGCCCGGCCCTTCAAGAATGGGTTCCCCACCATGATGAAGGCAATGCAGGTGAACTTATGCCATGAACCGCTGCCCTGGGGCTTGGAGAGTCAGCTTTACTGTGCAAAATTCACGCAGTTATACTTTATCAGTTAATGACCATCCGGGTGGTGATGTCTATGCAGAAGAACCATGTAGCAAACCCAGCTGGAGCCCCTGAGCAGGGCAAGAAACAGCAGAGCCCGGGCAGCAGGAGGGGAGGAGGCAAAGCTGATTTTAAGTCCAGCCTGCTGCAGGAAAGCCGCGGAAGTGGAGACGTGTGTGCACTCAGCAGCTAGAGGGCAGGCTCATTTTTCCTTTTAAACTTGGTAAACACTTCCTTGCGGCTGCAGTGACTTTCAGAGTACTTAACAAAAGTGACTAAGCCGTAAAGTCACTCAGGGCTAATTGGAGAAGTCTTCTGTGTATTAATTTGGGGAGAGGAGGGGTGGGGGAGGGGGAAGAAAACCAAAATCACGGATACACAAAACTAATGGTTGCTTTAAAGGGCTCGGCTTTTGCCAGCTGAGCCTATTTCTGACACAGCGGAGGGGCAGGGATCATGTCCAAGATGGGAATACTCCACAGATGTGGCCACGTCTCATTGCAAACACCCTGCAAAGAGCACATATTGGCCTCCCGGGCTTCCATGACGGGAAAAACTAATTGAAAGAGTTTACAAATAGCACTCATCAAAGCACTCCAGGGGAATAACTTCCTTTTTCGTTTTGTTGGGGTTTTTTTCTTCCTATTCAGAAAAGTACTTGCAAGATGAGAGAACATGTGAAGTGAGCTAAGTGGTCTCTGTAGAGCTTGGTCTCAAGTGAGTTACGTACTCCGTAACGCAAGTTTTTCCATTATTTTCTGTGGCCATAAGACTTGGGAACTCAGTTCAGGGTGGTGAGCGCAGCTGGAGCAGCTGTCCAGGCGCCCGCCTGGTGCCGCGGGGTGTGAGGCAGCCGGGCCAGGAGCTGCCGCACCGCTGTGCACCCGCTCTGATGGGCAGCTTTATGTCTTTAAGGGTGATTTCTCCTTCTCTTCCTTGCTTCTTAAAAGAGACATTTTAAAATCAGCTGTCCTAGTAATAGTCTTTGCAGTGGAAACGCCCTTACTGAAGTGTAAGGGGAGGCTGCTTGCACTGCCTATTATCACTGCTGTCCCACCGTTCATACAATCAACAGGTAGGCCAAGTAACACTACAAGTGGTGCCTGAAAATTAACACAATTATTATAAACACTTTCAGAATCTCAGATGAAACAAGCCTGCTGTGAAAAGTAAGCGCTTCTCCTGTTCCCAAACACATGTATGCTGGAGGGTCTGCCAGGGTATTGTGTCAGAAGAAGGGTTTCATGCATGAAAGGCAAGCGGGAGGGAAACACCATGAAACCGCATGCCAAGAAAGGCGGGAAGAATAAGGGCCCCAGCCTGAGCAGCCCTGGGAATGAAGCTGCTGGAAAAGCCCAGAGAGAGCCTTCGGGCTCCACATTGGCAGAAAGAATATTGCAACTGTGTGTGGCGAAAGGATCTCCTGTTAATTTTAAATTTCCTTATTTCTATAGGTAACATTTCTATAGGTAATAAATTCTGCCTTTTCTCTCCCGTGGCTGCTGGTGAGTGGCAGGCCACTGGGGGTTTGCCGTGCCGAGGAAGCATCACCTCTCGAGCCGTGTGAGGGTGTTGCCTGTCCCCTCTGCAATGGGGACACCAGTCCCAGCCTGGTGCTGATGGGGGAGTTAACACCGTGTTGAACAGGGGAAGGATTTGAAAGCTCCTGGCGTACACTAGTTATGCACCCAAACAGCAGGAAGAAGCTTAAAAAGCAAACAGATATTTGGAGGCATTGTAGCTTTTCCCCATCTTGCAGCAGTTGTTGCACTCCTTGATCAAAACAACTTCATGGGCACCCTTGATGGGCAGCAACATGGGGGAAACCCACCAGGGATGCAAGGCTTGGTCAGGACCTGGGCATTTTTGTCAGCCAAGCAGCAGCCAGAAATCAGGAAAGTCCCCAGAGGTACAATCTATTGACAAATAGTCTTGCATGGGTGGCATGCTGCACTGGGCTGGAACATGATAGCCAGGCTTAGCGTAAATACAGCCCTTGGTAGACATAGTTACTGAGAAAATGATTCCTTTTACCACACTTTCTCCTGTGTATCTGCAAATGCCAAATCCTCACGGCTCTAGCATGGGTGTCTGATGTGTGAGGTAGTACTCATTTCAATAGAGAAAGGCTTGAAAGAAATTTGGATTTGGATATTTAAGATGCCATTAGAGGTCTGGAGAGCCTCCATCCCCAGGAACAGAGAAAGCCATGAGAAGTGCCTACCATCTCCCTGTTCACCAGAAAAATAGCAGAGGTTTCTGTGAAAAAGCACCAGCAGAAAACAAGAGGAGAGAGAGGTGTTTAAATACAGCTATGTGTCAATGCAGGCAGCTGGGAGAGGGTGGGCAGAGATGGAGCTGTGAGGAGACAGCCCGGTGGGAGGGCTGCCTGCTGCCCTCCTCTGCCCTGCCTTTCTCTTTGGATTATGCTCATGGCCACATTTCAAGTGACAGAGTTAAAAAAAAAAAAAAACAAAAAAAAAAAAACAAAAACCTTGATGGCAGCAGCCCCAGCAGCACCTGATTTCTTGGCAGGCTGCCGCTGATGGAGAGCTGCTTCTGGCCCTGTCCTGTGGCTCAGTCGCTGCTGTGTTTGGATGACATTTTATCTTCCTGGTAGCTTTTGCCTTGAGGCTGGTATGGCTCCAACTTGCCTTTTTTTTTTTTTTTAAGGGGAGTATAAAGCACTTTCTACACGTGTAAGATCACATCTGATATGAAGAACAAGCAAGCACCATCATACAGCACATTTATTTTTCTTGTTTATCAAAAGTGTAAAACCAAGCCATGAATGGAACGGGAATATTTCATCCTGAGCTGTGAGGATGAAAGAGATGCAAAAGCAGAAGTAGGATTAGAGGGCAAACCTACCAGCCGTCACAGCCAGCAACAAGGCCCACTCTCAGATTTAACAGTGTCGTTATAAATAGCCCTGGTCCAAACCCTCACCTAGAAACGCAGGAAAATTAAGCTAAACTGGTGCTCAGTGAACAAATTTTACCTATTCCCCAATACGAACCCAATGACAAACAAACATTATTTTTCTTAAAGGGGAAAAAAAAGGAAAACCAGCCAGGGAGGTAAGAGGGTGCGTTGGGGGGAGCAGCTCCTGCTGCTGCTGCTGCTGCTGCTTGTCACGGGCGCCTGCCTCTGCTCCCGCCCGGGGTATCCCAGTGCCAGCACCTTTGCTTGATGCTTGATACTGGCTCCAGGACCCGCACGGAGTTCAGCTGCACGGAGAGCTGAGACGCCCCTTGCTCGAGAGAGGAAGCGCTGCAGCAGCTGCTTCTTTTTCTCACATTGACCAAAATCTCCCTTGCCTTGAGCACCCTGCTCCTTTGTTTGCAGCCTCTCTCGCACACAGGAAGCCCTTGCTGGCAGGCTGGCATGGCCATTTGCTCCAGGGACACTGAGACAAGGTTAGAGAGACAGGTCCATGGCTGAGGTTTCTGCTATACATTCTCCACTTCATGATTTAACTCCTTTCGACCAGGAATACCTCTAACATAGCAGAGCACCACCAAACCCAACACCTGCCTGTTGGTCCGTCTCACTTCTCTCTTCTACCCCACCAGATCTCCATGAAACACTCCTTTGTGGGGGTCCCTCCTGCCACCCCATCCCGGGGCTGTCCCCTGCCCTGCGCAATTGGTCATGGAGACACAGGACTGCTGCCCCTTAGGCTGCCTCCCGCCGCTGGCTCCCCACCATCCGCACCGCACAGAGGAGAGGTTGGGGAGCAACACTGGCAGCAGCAGAAATTATCGACCCAGGGCAATTGCAAAACCACAGCAGAAAATTCACTTGCTCTAAACGTACAAGGTCCAAGACCAGAAGCTGTGCATGCTGAAATCTGCTGTTTAAGGGTAGGAGAGGTATAAGGGAGAGAGGAAAGCACGTTGTCAAAATCCTTTAAAGCAGTGCCCAAAAGACCAGCTACCTAAATGCAAGTTTATTTGTGCCTCCACACCCCAAACTGCCCTTAACCTCTACAGAAGCGGCACCAGGAGTACTCAGACCATGGGCACTAGAAACTGCTCCCTAGGATTTGCTATTGAAAAGGTCTTGTTTCCTCACCAAAGAGCAAACGTGCAATAGCTATTTGCAGTACAAAATCCCATGCAAAGATGAGGTCTTGGTTGCAACCTACTGTAGGGCACATCAGCAAGGTAAGCATCACCACCTCTCCCTGCTCCTTCTCACTTTGCTCAGCCTCAGCTGAAGGAAATACCCTTCCTCTAGTTTGCACCAGCAGAAGGCTTGTCTATAAAATACTTCCTCCTGACAGCAAAGACCAGCTTTGGGCTGCTCCTCCCAGTTCATTGCTGCAAGCCAAGCTGCTGGAGACAACTTTTTGTCAGGATTCACCGGGGCAGATGCAGACCAGTATTAAAGGAGATGCAAAGCCTCCTGGTGCCTCCTCATTTGACCCCACTGCATGGTGTTTCCCCAACTCCCCACCCCCCCACCTCTCAGACAGCGTCCCTCAAAAATACATATAAAATGACAATAGCAGGACACTCATTTTTAGCAAACTCGTCATTGATTATAACAAAACAATCTGCTAGCCCAGAGCCCTCGGAGAGCTTACACATGCACATCCACAGAAGAGGCATGAGAAAGAGCTGACAGAGCAATTGCCTTTATAGTCATCTCCCAGATGGCTGAGATGCTGCATGGTTTAGCAATTTACTGCACAGAATTCCTTATAATAAAGAAGAGGGACTGATGTCTCCCACAGAGATGCAGGGGAGGACCCAGTGGTGGACCCGGTGGTAGATACAGGAGTCAACCCATGCTCTCAGTAGCGCATTTGTAACCCAGCTTGGCAGGACGTCGCATGAAAGTAGCTACATCTTTGTAGTCATGTTCCGGGTAACACAAAGCTTCAGAGGCAAAGAGCAAGCTGAGTCCAGCCACAGCGCGCTCAGGCTGTTTGCGATTTATTTAAAACACAGCTCCTTGTAATAAATCTCAGCTGGGCCCTCGCTGGCGGCAGATCTCCCATGGCTGCAGCACACGCAGAGGCGTAGCACCCAGCGATGGCAGTGCTGTGGGGAATGCTGCGGACGCGGCCAGCTCTTTGGCTGGGGCAGCTGCTCTCACTGCACTCATTTCCAGCCGTCCGTCACAGCGTACACAGATTTCCCCGGTGGTAGGGAGCACCGCTGGGCAGCAGGATCAATCACACCTCTGTCTAGCAGGTTGTTAAGACAGGAAGGTTTCCATTAAGCCAGCAAGGGTGTTAATTTATAGCATGTTTGCTACTTCTCTCCAAATACACTCCCAGATGAGAGCTCGCTCCCTCACGCTTGTTGCACGCTAAGGGCAAAGATTAACAAGCATTTTGTTTAACTGCAGTGGTTGATGCAGTCCTTCACCCTTCCCACCCTCCACTGTGGGCTCCTGGCCTCCACTTCAGGTTGAGCTGCTGCTCAAATTGCACCAGAAGATTTGTCCTGTTGAAACAAAACCTAAGGAAAACATATATAGGTATATTTTTTTTTGGCCTAAGGGTGGCTATTTATGGATTTAGTGGTGCAAATGACTTAGAGCATTGCAAATACAAAGCCAAATTTTGCAAAAACTGCTGTTTGGACAAGCTCTAAGTTATTGTGTATCAAGAGCTAATCATTGGTAGAGTCTGAATATACAAATGCAGAGCTACTTCCCCACTCACAAATGCTATGAATTTTGTCAGCTTTTTGGTACCAAAAAGATTTTCTTGGAGTTGAACAACTGAAGGTTTAATATTGGACTAAGGGCAGCAAAACTAACCAGCAATGGAATGAATAATAAAAGTGTAGAGCATTATTACTTTATAGTTTGGGGAAATGCAATTACTTACATCACATACGCTATAGGAAATTTCTATTAATTGCATCTAAGAAGTGAGATCACTAGTTTCTAACGAAATACTTTAGAGTACAAACTTAACACATAACAAGCCATGCTGCATTTTCATATTTGCAGCAAGGATCATGAGAATTACCCAATAAAAAGAATGATTTCAACGTAACTCATTGGCCTGTACCAGTTCAAGTCAGTCAAAGGGTTTTTTTCTTTTTAGTGTAGCGTCTCTTCATTGTTACAAAACTTTAAAGAAAAGATAATACCGCTCAGGTCTGAGATGGACCTGAATGACTCTTGGACTACAAAGAGTCAAAGGATTCTGGAGCTGTACGATGCCACCAGGCACTCCCTCCCACTGCTTTGCATTTTGTAGAGCTGCTTACATGACTTACAGTGACACGACATACAACGATATGGTGTCATTGTGCTTGTTCCATGCAAGTAAAAGGCAATAGAGAATTAGGTCCACTTTTATCCAGAAAGACATGTTCAATCCACTGCTTTTGTTCCAGTTTGTTGTGCAAATGCAGATGTAGGTAATGGGTACTAAGCCTGCAACAGCAGCTGTTGCAAGCCTGTACTCAAGAGGAGACACGTCAGCAAGAAATGAAAACAGAAACTAGACTACGTATAATAGTGATGTCTTTTTTGCATGACATGAAGAGATTAACAAGTGACAAGCTCTCTAAGTCCACTAACAAAGCTCTTAGAGATGGGCAAACATAAGAAAATGTCTATATGGTTTGAATTGCTCTTACGTTTGCAATAGCCAGAAGGAATCCCCAAAACAAGAACAGAAAACCACCAGACTTCCTTTGGTGAAAAGTGTAATGGTATTTCTAATAAATTCCTATTTCATGTGCCAAATATCAGCCAAAGAAAGGGTTTTTGACTACTTAGTAAATGCTTGAAAGCCTGAGATTACTACAGAAAAGCTGGCACAGCAGTAACTGCTGATGGTTGCTAACGGAAGTCATTGCAACACCAGCCCTTGTCCTTCTTTCTGTTGCAGAGCCATCTTACATGGGCCTGGATAAAATCAGTCATTTGTTCCGAGATCAGCATGTCTCATTTGCATTGCCACCCTTCTTCTCTCAGGGGTGGGAGTTTCACAGCAGAAGGCAACACCACAGCATCCTTCCCTCCCCAGATATAGAGCTGGTTGGTGTGTTCGCAAAAAACACTGTTTGTCCCATCTCTACCCGCTTGTGCCTTGTGCAAAAATAACTAAATTCAGTGCTCAGCTGTTAAAAACCTCAGGGCTGTGCTAGGGAATATTTATTTCATGGGCACAGCTCCGGGTCACACTGCCAGGGCTCCTCAGACAGGAGCGATCTAGCAGGTACCAGGACTTTCCTGCCATGCGAGCGCTCTGTGAGATGAGGACAACAGCCATAAACACCTCCTGCATCTTCTATAGGCAACAGCTTCTATTCTCTTCTGATCCTATTAGTAACGCAAAAAGCAGCATTGTCTCTTGAGGAAAAAGCATTTGTATCATCTGCAGTGGAGAACAGGCAGCAGAAGGTGGCAGTTAGCAAGGCCTCTGTGTTGTCCTCCCTGAAGCAGAGTAGAGAGCATGTCTTGCTAGCACATAACTGAGAAGAAGCCAAACCCCTGAACAAAACATCCCCGGACTGGAGGAGCAATGCTGTTCCCTCCTGCTGTGCAGAGTAGCATCACTGCAATGAGTTGTGTTACACCATGCAGAGATAAGAGAGCTGCAAGTGGAGAATTACGGTGATAGTGCCTGGCTGGTCTGTAAGGCATGGCTACTTTTGAACATGGTTATGAGCAATGATGTTGGGCAAATAATAAAAAACATGAGCAGGCTATGGGAGGTCTGCTCAGACCTGCGTCACCTACCTCAGGTGCTCAGAGATGTGTTCAGGTCTGTAGTATGGACCAGTCTGAAGGGAGGGAGGAAAAACCACACCATCCCCCTGACAAAGATGACTGGAAAAGACCACAGATATTCCCACATGGAGGAGAAGAAAAGGTCTGCAGCCGGAAGCTGGAGTCAGTGGTTGCCACATACATTTTTTGGAATTGCACAGACCTATTGAAAGTTTTGTATGTTGTGCAAAAAGGATGTGGCAATTTCTGAATGCTGTTGAAGCCAACTCTAGTTTCCAAATTAACTCCTTGTCTCCCTAACCTTTTCATTAGAGACAGATCGCTTACAAATCCTTGAAAACAAGAAAAGGTACAAAGTGCTACATTCTACTTTTCAACTGGGAAGCCTGACCAGCTGGTTAATTTCTAAAAGTCTTGAGTGTGGTTAAAATTGCTTCCAGTGGTGGAATTCCATGTTATTGCTGCTATAAGGCTTGACTTTGCCAGGGCTTCCACAGAGTTGGGATGTCTACGGGATGAAGACGCTGCATGATCAACTGTGCTTTACTGATGAAAGTAAGTAGTGAAGAAAAGTAGAGTTTTCAGAATTACTATATTCCTTCTTGAAAAATCAGCACCGCTGGGAGACCACTGGCTCCTTACGAAGTTCCTTCCATCATGGATCATCTTAAAGCTTGTTGGAAATGGAAGGTATTGCAGCCCTATTCATTCCCATTAAACAAAAGGGAATAATTAACATCTTTTATGGAATCAACTATCCGGAACAATAGGAGCCACCATCCAAAACACAAGCACATGATGCAAGTCTTCTGAGGGAGCTGAGCTATGCCGGCAAAACGCATACCCGGGTATTGCCTGGTAGTACAAACTGCGTGAACCACTGGCTGGAAAAGAGCTCGGAGCTGTGAGCAAAGTGTTTCCTCATGTTAAGCAAAGAAGACAGTGCCTGTTCTTTGTAAACAAACAGCTAGGTCTTGAAACAATCCTGAAACTAAAGAATTAAATGAAACAATCCAAATTTGGCTAACCACTAGGGTCAAAAAAGGATAATAAATCCTCTTTTTCCTGTTAACAAAACCCACAACTTTATTTCTAAAGCCTTCAAAAAATAAAAATGACATCATGAGTAATTTTGAAAATTCCTAAATGTTACTTGAGTTCCCTGGCAGGAGCATCCTATCCTGTCCCTTCTCCTCTCAGTGTCTCTCACAACGAGCCTTGCAGCAGGGACGGCCTCCCTCTGGGCACCAAAGGTTTGGTACAACTCCGTTTGCCACGATTACAACCATTTGGCAAAGTAGAGTGCTGGTAGCGTCAGAGAATACAAAAGAAAGAGTAAGGCTTTTCTGGACGGTGTAGGCTGCAGATGACAAACGTGAAGGATGATGGTTCCAAGTGAATAAATCTGAGGGATACTGTGAGTCCTCAGAGTGGGGAAAGCAAGGAAAGGGCAGAGAGGTTAGCAGCAGAGGAAAGCCAGAGCAGAGAACTGCAAGAGGAGGTGAGCAGAGAGGTGACGAACTTTAATGACAACACAGTGTTAATGGTAGCAAAAACGAGGGCAGATGGTGAAGAACTCAGGGAGAACCTTGACAGACAGAGTGACCCGACCATATAATGGAAAATGAAATGCAGTCTAGACAGATATAAAGCAAAGAATGCACTTAGGGAGAAGCAGCTCCAGCTTTATGTATAAACATGGTCTCTGTGCTCACTCAGGGAGACCTTGGTAGAGCTACTGTAGACACTTTCTTGAAAATATCGAATCACCGCTCAGTAACAGTCAAACAACAAATGAATGTTAGGGATTTCCAGGAAAGGAAAAGCCAGTCAAATAGCCAACATCACTGTGCCTGTGTATAAATCCATCTTTCACTCACACATTGAATACTCTGTACAATTCTTACCTCTCAAAAAGGTTACAGAAGAGCTTGAAAAGGTTCAGAGAAGAGTAACAGGATAAGCAAAGGTGTGGCCCAACTTCTGTACAAGGAACAGTGCAGAAGAGTGGGGCTCCTCAAGCTGGGAAAAAGATGAGATGGGGGACACTGTACACGGAAATTTATGAAATCACTAATAACAGAGAGAGAAAGGCTAGGGATCAAGTGTTGATTGTGTCTCCAGGGCAAGAATGAGGGACCAGCTAACAAAGCTGGTAGAAGCCAAGTTCAAAGCAAACAAAAGGAAGAAGTTTGTCACGCAGCTGGCAGTGGCCCTGCCAAGGAGGTCCTTTCCAAAGCACGTTGGGATTGCAAGGAGCTTACACGCTCTCCCAAGTATTTGGAGAGGTCCATGCCACAGACAAACCACAGCAGGTTCTGGAAATCTTCTCTGAGCTGAAAAGAGCTGGAAGCTACAGTAGTATTAAGGGAGAAATGATAGATACGTTACTTCTGTTCTTAATTTTTCCTAGGAGTTTGCTTATGGCCACTGTTGGGTTGGATGGTCTGAACCAGCACAGCTGTTCTTACCTGGAGTGAAAATAGGTGAGATAGATAGGACTCAAGTAAAGAGGGGGATCCCAAAGGGAGCAAATGTTTCAGGGTGCAGCGAAGCAGGAGGTGAAGTCAGGGGTTTGGGTGAAACTGGCACAGTTAAACTGCAGTCCAAAAGTGTAGATAAGGAGGCAGGAGAAAAACCGCCATTTCAACTCCATCTATGCTCAGGCTGAGCCCAGACATGCCCTGCTGCAAGCAGGAGCAAAGCTTTCACTGACTCCAGCAGATCAAGCCCTAGAGACATAGAGGCAAGCAGGCAAGTGAGGAGTTTCAGGGTCAAAGAATATCTCCAAGATACCAGGAGACACAGCACAGGTGAGTCTGTACAGGCAGAATTTGCAATTTATCTGTGTTTGTTATCTATCTGCCAGATCCAAACGGTTTCAGTCCTGATCAGATCCAAGTAAATTTGGAATTTAAAGATATTCCTTTGCAGAGTCTGCATGATCCCAAATAATAACTACTCTGTAGGTATTGCCCACAGCACAGTTATTTTTTAAATCTTTTTAACAGGCACTTTGAAATAAGCAGTGTTGCCTCTACTTCACTCCAAATGTGACATAATCCGTTAGTGAGAAAGTTACAGAGTCGTGGCCCCAAGGCAACGTGCAAAGCCCCCCAAAAGGCCAATAGTTTCAATTTTCCTTCATTAAGGGTATGTGGGTTTAAGAAATATGGTCTCAAAGTGTTCCTTTTAAATGGAAGGAACCACTATTCATTAGTTACCCAAAGCCCTGGTTATTGCATCAATCAGCAAAATAAATATGTTTCTTCCCAGAACTGAAGAATGCTTCACATTCCAGTGGACATTCCTAAATATCACAATTATCTCTCATACAGACAAAAATCATTTTGGGTAATGACCTTAAAATTAGCCTTTCCCGTTCTATGGTTGTATTTTTCTGTAGGACTGATCTTGGTTTGTTTGGTTTATGACTCCCACATACAGTTTCTCAATAAATGTTCACATTATGGTCAGTATTTTGAGAGAAGAGTCTTTTATTCTTTCAGCTTTTTCTTGGAGTGCTGAAAACAAAATCGTTTTGAGAAGCTGATCTGATTAACTGGGTTAAACTAGAAATGTGCCAAATTGCTCTGCAGACATGGCATAGTCACTGACCTGCACCGAGGCTGGAAATCGTTCCAGGCTGTGACGTGCCATGTCTGTTCACGTCAGCTGTGCACTGGGAAATGCACAAAGGAAGTGGCTTGCCGAAAAATGTCCTTCATCTCAGGGCTCAAAAAGATTCCTGTAAAACGTATTGCTTGGGAAGAAATCAGCCTCTCGGACCCAGGGAAGAGTAATGTAATTTCTCACACAATTTATTAGGATTTCTCAGTTTTCTTCCAGTGTACCTAGGACAGCATGCACAGATGGACAATGCAGCTTCCTTAGGAAGAGCTCTACAGACGCTGCCCCATTCAGCCCACCTGGCCCCGTTACTCAGCCTGATGCCACTAGCCCTCAGCAACTCAGGTTGTTTCTTCTTTTCGCTATTAAGATTTAAAAAAAAAAACAACACCTAGTTTGCAGTAATTTGGCTCTGACACTGCAGTTTGACATCTCTGAGTGTACCTTTGTATCATGTTTGCTCCCCTGCGTGCTGCTCAGGTACCCTCTTTGCAAAGCTGGGCATCTGCACATAGACCACACCTTGGTCCCCACTATTCAAGGATGCGTTTTGGCAGCAGGAGGTTGCAGTGATGGGTCTCACCCAGCTTTTCAGTATTTGTCCTCCTGTTTGTCTTTCATATCATATCTGCTCCTCTTGCACATGTTCAGTGGGAGGGGAAGCTGGCATGCGAAGACAGGTGTTTGGAAGGAGAACAGACCTACCCCAGTGCAGAGCCTCACAGTCGCTGAGGACGTTGCCTAACAGAGCTTTTGTGAACAGTTAGGAACAAGGATCTTCAGAGCTCATTCAGGCTGTAGTCCGGTGAGCACTTTCCTTTGAAAGGACTCTCTCCCATCTGTGCCTTCAGTCTATTTTTGTGCTGTTTTCATGTCATGCCATCACAAGCCAACATGCAGCTGCACCATGAACTGGCCTGGGGAACTGATCTGGCGGCAGACTCACCCAGCTGAAAGGAAAAATAAAAAGTAAAAAAAAAGTTATTTTCCAGCCAGCTCAGTTCTCTGATCTCACTTACCAAGCGGCAGCACTAACAGTTGTACCAGCACCAGGGAGGTAACCTCTTCCCACAGCTGTGCTGACTGCTGCCGAATCTTCCTCAAGCAGCCACGCAAGCCTTTGCCTCACAGACATGCACCACAACAGGAACTGGGTTTTCTCATTTCATTTCCACTACTCGGGTAATTCTAGCTTGTGTAGATGGGCAATGGCACGTGGATGCCCAGTGTGCCATTTGAGGAGGTCTTGTCAGAAAGCTCACATGGGGCAGGGTCTGCCAGCGCGCTCTCCTGGTAAATGCAAAGGCAGTAGGAGAAATGTTTCTCTGAGTGCTTCTTGCTTCACTTCTTGCTCTTGTGCCCCCTTGGGGAATTTAAGTAAACAGTTTATATAGGCAAAGTCTTTTGGTAGTTTCCCCCCATCTGCTCCCCATTCCGGTTATCCAGTGGATGGAAGCAGCATTCTCCCCTGCCTTGAGACCTCCGGTCCCAGAGAAATTGTTTGACACTAAATTACTTCCCTTTTAGCACAAATTACTGGGTGGAAACAAGAAGCTGGTAACATGTGACCCGCTTGCCACACACTACAGCTCTGTCTGTTAATAGATGTGACCTTTGTGACTAATGCAGCACTGGGAGGTACCGGGAGGGTGCATTAAATCCCTCTCTCCAGTACAGTTGTCATCCTCATCATCTCGTCACCCATCCAAGTGAGGAAGCTGCAGTTTCAAAGCCTGCCAATTCTGGCAAGACACCCGAAATGCTGGATTTGGTCCAGAAATCAGCCAAAGGATGAGGGGTTGGGGCCAGGAGGTGACAGCAGCGGTCAGCCCTGTGCTGCACCGTCCTTGTGTCTGTAGCTTGGTCCCCACTGGGGTGGCAGCTCCACCACTGCCCTCGCTGTGTGTTCAGCCTCTGCTGGGATGGGCGTCCCATGGCCGTGTGACGCAGGGCTGATGGCTGCAATCACGCCATCCCAAGGCTCTGGCAGAGTCTTTTCCCACCCTCTGCCCTCTGCCTGCAGATAACAAGCTCTGGGCTTAGGCACAGACTGGATGGTTTTCTGTTTGCAGAGCACATGTGGATGCCAAGGAGCCTTGCAAAATTTGAAGCGGCAGCTCCCAGTGAAGAAAAAGCATCATGATCAATTGAAAACAGCCTGTAGCTGGACCTGAGGCTGGGAAGTTTTCTTCCCCAGGTCTTTGCCCTGGGCGATTCTGTAACAGACCTTGTTGTTTAACCCAGCAGGGTGCAAGGAGTCCCTTCCACCACTCACACCCCTCAAACCACCACCAACCCACCAAACGTTCTCACCCATAACATCCCACACCAACACTGCACCCTCCAGTCTCCCTCCCCAGGCCTCTTGCCCCTTCCCCAAAGCCTCTTCCCCCCCCCATCCTCCCTCAAACCACACTCTCCCTTCCTGACCCTTGTCCCAGCCCCAGTCCTTGCCCCATGTCCTTCCTCCCCTTCTCCCTGCCCACCCCCTCCGCTCCCTGAGGACCCGCATCCTGCAACCTCGGTGCAGGACACACCTTGAGATGGGAAGGGAGGGGGCATCTCCCTAAACACAGCCCTACGTCCATCCTTTGTGTACGCTTGTGCTGATGCGCTGAGTGCAGCTGTCTGGTTGTGGCCCCCCCCTTTACAACATTTGTGTTTTCAGTGGCTGTGGGCCAGCACCAGGCCTAGGACGCCGTCACAGCACCCATTTAAAGCAATAGGCCAGCGCTCCCTATAGACAGGAGGAACATTTACAATCTTATAGGTGTGGAAAAATCAGCAGACAATGGAAACTTTTATCATCTCAGGTGTCAAAGTGCATGGTCAGACAAGGTTGCATTCCCATCACGGAAATTTTCCGGGAATTATCAGGCTGTAAATGCTGAATCTGGGGCATGTGCTGGGATCTGCATGTGCAACAGGCAGAGGACAAACAACCAAGAAGAAGGAAATAGGGAGACAGAGCTGTACCCTTATCCTGAACTTCCAGATAACGCAAACACGACAAGCTTGGGGACAGCGGGGGAAATCCCCACGGGGTTGGTGTGCCCGTGAATGCTTCCTGCCGCAGCGCGCTGGGCCAGCACACCAACAGCCACACCGAGCACGGCGCTGAAACAGGGCTTAGAATAATTTTGCCAGCAGCAATAGAGCTGTGGCGGGGATGGACTCCACCATCCTCAGGGCAAGATCTGCCAGGCAGTGAGTTGTCCTGTTTCTTGATGCTTACCTGTCCCTCCTGCATTTCACTCACAAACAGTGAATTCACTGCCCTTCATTGACTTGTGGTTGTTCTGCTCTGAACTTTCTGGTTTGTTCCTTACTCAGCTTTGCAGATATTGTCCCCTTGCAAGAACTGTCATTTAATTAAGGAATGAAAAACCTATGGAAAGCTACAGGTGGAAGGCATACAAACCACAGCACTACCAGTCTCAAAAGTTCAATGATAATTATCAAAATTTGACAAATAAAGATTTTGTCTGAAGATCAGCTTTGAACTTCATTCCCATGTACATGAGAGAGGCATTAGTTTCCCAAAGGAACTGGCTTTTGCTCTGGGGCTGTGGCAACCTGGGGCTTTCTCTGTGTGTGCACTGTGGACTCAGACGGGCTCCCTGCCCTTCCCTCCTTCATCCTGACCCTGTGCCATCACTTCTGCTTTGCTAGCACAGCTTTAAAGCAAACCTGCTCAGATGGTTGATCTGGCTGAAAAATATCCCATTTGTTGTTTTCTTTAAAAAAAAACCCAAACAACCAAACAAAACAAACAAACAACCTTTTGCTGAGTTATTTCCCCAGGAGTCTCATCCTCTCATCTGAATGACCACAGACAGAGCAGCTGCTCTAGCACAAGGAGAAGATGCAGGAGCAGCAAAGAGTGACGGAGAGGTGGTGGCAGTGGCCATGCTGCTGTTTTTCTCAGTGTTGCTGGTGAAGGTGAAGCCACAGACTCACTCTTGCCAATTGCCTGGTAACGTGGCACACCCAGCCCCTCTCCAAAGCCTGGTTACTCAAATTAATTTATTGGTGCCCTTCTCCCTCTACACATACTCTCATGTCCTCCAGTAATTAATTATGAACCAACACGACCTACATAAATCCTCCTTCTTCATTTGCCCCATGGCACTGCCTGGGATCCTGCTCCCTCCCCTGCCCCCCGAGAGCCTGGGGGACAGGGGCTCCCCCTGCCTTGCCAGCCAGGCACGGGGGTGATGGCAGAGAGTCCCCTCTGCTCCCACACATAGACTGAAAGAAGGGGTGAGGCAAGCCAAGACACACTGGCTTTGCTGGTGGGAAAGGCAGAGGTTCTGCAAGTTGCTTTCTGCCCCCTCCCTCTCCATCTGCCTCTGGGGTCCTGCTTTGGGCAGCATCCCCGAACTCCTCCCCAGGGGATGGGAAAGAGAGGCGGCAGGCAGGGGCAGGAGTTTTCCCTCCGGCAGGGCTGCAAGAGATGTGGCGCTGGTTCTGGGGTTAGCCCAGCGGGAGCTCTGCTGCACTAGAAATGTGACTGAGAACTTCATCTGCCTCTGAACTTCATCCACCTCCATTCTGAAAGAAAATCCCAATTCCTTGAGGCCCGTAGGAGTTGTGCTGTTACCTTCAGCATGGGCTCACTTCAGCCTTGCTTTGTTGCTTCTGCAAAACAAGTTTGTGCCACCACTTTGGGTGTATTAATACACAACATGGCTTTAGGACATGAATCTACAAGCTCTACCTGGAAATGCATTTTTTACTCTAAAATGAAGACTTCAGCTCCTTTTCTCCAAGCAATTCTGTGTATGACTTTTGGTTTACAAGTAAAAACCCCAGGGAATAGAAAGCCAGCTCCTGAAAATTTTCCTGAACCACAAAACCACATGTGCCTCATGGAAGAAATGCCGTATGCTCTGGCACTGCAAGGACCTTGCTTTTCCTCCCTCTGCCATTGTGCACTTTCCGAGTTGCTCAGGGCTGGGGGTGCCACCGCGTCTCTCCTGCTGCAGGAGCTGGGGAAGGCTGTGGGCTCAGCTTGAGAAATCAGGGACTTCACATGTTGGTTGGTATCTGGAAGGCCTAAGGGAAAGTCTGTACCGCTCAGCCTAGCACAGGAGACAAACTAAAGGATGAACAGAGTGCCACTACTGTTGATGTTGCAGTGTTTCATCAGCTTCATCAGACTCTAGTCTCAGGAATGGAGAAAAAGCATCATGCAGTTCTCCTCATCCCAAAATAAATACAGCCAGGGTTCAAAACAAACAGGAAAAAAATGTAAGCATTGTCTGCCAGGAACAAATTTGGAAAATGAGCTATTAAAATATTTACTGTACGCAAAGGTCTTTGCCATCCATGAGCCTTCAGGGTCATTTCTGAGATTCTTATTTTAAACACTAGAGATAGATACACAAAATTCTAGTTGGAATAGTCTCTTTTTGTTATCTTCAATGGGCTATATGGGAGCATGCTAAAACTGGATGTTGTCCTTGACGCTGAGCTCCTCCTTGTACCGCCAGCAGTAATTCTCATTACTCACACACACTGTAATGTGCTTTGCAGCACACTCAAGGCTAAGGATGAGCTGGGGGATGCAGCAGGATTCTCTTGAAATGTTACAGTATTTTACTGTTAAAAGTCTTAAGAGTGAGATTGTAGAAGAGACTACACTGACATTTTCACTTTATTACCACATGTCCAAATAGCATTAATCAAGTAATAAGTCTGTAGGAAATATCCTCGTTATGAGGTGCAACTTGTTTCTGTAAATCCACTCTTGAATCTTTTGTGTCAGGCTTCTTAAATACACAGCAATACATTTCAGGGTCTATTTTCAATGGTCTTCAAAGGCATAGATTGCAGTGCCCCATGTTGCATAAGGACATGGGACGAGTGTGAGCTACGTAAAAGCTCCTGAAACAATATTCCTGCAGGATGGGTGCTCAGATCCAAGCTCTGTCTGGTGCCGTACCAGGCTCAGGGCCAGGGATTCTCTGTATTTCCCACTGTCATTGCTTGATCAGCCACGTTTTCACTCACTTCTATTTAAGGGTATAAGTGAATTCTGCTGCAGGCATAGCACACATATCAGGACACGTGTCCAGCCAATTGCTCAGAATGTCTGTGGGTGTCTACGGTGTCAGAGGCGTGACGTTATCCAGAGCAGATGAAACTGAGAGATAGGTATTTTCCAAATATCCACCCTGAAAGAAGAGACAAACGAGATCTCTGCCAAGGGGCACTGGGGCAGGACATCAGGAACAGCTGCACCCACCCTTCTCACAGTCTTCATATCAGTCAAAAATCCAAGAGTCGTTTGGAAAACGTTTTTGCCCTTTATACTAATAGTAATTTAAAAATGTAAAGAAATGGTGTCACAGCTCTGATAACTGTGCAACTTGTCCTTCTGGAGGTGGGTGGCAGCAGATGCGTAGGGCTTGCACTGGGCTGCCCCAGGCACAACCTACATATGGCAGAGCTGGCTACGACGCAGCCGTCTCCCCGCCTCCCAGCTGCCCTGCCAGCGCTAGAAGCAGTGATGCCCGCAGCTTATTCAGCATATTTTGGAGATCTTGGAGGTAGGAAGGGAAGTGCTGAGAGACAAACCCGCAGGTATGGCTGGCATTTGAGGGAGCCAACCAGCGTTTTGAGCTTGCTGTTCATCTTAAGGAACAACCCATAGGAGTGTACAGGGTGTCTCACTCTTGGCTCTCCGCTGTCTGCGCAAGTATGCTTTTGCCAGTTCTCCAGATTTTATCATAGTTTCCCAGTATTTGCTCTTTCCCTGAAATCCAGTTTGCAGAGTCAAGTGGTGAGTATGAACTTGATATTAAAGTTCCCTGTTCAAAGTTACAAAGGTATAGCAACTCACGGTTTAAACAGCTCTAAAAGATTGACAATATCTTGGAAGATATTTTCAGTGCTCATCAGTTGTGATAGATAATTATGGATTTGAAGAGATTTGCAATTTGTTTATAAATATGAGTTCAAAAACTTTCTACTGAGACATCTTCAACAAACTGCTCAGCTTCATAGTTAATTAAGAAATCACACTTACACATGCATTTAAAAGTGTCAATAAATTACAGGAGCACTTCCACTTTCATTTTAAATGTTAAATTTGAGAATCTCCTGGCTGGGTAGAAAAGATGAACCCTGAAGGCTCAGGAAACAGAAAGAGCACAAACACTGTCACACTGGCTGTGTTTCATCTCATTCTTTTGAAATCCATGCCATGAGTTTGTTGTTAGATGTATTTTTGGCTGATTGGCTCCAAGGGCTGGTTTGCCAATCCCAACTCTACTTCAGCAGTCTACCGTAAAACTTGTAGCTCAAGAGTAGCTGATTTAAGTCTTGGATATCATAGAGAAGCAGGGAGCCTATTGCTGACCACTATGTTATTTGATCAGAGAATTTAATAGAGTGTGTGTGAAGATGTCCAGTTTACAACTTTTCTTTCCTCTTTCTTTTCTAAGTAGAACGGGCTCTCTTTAAGAGGTACACGGGGTGTTTCAGCATATACATGGTGGGAAAGAGCTCCAAACCCAGTCTGCCAGCAGCACATCCCTCGCTCAGCACTGACTCCCTCTCCGTGTGTTCAGGGCAGACCATTTAACCTGTGGGCCCCAGCGCACGGCTCAAGGGCTCCCTTTCCCAGGCTGCCCAAGTGGCTCAGCATCCTGTGCAGCTCTAGCCTCAGGTCTTTCAGGTGCTTCAGATAACAGGTCTGGGTGCCATCGCTTTGTGATCATCATACCAGAGAGCCTCTTGCATTTACGCAGTATCAGGAATACATTTGATGCTCATTAGGCAATGAGTAATGGTGCTTCCCTTATCAAAATCCACATTTCTCTCTTCAGAGCTAATTCCTTCCCACATTCCTTCCTTTCAGCTCTGATTTTCAAGGTTAGCCTTGCATAGCAATGTGCGCTCCACCTTTCATACGTGAAAAAATGCAAACCCCGCAATTGCTCATGCAACAGCTTCATTACACATCTGTGCACGTGAGATTGCAACCAGCAGCACCATGGTAAACAGAGCTTATTAGAGATCCCCCAAGACAGCCAGTCCCCTCGTATCAAAGTACTCTGCAGAAGGAGCCTGACTCTGCTGATGTTCAGCTGGAGCGCTCTGCACACAGTAACTTGATTCAGATCCATGAATACACTAACTGTGTCTGCCTGAGTTGGAAAGCTGGGAACAGCCTTTCTATGTATGCTGGAGCTGGAAACAGGGACAAACCCAGAGCTGCACAACACAGTTTCCATCTCCATCAATGATTCTTTCTCTCTTGCACACACAAATGCATTTATCCCAGTCCATCTCTCTTCTTCCTTGATTCAAGGAACTTGAATATTCAGCCCTGTGGCTCTGGTCCCTGACCATGCAGCCTGATTTAGGTTACTTTGAAGTTCAGAGATACGTGAATTTGGGAACTTAGCTCGGATCCATATCTGGTTAGAAACACTCCTGATATGAACAGACAGGAAAAAAGATCTCAGTTCCTCTGGTCTCTCTTCTGGAATAAATAATTATTCTGCGGGCAGATGGTCTTTTCCAGCTGTTATGCCCCAATCATTGAAAAGTCCTCCAGAGACCACCTCACATGACATACAATTCCTTTATGAGAGCAGGTGGTTAAAACCTCCACCAAATGGTGCAGGGTGAGCAATCAAAATTTCCACATGGACCCCACCTACCGGCAGCACCCTTACGGCAGCGTGCATGGCTACACCTTCACACAACTCACGTCCCTCAGAGAGCAAACAAAGTTGCATCCAGCTTGAGCCAACGCAAGGGAGAAATTCCAATGTTGTTCTATAAGGGCAAAGTTATGGCTTAACATATGTTACAGGGGACTAAAGTGCACAGCTCAGGGACTGCTGGGTGCTGACTCTCTCCTTTGCTTCATGTTGTTGCTCCACCCGGTTGATAAGGATCATATGCTCTCAATTAAGCAATGTTCCTTTTTTTTTTTTTTCAAGTTTTAGGGGCAAAGTCCAGGACACCCACACAAGAAACTACTCAAGGGTTTAGGCAGAATTTTGTGTCTTTATCTAACAGAGCAATCTAGCACTCAACAGCTCAGGGGCCTTCCAGCCCTGAAGGCACTATAAATTCACCAGGAATTTCCTGGACAATTTTCCGACCTGCCAGCACTGCTGAGCTCAGCAGAGAGTGCCACAGCCCACAGTTNCATCTCAGGTGTCTGCAATCAAAAATGCTGAAGTAACCCCAGCACAGTGGCCTGGGCTATTGGTATGAGCCTTGTGAGAAATTGGACGTGCTTCTTTCTAGCACTTCCAAACTCTGGAGTATTTAACTTCATAAATTTAATAATGTGCTGGTGGCACCGTTTCTAACCTGTGTTTATCTTCCTGAGTTTTAAAAGAAAAAACACTCCCTGAAGTCCCATAAATATCGCCATGCAGTTGGTATCAGGTTGGCAGGGACAGCATCCATCTGCAGTGCTTGTTGTCCACACGGGCTGCACACTTTACAGTTTATCTGCCTGTGTCAGGTTTTTTTCTCATTTAGTATCTCAGGGGTACAAATACTTTAACTTATTTTCACCAAGCCTTCACTTCAGACTTGGCTCCTTCTAGCTCTTTTCTCTGTTCTGTCCTTCCCACAACACCCGCTCCTTTTGCCAGCTTTCTCCTCATCTAGGGTTTTACCTGAGCCAAATATTATAAAATAGACATTTGTTTGACTGTTTGGATTAAATTCTGTCCATCAGTATAAGGTAAACTTATAAGTGATACTTACCCAACTGCAGTTGAGTTATATTGGATTTGCTCCAGTTAAACCCATATCATCATTTGCTACTTTACCCTTAATTTTGCAAGGTAACATTATCATGGGGAAAAACCAAAGCCAGCTGTGGCATTGGAAAGTTATTATCTCCCAGCCTTGAACTCAGACACTTCGTATTTGACATCTGTCCACGCTCACAAGCTACATCCAAATGCAATTTTCTCTACTCTCCACACCAGTTCAGCTTCTAAAAGGATTTAATAACACCCCAGTGTGCACAGTTATAAACCAAGTTCAAAGTGCTTGGTATTGAGTCTACTTTATATGAGAAGGTAGGAACCAAAGTCAGCATGTTTCCTCATGAGAAAATTTCACTGATTTAATGCAATCAATTTAGCAACTGAGCTTGTGAAATGGGTTGCACTTCTGTAGAGCTGTCCTCATGCCAGGGAGGAAGAAACATCAGGCTTCAGAGAAGGATCAGCTACTGGTCAAACCCACCCTTGCAAATGCAAGCAAGCCCCAGCTATGACTTTATGCTCCAGCCTGGCTGGCAGCTGCCCAGGGGCTTCACCCTCAAGTTCTTTCTTGGCTCATACGTATATTGAGCATTGACTCAGCTGAAGCCTCCTAAAACCCATGGCGGTGAAGCAAGACATCCCTGGGTAACTCGGGCAGATTTCCTCCATCAGCTCCTCCAGTGGTCCCTAGGCCCTTCCGTTTGCCTTATGTGTCGCTTTTGTGTCCCAATGTCAAAGGATACAGCAGAGCAAACTGCTGTGCTTGAAGAAGTCTGGTTCTCCACTGGCGGAAGGAACAATTTCAGAGCCCCTACAGCAGTGCCGTTCACCCAGGCTTGTGTCTTGCTCCTGTTAGCCCTCATGCTCCTCAGAGCTTAAAAGCAGGATGCTGTACGCATGAGGACAATCCACACGCAGCCTCTGGGAGCACATTCCTGCTTCCCATCAGAGCTGCTTCATAGGTTCACCACCCATCTGCATGTTAACATTTCAGCTAGTTTTGCTTGTTCTTCCCTGTGAAATTTCATCACTTTGTTTAATTGCAAAAGTTGACCGCTATATTCAAGAGATGAATTACCCTATTGCCGCAAGAAAGTTTGACATTTAGTAGCATAGAAGATATTTATGACCAAAGCAGTTCTTCTTCTGAAATACAACATTCATTTGTAGAAATTCCCTACTGGAGGGAAAAAAAAATCAATGACACATAGAAGGTGCTAAAGCCCTACCAAAATAGCATCTTAACTGTTCCTTAAAATGGTGAAATGCACACAAATGATGAAAAACAGTTCAGAAAGTTAACCAGTTTAGTCCTGGAGCAATGCAAGCATTTTAAGACAGATTTACAGTGCACTGAAAATCTGATTATGTAAACTATCATAAATGGATTCAGTGTGTTAGAAGCCAACACTAAATCTTCAGCTGTTTACTGAAAAAAAAAAGGCAATAAGGGACTATACATTAAAATAAAGATTGATTTCAGAAAGCCTAGCATAAATGAAATATGCTGACATAATGGGTAAGCAGAAAGAAAGAAAGCATAAAATTAACAATCGTCAGTTCTTGCTCCAGGATTACGACTATAAACCAGAGAATGACATTAATTGTAAAGCTAGTCCTTGAGATGAACTGCAAAAGTTTTGATAGAGCTTGTCAAAACTCCCGGGGTTCCTGGATCAAAATCTGTGCTGCAATTATGCCTGGTCATTAAAACTAATGGAAACAATCCTGAAAAATCCCATGCACAAACTCCTGCCTTTTCTGTCAGGATGGGGCCCTGCAGGGCACGATTTCAGGGGCCAGAAAGATTTGGTGGCCAAAAAGGATTTGGGGACCCCCTGCGGCACTCTGCTCTCACCCAGCGCTGTGGTGTTTCTCACACACAGCCTCAGGCAGCCAAAACATTTTGCAAGTCTTACTGCATCGTGCAATTTTATTTTGATGCTATTGGAAAGCGCGTCGTTAGCAGGCAGAGCTGCGGCTCTTGGCAAGGTGTAGTGGAGCCGGGAGTGCGGAGGAGGGCATCCCTGGTCCCAGGTGCCAGCTGGAGCTGGGAGTTTTCACTGTCATCAGGAAGAAAACTCCAGTTCCTGGATATGTTATCCTCCGCAACTGTGTCAAATGGTGAGGAAGATAAGAAGAACGGTTTTATTTCAGAGCATGAAGGTGGATAACAAAAGGGGAGAAGGTTGGATTATGGAGCATATTGTTCTGGATGGGGCTTTTAATGACCTAGGAGGAAGGAAGGCTGCATAAAATATGTTTATAAAATGGCACTCAAGAAAATTCATCACAGTTAACTAAAGATGTAAGAGTAGTTGTACATAACACCCTTCTGACACCCTCTTGCTGAGGACCAGCACGGCCATAAATCGGTGTGGGATGGCGCATGTCAGAAGTGGGGGTCACTGAGCGTGAATCTGGCTGTTCTGCTCAGCACGGCAGTGCCTGTCGGGGTTCACCACACTCAGGGTGGTCCGTTTCAGAAATTACATCAGGTGAGGTTTTTTGGCTGTTCCTCAGTGAATATACCTATTATTTGCTTTGGTCCAAGACTTCACAGCAAAGTTGTGAACTCTGTAGGACTTTTATTCTCTCTTTTCTACCTACCTACCTAGGCTGCACTTTTTAAAACTGTATTTAAATTGTCTTAATCCTTCTTTAAATCTATTTTCATTGGAGCTCATTATAATCCTGAAAGGGTTTATATGTGATTCAATAAAAATTTGTCATTAAAATGTTATGGATTTTTGTTGTTGTTGCTAGGCCCTTCCTTTTCTCTCTCTTCCTCCCCAGAAGGAGTGTTTAGCAAAAGTGTTTAACGCTACAGTTGTACTCAAAAAGTAGCCAATGGCATTAGAGTATGATCCTTTTTACTGGATATGTAAATCAAAATAAATAAATTTAAAAGCCCCCAGGAAACCATCCAAAGGAGTATTTCAAATCCTGAAAAGAACCTATTATGCTGCCTCTTTTGAAACTAGGTCTGTAAACCTGTAGGTTGGCAAATTAGTAATTATTTTTTTAAAAGACTGAATCAGCACTGGTGGGCACCCAGCTCAACCCGCGGGCTGCCAGGTGCACTGCCTGCAGTGCCGGGCTGCTGTGTAAAAGTGGAAAACCCAGCAAAGCAAAAAATCAAATCAATCTTCAGTTGGCTTACAGGACAGTTTCCAAAGGTCCTGACATCACCCTGTGCTATCTTCTGCCACAACAGGGGACAGCAGCCCCTGCCATCTGAAGAATGGTTGTCCCATGTCCCCTGGGAGTGCCAGGCTTTTGTGTCCTTGGCAGTCCTGGGATTTTCCCATTACACACCGTAATGACCTGAGGCTGAAGGGTGTCCAGCTTATTCTGACTCAAGTATAAATTTTGATTTTGTATTACTTTAGACTAGAAGCCTGGGTTGATTTGGGGGAGGAGGGGAGGGAAAGGCTGTCTAGGGCATTTAAACACTACAGAAATAGGTATTATGGACATGAAGGAACCTCATTTTGTCCTGTATTTGTCATGCAATCCCTCCCTATACCAATTAATCCAGTGGATCTGCCCAAATACTGTCTATGCAGCAAAAATATAATAAAAGAGGGGTGGGAGACTACATCTGGATGACAGAGCAGGTTATTTCATCAGATCTCTAAATGCATGTGCCCTTGCTTCTGACTCACCTGGGCCAGGATTCATCACCCGTCACTGCAGGTTATCTGCAGCGTAGCCATCAATGCCAGAGCACGTCGAGCAGGCTGTATCCGGAGTCACCAGGGGAACAGGCACTTTTATAACGTGACTCACCTTGTGCTAATGCTGATATTTAACTTACTCGAGATGAATCAGGCCCTATTTCCCTCCATTGACTAAAAGGGAGCCTAGAGCAACCAGCTGTGACACAGATGACTGTGCTATTGGCATCCGCAGTGAGGTGAGATCCTGTAACTGAGTCATTTAATCTGCCTTAAAGTGTGATTTTCCTATTCATACAGAGCAAAATTCAAAGAAGAAAGAAAAAAGAAGGCACTGTTTCCTTGCTGGTGTGACTTGGTACCCCAGAGATGAGTCACTCCAATCTTTCTCCGATAGCCAGGAGACGCGTGGATGGATAACTCACATCACTGTAAGCTCACAGACACATCCATTAGCCGGTGACAAAGTCATGAAACCTTCGTTTCTGCTGTAGGTGTATAATTATAGTAAGAGAAAAATCTGAGTCACGGGTGTAATTCAGCCTCCCTTCAGGTATGTGACACATAAGGTATTAATCAGTTGAAGGACTGGAAAATACTGAAGCGATCACTGTTCAGTATTGGTGAATCAGACAATGAATTCTCTTGGATGTGGCATATAGAGAATATATGTGAAAAAGTCTGTGGGGCAGCATATTAGTGCTTGATCTTTCACAGTGGTTTTTTGCAGAAAGAAAAGTGTGTCTCTTGTTACATCCTTGCTACTTCTAAGTGGATTCTTCCAGACAGTGTCTGGAGTTGCAGATTTTCTTCTTCTAAACAGATATCAAAATATCTCAGGGTATGGAAGCACATGTTTGCAATACCTGCACAATCTTTCCCCACCAGTTACCATATAATTACTTAGTGTACAAGTAATTGTACAGTTGTAATAGAGGAACTCTAATATTAATCTGCATAAATCCAGTTCAAAATTAAGCTGCTATTTAAAGATGCTTTAAGGAGGGTGTTTAATTTTCTTTCTTATTCTAGTGTAATTAGTGGAAAGATGCAGGGTTGTTTAGATACCTTATTTAAACATTTCTGTCTCCTCATACATTGTTGTGATTTGGGTAAAACCCTTTTGATGCTTGGAGGAACATTTGACATTCACTCAGTCAAGAAGCAGGAGCAGTTAAATCACCCTTTATTTGGGAAAGGCTCATCGGAAAAGGCAACCACTGAGGTATGGGCCTGGTGTCAGTGCCAGGCAAGAGTTGTGCCATCAAACCACTGTATTTCCTAGGAATAGGGCTACAGTGGGGACCACCCCAGCACGGGCACTGGCGACATCACCCATGTCCTTGGGAAATGCCAGAAAACACCAGTACACAGGAGCAGAAAAAGCCACAGCCACAGGCAGGGCAGGAGCAAGGCACAGAAAGAAATTTACCTTGATTCAATGTGACTTACTCTTGGCCAACCCCAGTGGGCTGCTGCTTCACATCTAAGTTTCTTCTCCCCAGCACAGTCCAACAGGCAGTTTTTTATTCAGCCTTTTAAAGACTGATACCAGGTCTTCCTTTCTTTTAATGTTTGCCTCTTTTCCAGTCTTCTGCATCTTCGCAAATCCTCCAAGATACCATCAGCTCTTTGCTGGAGCCTCAGGAGGGCTGAGACACTCCAGTGATGGATACAGGGAACTATGCAGGTCTGTGGGAACACAATGCAGAGATGGTCCAAGGTCTTTTTACAGACTTAGCTCAGATCCAGTTGGGCTTATTTTGGACTCATGTTAGATGGGGCTTTTTAGATGGGCATAACAAGTGGGCTTGAAATGACCCATACCACTTTCCTCACACTGCACCTAAACTGATGATTCTCCTGGAGCTCGGCAGGGAATATGATACAGGTCCAAGTTTACACAGTCAGCTCACATCCAGTCGGCCTTTCTGAAAGAAGGCCTTAGCTTTGCCCTGAATGGAAGTTTTTGGATTATTTCCAGACCCAACCTGACCCTGGAATCTGCAATGCTTTATTCATGTGGTGCTTGTGCTAATGAGCCATGTCAGATCCTAGCTATCTCTGCATCTGTGGCAGAGATAATCTCCAAACTGGATAATTCAACCACAGATGCCTGAGAGCTGGTTTTAGCTGCAAACACCTCAGTGATTGCTTCAGCCATAACCCTAAGTACTCTCGGGTGATTTTCATTAGACCCAACCAAGCTGAAAACATCTAATTGAAGGAGTACTCCATAATCTGTTCCTCCTCTTCTAGTCTGAGTTCTTCCTCTTTTGACACTGCTGTTAATTGCATTAAACATCTGATAGCAGTTAATCTTTTAAGTGAAGGTGGATGCAGGAAAAAAAAAAAAGTATTAAGTAACTTGAGTGATCATGGAAGTCCTGCTGGAATGTCGACTTGCTTTCAAAGGGTTGGTTGCATTGGCCAGATCTACCAGTCTTTATACAGGCAAAAGTAAGTTGATATTTGCTGTGAAAACACATCCTGCCTTCTGAGTGATTCCTTCCTGGAAAGAGGAAGCTGAAGCACCACTTTGCCACAGCAATATAGGAGCATGGGACTGTCTGCACAATCTATCACTGAAGCCTGGGAAGGAAGGAAGGTGCAAAGAAAACAAGCAATGGACAACTGAAATCCTGAGCTCACTATCTCCTCAGATTATGCTTTCAACCATAGGTGGAGCAGAAAGCAAAAAGCAGCAGACATTAGAAAGAGAAAGAATATATAAACTCAATACAAACTCAGTATTTGGTACCTTCCGTTCCTCATTCTCTGTCTCCTGTGTCCTATCTGCTGGTCTTCAGCCCATTTGGTTGTGACAGCACAACTCTTTGCAGGACTGTATTTTGAACTGGATTAGGGACCTGATCCGATTAAAAAAAAAAAATCCTGCCAAGAAATGTCAGTTCTGTGATGGGAACAAGCGATTGTGAGAATAATTGAAACCAGCATTGCCACTGAACACGTTGTGTTAGGAAACCACAGCCCCATCTCCATGGCCAGCCTGGCCAGGCTGCTCTGCATTGTTCTGATTTACAAAAGAATCTGCCATTGGAAGCGGGATTTTTTTTTTATTTGTTTTGTTTTAAATAACTGAGTACTGATGTCTTCCAGTCACAACAAATATTGTGGCTGTCTTATTCAGTGCTCATGTTTGTCATCTTTTGTCATGAAAATGAAATTCAAAGACAGAAAACGGTGTTAGAAATGGCTGAGAGGTGAAAGTATGGATCGACAGTTGCAGAGTGCGAAACATTAAGGAAGGTTCCAATTACAACAAAACAAAGCCTTACAAACCCACCAAAGTCATAGGAAAAGCTATATTTAATTAAAAAAAAAAAAAAGAAAAAAGAAATAGCTTCTCTTTGGCAAAACTATGCACGGCTGCGCGCCAGAGGAGGTGTGTGCTCACCCATGGCACAAGGGCTGAGCCTCCTGCCAGCAAGGCTTTCAGGGCAAAGTACACGTCTTACATGTTCTTGTGCTCCCAAGCAGGAATATAAAAGTGTGGAGCTGCTCCCATTCTTTCTGAGATCTTTCATCTTGTCTGTAGCAGAGGTTGAAATTTTCAGGCTACATCGATGCCACTATGTTTAACAGCACCAGGAACATCCCTCAGCTCTCCCCATCCTCTGCACTACAAAATTTTTAGCATGGGTTATGGCACATTTTGACCTGTGCCCAGTAGCTCTCTCCTGCACAGTCTCTGGGTAGGGCTCAGGAGCACCATGGGCCAGGGACTGCTCCCAGCACCAGTTTCCATGCGGTCACCCTGTTTTGGAGAATAGACAGTTTAATGTTACGGATGCAGGCTGCCCCTTGCCAACTGGCCTCAGTGCCAGGGAATGGCCCCAGGCACATTTAATTTGCTAGTATAGACACAGCTTCAGTTTCTTTGTGTTGTGGTTCCTTTCTCACTCACTTGTGCTTAAAAACCTTTTTGGTAATAGTTTGCTTGTGAGCTGATAGGTATTTTAGACGGCAATTTATGGACTTAGCTGAATCCATTGTTTTATTTTCCTAGAATGACTCCACTGTAAATATTCAGGTATCTGAGGCTTTACAGCTGCCTCCTGCAGAGCAGGGGTAACTGCTAGCAACGGGCACCCAAGCTGAGTGTTTAGGTTAGGCAAGAGGCAAATCCGCCGTTTGCAAATGCTTCTTCTTATTTTGCACTAAAGTCCAGAGATCTACCTGAGCTGGTGCTTTGTGGAAGAAACCAAGCATTTCTTGGCAACTCAAAGCACAGTGGCAAGCCATGATCTTAATTTGATAATATTGTTCTGGTTTAGGGAGTTGCCCTAATGAAACTGTCATGTGAAGAGGAGAAGCAGGAGTCAGCCCTAATGTCCCATAATTTCTGTGCTGATGGGCTCTGCCTGCATTTTGTCCTCAGTTCCCCAACAGGACTGCTGTACAGCCCACTCAAACCAGCTGTATGTTGGAGAGCCCGGCAAATACTAATGCCCAATTTAACATGCAGCTCATGTGCCTTTAAATAGCAGCGAAAGCCGAGCCAAGCCATCCACTGCAGCAATTTCTGGACATATGTGCGGAGCCCCCCTCCTCCCCTGAGCCCTCCCAGCCCCGAGCTGCGAGCGCACACGAGCTGTGCGGAGGGGCCGGGGATTGGTGCGGCTGCCTGTCATTTCACAGTCACCCCACTGACGTCTCCTCCACGCTGTTGACTTGATCCCGTTTGTAGCCAATATAATTATAACGTGGAGAATCAACAACTGTTAACGATTTAGGTTAAATGTAATTTAATGCCCCGAGATTACCGCACTTAGATGAGATTTCGCTTCACGTGAACCATGCAGAGAATGTGAAGAGCCTGCATACTTCTGCTAAAGTAATTCTGGACAAAGGAAAGATTGACACTGGCTTCCTCAGACTCTATTAAATGCTTCAGCGACTTTGGCATGAGTTTATAATCTGTCATTGCTCTTGGAATTCCACGTGTGAGAATGGGATCTGTCTGAGAGCAGAGGTTCAAAATCCATTCTTCTTTGGGGGAGGGTGTCCATGTACTTTAAAGAAGGAGAGCTCAGAGTCCCTAATCATCTCTAAGGGTTTGCTTAGTCCCTTGAAGAGACTATGCTTAATATTTCACTTGCAGTGCCACTGTATCCATAAACCGTGGAAGACAGCGTGAAATGTTGCTGTTATAAGGTCTAAGAAGTAGTCACACAAGCCTAGAAACTCAGAGTCCATCGCAGAGTGTTCCTGTGCTACTGGGACGGCTGCCAAGCACAGCATACAGATTGCTGTTGCTGAGCTTTTGAATGATGAGAAAACGACCGGGACTGCTCAACGCAGCAGACACTCCCCAGAGCACCAAGCGAGGTCATTCAGCACGGCTGCTACCTTTGGTAGCCAGTTTCTAAGTGGACCATGCTAGATCCTGGTCCCAGAAGTCAGGGCCATATTCTGAACACACATTTTAGAGGTTTCCAGCTCTGTACGTTAATCCAAGAGAAGGTTTCCTAACAAGGGATTATAGCTTTAGAGCTCATTTGCCTTCTCCCCAGATGCAGAATACCCATCGTTTTTTCCAGCCTTCCACACTTCTGCTGCCTGACGAGGAATGCAAATATTTGTAAATGAAATTGCCAGCTATTCTCTAAGTCTTGAGGAACTCAGCAAAACATAGCCTCAATCCAGCAACCTTTTGTGATTTGGTGACAATGAGCCCTTTGATAATCTTTAGTACTGAAAGCAAAAGGATATCTGACACACTGATGTATTTTGATGAAGTCATTTATGAGCTTGACTTTGATAGGATCTATTAACCCATACCTCTGTGCTCCTGAGCAGCTGCTTCCATGACAGCATTTGGATTTACTGGCAGCAGCTTGCTGGCCTGTTGGGTCACAACACGTAACAAATGGAGGAGCTTCCACATTCTGTGTCTTAATGTCGAAAAGTCAAGGTTTACGATGGCCATACTGACTCCTGTAACTATCCAAGGGTTTAGGAGTAGGCACATACTGTTTGTAAAGCACTTTGCTCCTGGGTGGCGTGGGATACCTGTTGTCCAGGAGCCTGTTGCAAGGGCGCTGCTCTCCACCATGGTCTCCAAGAAGCTTTCAAGCCAACTTTAACTTGCTCTAGCTGGGATCAGTATGGTAACTTTCTTGATGGCACCTTGACAAGAATCTCAGTCCTTGCACGAAGATATTCGGCAAAGGGCAGATGCCAGCCTAAGAACCAGCATCTGCGACTGACAAATAATGACAAAAAGGGTTCTGGTTATAAGTAAAAAAGTAATGAACTAATCACACAAAGAAGAAAGCCACCATTATCCTGTGACATGAGGCAAAGATCAATTATGTAGAGCGCTTTCTAGCCTACCCAAGCTTTTTTAGTTCTTTTGCATTGTCAGTCTTCTGAAAGTGTCCACAGAAACAGTTGTTCTCCAGTATTATCAATAGTTTTCATAGCTCACATATTTTAATACCTATTAAAACTGCTCAGATAGGTTGTAGCATTTTAATGTTAGTAAAAATCGGAGGTGAGCATTCCACACTTGGTGATTTACAAATGTCCGTCAGAGCAATATCACTTGTTTTATTCACAAATGTATAAAATTGCATAAACTATGTTGCTTGAGCAGAGTTCATATTTTACATGTAAAACAAATAAGTACTTCTGATGGTAGTTCGCAGAAGCAAGAAAAAAAAATAATGATCTTTAATCAAGAGTCTTCCATGTGGCTCTCTGGAAGAATAAAATATCAGTAATTTATACATTTCAAGTATTTCATATTTAGAGCAAGATTAATCTCTTCACTCTTAACTGCAGGATTTGTAGTATAGTGAGGGATTTAATGACATGGTCACACAGGCGATTTAAATGATTACTTTTCTGATTAGAAGTGGTCACCAAAAGTCAATGGCTCAGTCAGGTAATAGGAAGCATCACGGGATGGTTGCCAACCTCTTCCCCTTCAGATGAGTTTTCTGTCTGGAAGGACTTGGAATTCCTTTCCAGTCACATGGAATAGACCTGGAGACCCATCAGAAGCACATCCACTGATATGGCTGAGAATGTGTTGGGACTTTCCAAAGGAAGGGAGGAGCAGTGAATCACTGCAAGCACAAAAAAAACAAAGGGAAAGACATGTTATGTCAATGTGGATCATGGACTACTTCTATTGTGCACTAAACAGACCCCCAACTGAAACAAAACTGAACCTGGTAATGTAAGTAAGATAAAAGATCTGGATATTCACACAGATTAGCTAAGGTGAACGGAAACCTTCCAACAGCAAACTACAGGGCTATAAAGACTGTCAGGAAGGAAAATAAGTGCACATCCACCCAAAGTAACTGATATGAAGAATGAAACTACAGCAGGGAGCAGGGTCTAAAATTCACCTCAAAGGAAAGCAGGAAATGCACCATGACAGAATTGCCTAAGAAAAATTTAAGTGATTGAAACAACTGGAGGTAAAAAATGCTCCTGTCCAAAAAGGGGCTTTCTACAATTATTCTGAAGAGAAGCCACAGTGCCACTAAGTAGAGCTAGCTGGTTTCCTTCCTAGTTCTTCGTTCATCGACCATACCTTCACATTACATAATGCTAATGAACAAAGAAATGAATGGCAACTAGTACTCTTACACTCAGTGATTGTAGGAAAGCATTTGACAACGGTGCTGCTGTAGCAAGACACTGAAAATGTATAGATTTGTGTGTAAAATCATTTGTATTTTCCAAAATCTTTCACAGTACACTGGTACTTGAATGATTGCTTTGATGTCACTGCCGGCATAGGCAAAGGTACATTATCTCCCTGCAATGTCTTTTACTGCTGTGTAACAAATATCTGGCACGGAGACTGGAGTCCCAGGGGTGTTTGGCAGTCTCGGTTTGCTGGGGATATCTATTCATCAGCAGATGAGATACAACAAAAGACAAACAGCTTAGTCAGAACAGCAAAACAATAAGGTCTTATAATCAACAGGTCAAAAAACAAAGGCTATGAAAATAAATATGACCTTACGTGGCATTGCTGTTCTAGAAGGAGTAACTGCAAGCATTGTTGTCACATTTATTTACCCAGGCAGTACATCTCACAGCCCCTGTGACTCTATCTGTGGTGCAGGGCTCAGATGGGTAAAGGAGGGACTGCTGGTGAGAACAGAGTCTAACATTAATAATGTCTTCACCAAACTGCAGATCAGGGAGAAGCAATGGGTTTGTCAAGCACTGTTTAAACAACTTTCAGTTGGAGATCTGTATGAGATATTCATAATAAAATTATGAGATAAAGAACAATGACAATTTGAGGTGTATACAGTTACCAACAGCTGACCAAAGGTAGAGATAAAGAAGGCAGAATATGTTGGCCATATCGTGACAATACTGAAAAACAGACTTAGTGACCCGAGGGCCAGAGGAGAAGATGTTGACTTGAGGAACAGCATTGCAGGATGTGAAGGACTGAAGAAGTGACCTTGCAGATTAGCAGATGGATAAAATTAAAAGTATTGCTCTACAATAGGATTAGTTAGGGGCAAATGACCTCTGCCTTATGTCCCAGCACATGTGAGGGGTGGATTGCTTTAGAGCACCCTTGTATGCTGAAGTTTTCTTTGTACAGACACCAGGTATATGGTCTTCCCACACTGTCAACGCAATGGCTATATTCATGCTGTCTACTGTAGGCAGCCTGGAGTTTGTTCTCATGACCAGTTTTCCCTACTTTACACATTACAAGCCTGTAAACCTACCAATGGTTGCTTTGGACGTCTCACTTCCAGTGTAGCCACGTGTGGTGGGTTGACCTTGGATGGATGCCAGGTGCCTACCAAGGTGCTTTATCGCTCCCCCTCCTCAGCTGGACAGGGGGAGAAAAAATATAACTAAAGACTCATGGGTAGAGATAGGGACAGGGAGATCACTCAGCAAATAACGTCACGGGCAAAACAGATGACCTGGGGAAATTAATTTAGTTTATTATTAGAGTAGGACAATGAGAAATAAAACCAAATCGTAAAACACCTTCCCCACACCCCTCCCTTCTTCCCAGGCTCAACTTCACTCCTGATTTCTCTACCTCCTCCCCCAAGTGGCGATGGGGGACAGGGAATGGGGGTTGTGGTCAGTTCATCACACGTTGTCTCTGCTGCTCCTTCCTCTTCAGGGAGAGGACTCCTCACACTCTTCCCCTGCTCCAGTGTGGGGTCCCTCCCACGGGACACTGTTCTCTATTAATTTCTCCAACATGGGTCCTTCACAGGCTGCAGCTCATCATGAACTTCTCCAGTGTGGGTCCCTTCCATGGGGTGCAGTCCTTCAGGAACAGACTGCTCCAGCATGGGTTCCCCATGGGGTCACAAGTCCTGCCAGCAAACCTGCTCCAGGGTGGGCTCCTCTCTCCACGGGGCCACAGGTCCTGCCAGGAGCCTGCTCCAGCGCGAGCTCTCCACAAGGTCACAGCCTCCTTCAGGCACATCCGCCTGCTCCGGTGTTGGGTCCTCCATGGGCTGCAGGTGGTTATCTGCTCCATGGTTAACCTCCATGGTCTACAGGGGGACAGCCTGCCTCACCATGGTCTTCACCAGGGGCTGCAGGGAAATCTCTGCTCCAGTGCCTGGAGCACCTCCTCCCCTTCCTTCATCACTGACCTTGGTGTCTTCAGACTTGTTTTTCTCACATATTCTCACTCCTCTCTCTGGCTATGGTTGCTGTTGTGCAACAGTTTTCCCCCCTTCTTAACTATGTTATCACAAATGTGCTACCACCATTGCTGATGGGCTCGGCCTTGGTCAGCAGCAGGTCTGTCTTGGAGCCAGCTGGCATTGGCTCTATCAGACACTGGGGAAGCTTCTGACATCTTCTCACAGAAGTCACCCCTGTAGCACCCCCCCCACCCCAGACTACCAACACCTTGCCACGCAAACCCAATATACCATGTGCTTCCTAGAAAATATTTTCAGGTACAATCCATTCAACCGGTTTTTTGCTTTCCATTGAACATGCCAAGAGATTCACCAAATATCACCAATGGAGATAGTACCTTTTGTGATCTCCCCTCACAGAAACAGGATTTAAAACACTTGTTTGTTGCCACTTATGCACTGATTTGGACTGCATTTAAAACAAGGGGGAGATTTAAGTATGGTAGCCCTAATCATCTAAGCCAAATAATCTTTTTAGACAGGTTTTAGCAACATAAAAAAGTTGTTCCTCAAACGTATCAAGGAACTGAGGTCTCTTAGTACTGTAACCCAGTAGAGTCCATTTCCAACAAACAAGAGAGCTTTTTCTTAACTCATCAAATATTTGCATTGAACTATGTTAAAAGAGTGTTCATCATTCAGGGATACAGTCATAGGGCAGTAATAATTACACCAAGAAGTTTTGCAAGTTCCAACATGGCTGTTTACATGTCTATTTTCAAAAATAAATACCTGCTAAAGGTGTGTGCATGCTGAGGTATTTGTCCCTTCACCTCCTTAGGCATATTAATGTATGGTTTTCTATAGCTACACTGAAGATCATGGGCAATTATTGGAGAACACATCCCTCAAATCTCTTTCACAACTCAATGAATACATATGTAAAGATAGGACAAAAGGAAGGAAAAAGGAACAGATGGTGGCAAGAAGATAGAAGAGGGGAATTTTCTCTTGTTTTATCTTGAATCCGAAGGTACATCCTTCACTGAAGGTTTTTAACAACAGCAGAGAAAAAAGCATGTCTCAGGCAAGGAACAAAGACAACTTAGTTGCCTTAGTGCAGCAATCGGCTAGCTGATTTTTTTAAATCCTTCCCATAAAACTTAGACTTTTTCGGAATACTTTTCTCTTTCTGACCACTTTTGACCCTGAGGAGTTAATGTCCCTAACAGGAGAGAGAGGGAGAGTCACTGCAGCCACCTCACCCCAGGTTTTGCCTTTGGTGGCTCACCCCAAAGGCAGTCCTGCGGGGGTTTGGGGGCAATCCTTTTTAGAGGACAGAAGGTTTGTTTCAAGCCAGATGAGTTCCCAGAGCCAGTTTATTGCCTGGCCACACAAGTGTGTGTGCTGGCAGAAGGGAAGGATCAGAGGAGGAGAGGTGACATGTGTCCGGGAGCAGGGGGGAGCAGGACTTGATCTGCACCAGGATTTGAGCTGGCTTAATGTCACCACGGAACAAGAGTGTAAGTTGGTGTTAAGGCATTGGAGTCATAGTAATTAAAGGTTTCTGTTTTCATTACAGATCTGATTTGTCACTGAACTTGAGCACACAGAAGCCATTATTTAGATGTCCAGTTCCACTCAGCTTCAGAGTTAAATCACGGGTCAACGAGCCCAATTTTGTCAGCCTGAGTTCAGTGTATACTTGCACTTCACCTTTCAGATATCTGTTTCTTTCACTAACATGATGGCTAGTCCATGCAACACCGTGGTCTCTCCAAGAGGAAACATTGACATTTACATCCCCCCCTCCAGCTTCCTGGGTCTCTTATCTGCACTTCGAGCCATGAAAGTGGCCAAACTTTATCACAGTAGGACCTGTCCTGAAGGGACATGCTGGGCAGGAGGCTCTGATGGATGTGGCCTGTTAGGTTACTACCTCCCTTTCCTCCTCACCGTATCTCTGGGAACCCACTGGCATGGGTTGGCTTGCAATAGAGTAGCTATTCTCTTTCTTCAGCACCAGTGGGTTCCTTCTTCGCACTCAGGCAGGAATTCAGCAATAGCTTTGTACACTTGTTTTTGGACTGTAGCCCCATCCTCATTTACTTTTAGAGACTTCTGCATTGCAATTTACATGTATAATGCACTGTTAATTACAGTTTAAATTAAGCACACAAAAATCAAGATCTGATGATCTGTTTTATCAAATCAGGCTGTGTAAGATTAACAGCTATTATAAAATAAATGGAATATGTAGATAACTCTTACCATTTCAGTGGCTCATTTACAGAGCCATTAATTCTCTGTGATGCAGTGAACATACCAATGGAGACCAAGTTGCTCATACTAAAAATCCAGTCCCGTCCTTTGTCTTCTTTTCCATCAGGCTGCTGCTGAAGCACACCAGAAGCTGAAATTTTCTATGGTTTAATGACAATGTGGTATTTTGTACCTTAAACTTTATCTCTTTGCTCTTGCTTACCGTAGTACAAGCTTTTAGTAACAGTCTTTGCTAGGAAAAAAGAGAGTACACAAAAATGTGTATTATATTAACAATGAATACCTTGCTATAGTGTCTGGGTCTGTCTTTTCTATCCCTTAAGCAGAACAACAGCAAAATTAGTGGAGGATGTTGCAATATCCCATCCTGTGTAGGACTTCAGAAGAACTTTGTGGTCAGCCCTTTTCCATGAACACCCTTCAGGCTGCTGCTCAGAGCACTCTCTGGGTAAGCAGGGTTCAGGTCTCACATGCAGAAATGGGGAGTACACGTGAGTCTTCTACTGCCCGGATATCACAGACCATAGAGCGTTGCATAAATTGTGGATATCTTCTCTCTGATAGTCTTCAGGATCCAGCATCTAGCCAAAACTACTTGGCGCATTTTTCTGACATATACAAATAGCTTGGGAATAACTAAAACAACATTTGGGGACAAATTTGCTATTTGCAGTAAAAATAAAAAATAGCAATTTACGCAGCTGCAGCTGTAGAAGTCCTATGTTTTGCATGCCATGCTTGGTGATGCAGGGGAAGCAAGGATATTTTCTAGGAACAAAGTTAATTATTCAGTAGCAGTTCTTAAAGTGATCAAAAAGAAAGGTGTAAGCTACTTCATTTTTTTAAAACAAAAGAGATGTACTTTGAGGTACTGATCAAACTAAACGGAAAATCAAATGAATTAAGGATCGACTTCAATAGTATGCACAGGCTTCTGCTGAGAAAGAAATGGATTATTTTCACAAACAGCAGCAGTGCCAACAAAGATAAATTATTTGATTAAAAACAACCTCCCTGTTGCTTGAATCGGTATTCAGTATTTTTAACTTGGGACTAAGAAGTGAACATTCTCTGGGAAGATAAAAAACAAGCTGTATTTGAGTGGTTGTTTTATTTAAATGTCATAAGCATAGCTATAACAGTGAAGATAAAGAAGCCAAGAAAAGAAAGACAAAAGCAGGAAGTAAGGAAAGGCTCTTATTAACATTGATATTATTTATTTGCTTTGCGTCCGTGCCTAACAGCACAAGTCATGAAGCAATACCCCATTATATGAGGCACTGTGCAATCACAAAAGGAAAGGACAGGGTGTGCTCCAAGCAGTTCACCATTTAAATATAGCACCACAGACAACAGGCAAGTACTGACTAATGGAGAAGCACAAGGACAAGCAGTCCTGCACACCTAATGCCTGATGTGGCTCTTACCAAAGGGTGGCTTCCAGAGGGGCTCATGGAGGTGGCTTTGGGGAGCTCCCCTCAGCAGTGCCGGCCATGGGCTGATACACAAAAGTGTTTGCTGGAAGATGTGACAACAGGATGGTGGATGGTGGATGATGGATGGTTGACATCTTCCAGGCCAGACAGGATAGGATAAGAAGCACCGGTCTTGAGGAAGGGGTTGTGAGTGAAGACAAGGTTTATGAAACAGAAAAGAAGGGGGTGATGGAGATGGCTAGAAAGATGGTTCAGAGAGCTGAAAAATTATTTCTTTGCTCCTGGGTGATGATCAGAGGGCTCTCCTAATTCAGGCAGGACATGGAGTCCTTTTCTCAGATGAATGAACCCCCACTTTCTTGGAGGGACCAAACAACCAGCCTGACATGAAGTTGAGAGCTGAGTCAATGGGACTCCTGCTTTGAATCCCTTGGGTATCTAGTAGAAAACTGAAATTGGGCAGCCCCCTGAGCCAGGCAGGAAGGAGCACTCCAACCAACCCAGGTCACCTGTAGGCAGAAGTTACAGCTAAGGGTCAAACCAAGGAAAGGAGATAAGGATTTACAGGAAGCAGAGATTAGTCAAAGCACCACTTCTCAGCACAGCTTAGCTAGGTTTTTATTTTCTATCACCTCCAGCTCAGCAAAAAGGCAGGATTTGCCCACAGCTTCACCAAGTTTTTCTTTCCCTCAGATAAAGCAAATTTTTTAACAGGACAAAACCTGCAAAAATTAAACATCAACCCAATTAATTAAGGACAACTAAACCAGAGTTCTCAAAAAGAGGTTCCTGGAGCATATTACAGCCCTGTGTAGTGCTGAAGAAATTCAATTGCCGCAAACATTTTCCCACCATCCCAGGACAATACCACTTACTGCAATTACCACTCTCCTTAACCATTTGCTGTCCCCTTCCTTTATCTAAGCAGGTTCGTTGGTTCCTGCTCACAACAGTGCCTTCAGCAGCACCCGAGTGCCTCCTGCTTCCTGGCCAGCTGCTGGCTGAGGCCCCCAGCCAGAAGCCAAGTCTCCCTTGAGTCCTGCTGTTGGCAATGCGAGCAGGCAACTTGGGTGTTAGTCAGGATGAATCACCCACCAGAAATGCTTCTCTCTCTCTCTCAGTTGACTGTGGATGGAGCCAAGTAGGCTTGCCACTTAAGTATCTTGTTTAAATGCCTAACATGGGATGAAAAAAGGCATCTGTAAGATTCTCAGCTCGTAATGGCTTTTTTCTTACTCTTCCTTTAGTTTCTAAGCTTGTAGACCACACTTTTGTTTAAACCCTTAATGCAGAGATTTTGGCCCATGGGTGTGAGGAAAGCTGCCTGTCACTGGGAGGGCACAACCCATCACCCTTCTGAGAATGCAAAGAAGAAGAAGAAGGAACAAAAAACAGTGATTCACCTTTATGTGCTTAAACATCTGGGGGTAAAAAAACCTAGTTTGAATGTGTGACTGAAGAATATTGCTGTTTATGAGGTCGTGTTGTGAGAAAAACTAATGATATGAAAGAGGTTGCCTTTCAGGGAGAAGAAGAGGAGGACAAGAAAGACACTGAGATAAGGCCATCAGAGAGCAGGAGAGGGAAGAGAGGGATGATACTAGCAGAAGAAATGCCGGAGAAAAGGTAAACAGGTTAACAAATCAGGTAGAGCATGTAATGACATTGATACAATACTGAATTAAAAAATAATCACAGGGTCGCAGAATCATATATGATGGGAGTGACAGGAAGTAGAGACGCCATCTTGTCCCATGTCATAACCCCAGCACAGGTCTTATTATATCTAAATCAGTCTTTACTGGTATTTTACAATCTAAATTTTACAATTCTAAAATATGGTAGGTCTCCTAGGCCATCTGTTCCAGATCTTACTTACCCTTGAGTTTGTCCTAATGTCTTTCTGCATGACTTGCTGCCCTCCACTTGGTATACACAGTTAGTTTGGCCCTCTTCTCTGGGTAGCAATCTTTTGTCATAAGCCAAAGAACATTAGCATACTTTTTTCCCCCCTCCTTCAGCACTATCTTCTCTAGACTAACCAAACCAAATTCTTTCTCTTCTTCATGGGCCAGTGGTTTTTTTTTTTGCCTCCAGGCAAAACACTCCTCCCTTCCTTCCTCAAAGCACTATCCAGTTGGAGTTGTGAAGTGTCGTACTTGAAAATGCACAAAATTTCAGAAGGCACAAAATCACAGAATCTCCTAGGTTGGAAAAGACCTGTAAGATCATCTAGTCCAATCATTAACCTAACACTGACAAGCCCACCACTAAACCATGTCCCTGAGCACTATATCTACAGGACCCTTAAATACCTCCAGGGATGGGGACTCCACCACTGCCCTGGGCAATGGGTTCCAACGCCTGATGACCCTTTCAGTAAAGAAATATCCAATCCTAATATCCAATCTAAACTTCCCTTGGCACAACTTGAAGCCATTTCCTCTTGTTCTATCACCTGTTACGTGACAGAACAGGTCGAATCCCACCTCACTGCAACCTCCTTTCAGATAGTTGTAGAGAGAGATAAGGTCTCCTCTCAGCCTCCTTTTCTCCAGGTTAAACAACCTCAGTTCCCTCAGCTGCTCCTCATAAGACGTGCTCCAGACCCATCACCAGTTTCATGGCCCTTCTTTGCACGTGCTCCAGCACCTCAACATCCTTCTTGTGGTGAGGGGAAGTCTTGAAGGGATGAATAAAGTGGAGAAAGAAATACTGGCTGCATCTTACTTATGACTCCTCTTCCTATATCTGAGTGTGTCATCTGCCTTCTTTCACAGCAGCACCAAGCCTATGACTCATATTCATCTTTAATCACCAGCTCCATCTCTGCAGAGCTGCTGCTTAGGCAGTTACCCAATTTATATTTGTGTAGTTGCCTATTACTATACATATATCATCCTTTGCCCTTATCCTTAAGGGGTTATTGGCTATTTATTTTAGGTTCTTGCTGTAATTCATCCGGAACTTTTCAATTCTAATCTTGCCTTTCAAAGGGTTTGCATTTGCGGCCTTTCAGTACCTAAAGGGGGCCTACAGGAGAGCTGGGGAAGGACTTTTTACTAGGGCATGTAGTGACAGGACAAGGGGGAATGGCTTCAAACTGGAAGAGGGCAGGTTTAGATTGAACATTAGGAAGAAGTTTTTCACTTTGAGGGTGGTGAGGCACTGGAACAGGTTGCCCAGAGAGGTTGTTGAGTCCCCATCCCTGGAGGTGTTCAAGGCCAGGCTGGACGTGGCCTTGGGCAACCTGGTCTAGTGGGAGGTGTCCCTGCCTATGGCAGGGGGGTTGGAACTCGATGATCTTCAAGGTCCTTTCCAACCTAAACCATTCTATGATTCTATGATTTCTCTCCTCCCCCAGCTTTGATCATCCGTGACGCCAGTGGGAGCATTGTCTGTTCCTGTGTCAGGACCATTAATGGTTACATTGGCTTCTGCTTGGCCTGGGACTGGTCCATAGGGAATCTAGTCAATAAGGCCTTCAAGTCTGATCACAGACCCCTGGTAACTACCCTTTGAGCATAGTTTTCCAGCAGATTTACTACTTATTTAATCCATATATTTCTTAGCTTGCTTATGAGAGAGTTTTGTGGAGCAATACCAAAGCCTTGCTGAAGTCACTGGTAGGTCGTTTCTCTGACGCATTGGTGTTTCTCTAAGAATTCTGTACATATGCATATCCAATCTCTGGATGGATGTGTCTTGTGAGCACTTCAACCTGGGAACTTTATCAGTATTAGCAGTACCTACTGGAGTACTCCAATCCAAGCCAAGATAAAGGCTAGCCTGCATTCATAAGCCCACAGGCTGTTTTAGTCTGAGTTCATGGAGACACACACTAGACTGCTGTGAAGAGAAAAAGGAGAAAAGAAAGTGAATTTATACATGGATCAACATGTCCTGAAGAAGATCAATCACTTGTCAACTCTTTTCTTGGTAACCCAGGTATTCACAAGTGCATGGTGGTTTGTTTCAGGTCGTTTCAAGTGAACAGGGATCTCAGCACATCCTTGCCCAAGGAAAAGTCATTTTTCAAGGCTGTGAAAGGACACAGGGCTCTGTGAAGGCCTGAAAGGAGCTCTGATTTGGCAGGTTTGGCTTTAGCCAAACTAATGAGCAACCTTGTGTCCTTCAGTCCAGGCAGTTCACCTCAGATGAGCAAAGCACTTCCTACCAAGGTGAACCAGATCTATTCAAACTACCGGGCAAAACTTGTCTCCTGATCCAGGTGAATCAAAAAATAGGTCTTTCTGCTCTGAAATCTAGGTTATAGGTTCTTTCCCTAGAGAAAATGGTCCCTCACCAACAGCATCTTTACATCCTGGAATCAGAACTGCATCCATAAGATTGTGCTGACCACAATTACAGCTGCCTTTACCTTTCAGAGTATTGGAGGTTGGAGAGAGGTGGAGGTAATTCACAGGTGTCCTGGTAAAAGTATCCAAAAAGCATTCATTAGAAGGCCCAGGTTAATTTTCTGTAGAAGTCCAAGGAAACAGATGAGCTTTGAATATCTTGGAAAACTGGATATGGCTGTTGCTGAAACTGGGCAGAACAGGCTGAGGTAATGGGCAGTGTATTCAGTATCTGGTTGTTACAGCACCAGCAGGAAAATCTGATGTGTCATGCACAACCCCAAAATAAATGTCTTCTCTGCACAACAGAGGAAACTGAGCATCCTCAGCTTCTGCATCCAGAGTATCATAAGGCTGGTCAACAATTGAACATGGCAGCATCAAGAGACCTTCCTCACTGCTCTGGGGGCTAAAACACTGAAATTTGTAGGCTAGCCCGTTCTTAGGGCCACCAAAGGCCTGTGGGTCTTATGAGTAAGGGCCCCCACCTCAACTGACAAGGAAGAATACATCAGTGATGGGGAGAAATGTGAAGACTGGCATGGCATGCCAATCAATTGCCACAACAGAAGAGCAAACCCTGTTATATGGATGGGGTATATTCCTGAAAAATTGGCATGGTGCAGTATTATTTGCAGAGTCAAATAACACATGACAGCAAGAGACAGGCAGACCCATACCTGAACTGGATCCCAGATGAGCTGTAGAGTATGTCTGTCCCTGAGAGATCAGGGAAGACAAGTCCTGGCCAAAATCACATTCAGATTTGCCGCTGTGGAGTCCAGGGACTGGACTCTCTTTAGCTTTCTGTCTGTTCTCCAAGAGATCTGCGGAGTTGGAGACCCTGCAGAGGAATACCACCCTGCTGAACCTAAGCAGCTGTTTTAGTTGACATCATTGGCAAGGGGTATGGGGAACATGCTCCCAGTTAGGATCTATTTGGCCTGCATTCCCCATGTTTTAATGTTGTAGGCGGTTACTTGTCCTTAAGCTTTAGCTTGGTTCCTTGAACCAATGTTTTTGGCTCTGTGAGCATCTCTGAGAGCTGGAATTCTGATGATGACCTTCACTAATGGCCATTTGGGGCCAGGAAATCTGGAGCGGGGTTGTACTGTTGAGTTAAACTCAAAGACCTCTTATCCAGTTACCATTTGGCTAACGGGCAAGTTCTTGTACGATCCTAAAAGGCAGTCTCTTTGCTAATACCAGTAAATAAAACCGAGCCAGGACTAGTTCTTTTGCCTTAAGGACAGATGGTGTGGCACAGTTCACATCCATTGGGCCAAACTCCTTCATTCCCACCCATACCTCCTATAGGCAACAGTTTCAGACTGAGCCTGGGGAATTGTCTGGGGACTGTCAACTGACACAGGTCAAAGCTATGCCAGGCAGTATGCCAGCAGTTAAACAGCTGGGATGGTTGCAGGCAAGTGCTCAAGCCTGTACCCAGACCCTGTTTAGTTCACTAGTACAGATGTCATCTTTGGTGCTGATATGGCCTGGGCTGGAAATGCAGCCAGGGCTCTGTTAAGACACGGGCTATTTTAATGAGGAGAAATTTCTGCAGACTTTCTTCTCCAGGGTTTTCTGCTACATGCTGGGTTTGAAACCCAAGGTTAAACCCTTGACAGTGTTGAAGGTTTACCTATTACAAATGGGTTGTATGTCGAGATCGTGCATCCCAGAGGATTCCCATACACCCTCCTCCTCTGGGTGTGGTCACTGAGTCTGGACTTCAAAGGGAACTTCAAAAAACAGACTGTGTCCATATGCACCAGGGCTCAGGGCAGACTGAAGGCTCAGCAGCTCCAGGGGTCTGAATATAAAAGATTAAATAAAAATGCCTCTCCTTTTTCAGGGATAAAGGTGCCAAAGGGGGGAGAATGAATGAAAGGGGTAAGTCAAGCTAACATCCAAGTTGAAGATCTAAGGGTAGATCAAAGAAGGCTTCAGTCATAAAAAGAGCTCCATCTAGATGTGCAAGGGGATCTGAGGGCGCATGGGCAATGACCAAACTATACATTATGCATGGTTGTGGCCTGACAGGGGGGAGGGCAGAGCTTGATGATAATTAAGCTAGAAAAGACTATGGCCATGAGATATGGTGCCTGTTCAGTCTGAATGGATCTGTGGACAATTGCTACAAGAAATGTGAACTCAACTGCTTTTTTCTTATCAACAAGGTTGCTTGCTGGTTTTCAGAAATAGATTAAATGCGTCTGACATTACATGTTCTTGACAGATACGTGCTGGCTATTGCTTATCATTTTTTTCTATGTTCTTATTTTCCCAGCATTTTTCTGAGAACTGAAGCTTGGCAGACTGGTCTATAATTCCCTGAGAGCTTCTTTTCCTCCTTTCTGAATATATTTAAATGTGTGTGTCTATCTTTTCCAGTCCTCTGAAACTTTACCATCCTCCTCAAGTGCCCAAAGACAGCAACTACTGGGTCTGCAGTTGCTCCTGCTGGCTCCTAAAAACTCTAGGATGAATTGCAAGCCCATAATATTTGAAAACATCTTGTTTTCTATGTATTCTGCAACTTATTCTTTTCCTGTTCAGGCTTCAGCATTTACTGTAGTCATCCATGTTAACTATGGTAGTGTTCAGATCCCAGCTGAAAGCCTCAGTGAAGACAAAAGCAAATAAATCTCATTAAATATTATTGAACCCTTTGTTCCAATCTGTGCTCAGTAAGAAAATTATGTGCATTAACAAAATGAGGAACAGTTTATAAAAGCAATAATAAAGGAAAGGTGGGGAAAGCTCTGGCATGGATGGAAGATTTGAACCTTGCACAGTGACTAGCCTCCTCCAGAGCTAATAAAGTTTGTTAATGAACCCCTAACTGAAATACTAGTAATTTCTTTTGTATAGTCATGAGGAATTCTTGATCTATCAAGAATCAAATCAAAGCAAGATGAGAGCAATATAAGCTTTCAAAAGACACAGTAAGAGCGGTGGTGGTGACTGCTGTGTTTGACAAATCTAATCACACTCAGGAGAAAAACAACAGAAAAAATACTAAAGCAAGAGTCTCTATGTAGCAGGCAGCCATGAACTTTAAAAGAGCACCTCATGCTGTATGAAATCAATTGTATATTTTATGGTATTATGAACATAGGGAGTAATGAGAGCACAGACATAATTCATCTGGGTTCACAAGAGGGCTGGATATATGTTTGAAAAAAAATGTGCTGGGCATGAACGTGTTTGGAAGATCAGCTGAAGAACTGTAAGCAATGACAGCTTTCAGTTCCAGAGTTTCCCTCTTTTGGCCTCTCTGGTTTCTTCTATCCATCAGCTGCACAGTAGAGAGGATTTCTTTCCCTTTGGCTGGCCCAACCTTTTATTTTCTCTGCAGCTCCCACTGAACAACACCACCCCTCTCCTCTGACACCTGGCACCTTTCTCCTGCTGCCCCACAGTGTTTCTGAACAGCTTTGAATGGTTCTTCACCCTGGCCCAATTTCTGAAATCTAATGAGTGGTTTTAGGGCTCCATGGGGAGGCAGTAGGTAACCAAGCCATTTACCAGCTGGAAGGGCTGCAGTCACACTGCAACATAACACTGCTGTGCTGGGCAGGTCAGGACCAGGGTCCTCACCCCAAAGGGCAATGCAAACCCTTCCTGAACCAAGACGCTTCAAACTGGCAGTGCAAGCAGCCTGCCTGCCAAGCACAAGCCAAGCAGAGAGGGGTGTATGGAAATGCTTGGCATGAGGTGGCTCCCAAACATCATCTGCCCCAGAGGTGGCACCGCAGTCCTCCTGGGCTCCTTCTCCCAGGTCCTTTCTGGTTATAAAGGAGCCCAGAGAAGGGGGTCCTGCTCCTTTCAGTGGCTGGGGACAAGTACACTTGCCCAGGAATCGTGGTGGCAGTCCCTGAGGGTCAGACCCACATCCATCAGTGGACTGGGCTGGACAAGCAGAAGAAGAGGCCACCTCTGCCCCGCCATGTAGGTGCAGCCCCACTGTACAGAGAGGCGGGCTGAGAAATGAGATTTTTGGGAAGGTCAGCAGTAGTTGAGTCACTGGGGACATGGAGAGGGGACACCAGGGCAGGTGCACTCCCACCCTCCTCCCTGCACCAGTGGCTTGAGGTGCTGCCAACAAACTGCTGCTGCCTTTTCTCAAAGCTTATTGAAAGGAAGCAAATGGCCTAAAAACAGCCACGGATTTTGCTTTCTTGCCAACATATTTGGTGTCTTTCATTTAGGGTTAAACCTGACATTTCAAATTACCATTCAGTGTGTGAACCTGTTCCACATGCAAAGATAAAAATAAAATCAGTGTTGAAACATGCAGCTAACGCTGTGCAGCTCCACTTTCCATCCAAATAGAACATGTTTTCAGGGTGAGTTGGCCTCCAGAGCAGTGTGGGGTGGCCTCTGTTTGGGACCCTCCACATACCCCACACTGCTCACAGGTCCAGGAACCAGCTCACGTGCAAGGACAGTAGCATGTCCTTGGAGAGCTGCTAAAATGAACACCTCAAAGGTGATGGCAGGAGCTGGCCTGAAGGCTACTCGTTGGTCCTGATTACATATTCAGAAATCCTGTGTGTGGTGTCTTTCCTCTGTAGATCCAAAAGCTATTTAGAGAAGTGATCATCTTTACTCTTGTTTCACATATAGAAATGCTGAGGGTGAAAGTTTAGGTGATGTGTTCATGTCCACATAGGAATTGCTGGAAAAGCTAAGAAACAGCTCGGTGCTCCCTTGCACTCAGTCCTACCTCTAGAAAATGTCCTCAGCTGGTGACTGCTTTCAAGGGCAGGACTTGGCTGAGCAGCTCTGCCCTGTCTTGCCTTCAAGTTAGATTTGGATCAACATAGTTGTGCCAAAAGAAATTGCTGTCTTTGAAGATGTTCTTTCAAAGGAACATGAAGCAGATCTGGTTTACATAAAAAGGTCTAGCTAAATAAAACCATTCAAGTGTCTATGTCTGCTTATCTCCCTTCAACTGTGATGGAAACAGGGCCTCAACTGGTAACTGCTGAGAGTCCAAGAGAAGCTGAAAGGCAGACACCCCAGGATGGGGCTTCCTACTACCTGCTGAAAGGCAGAAACCCCAGGATGGGGCTTCTACTGCCTGTGCTGACATTACTCATGGTTATATTTGGCTTTGGCCAGTGTAGTACTGCCTCCTCCCTCTGCCAGATCTGTTTAGAGTCACTGTGAGGATCTGCACCTTTGCGGTTCAGGCGGGGCAGCCATCCCCTCTGCCCCATCTCACCAGCTCCCTCTGGGACTGCTGAGGTTTCAAAGGGAAGCATCTGCAGGGCGTTAGCATCGCCCTGCTCCGATTCACAAGTAAATCAGGACAAGTGATCAAACCCCCACTGGTTTAAGAGAAGAGCGGTTGCTTCATCTTTCCAGTGCTGGTGTGCAGGAAGACACCTGTGCTCTGGTTAAACTGAGCCGGGGTAGGCAGGCGGGAAGGAAGGAAGGAAGGAAGGAAGGAAGGAAAGAACAGGAGACAACTGCATTTGCAGCCGCCAGGTGGGCTGACTTTGGCTTATGTTCATTTCAAGTTATTTTTAGTTGTGTACACATTCCTGGGCCAGGGGTATTCATAAAATGGGACTTTAGTAAGTATAAAGAACAAACCCAAACAGTTACTGCTTTCATAACCCCCCGAGCAGTTGAGATTCCTCAGAGTCCAGGGCCTTCTGCTGGGTTAGTTCCATCCCAGCTGGTCCCCCATATCCTGAGCCCTCGCAACCCACAACTAAAGCCATCTCTGATGCTCCTCTGTGAGTGCTGTAATTTCCCCAGGGATAAGGTGGCCCAGGTTTATGGATCTGTGTTCATGTTAACATACACTTCACATAGCATTAACAGCCTGGATTTACCACACAAATCGATGAGCAAAGGCCGAGCCAAGAGTTCCTCTTGGATCTCGCACCACTTTGGGTTTGATCTCTGGAGTGAGCCTACATTCCCCATTGCTTTTAAGGTTATCAGAAAATCTCTGGGCTTTCTTCTGCTGCCATTCTTTTAAATGTTGGCAGTATTTTGGATTTCAGTTGTACAAAAACCACCCCTCAAGATAAAACTGTTGGGAGGAGGTCACGCAGCATGCGGAGCGGGTAAAGGAACGTCTAAATCAGTGTATCCAAGGGCTAATTAAATGGGACCCTGAACATTAATGAGATTGTTGTCAAAACAGCAGTAAACGTTATTTGCACTTTTATGAAGTAATTCATATCACCTGTTTGAATTGTCTCATTATAAATTATTATTTATCACCTGTTTACATAGCAGTATTTTTTTCTTAAGAAGACAGTCTGCCTTTGAGCAAACAGATAAAACTGTTTTGTTTGAGTAATCTTAAATCACCCTTCCACCATCCTTCTTTCTCCTGTTACAGAGATCCTAACTCTGTCCTCTTTGTTATTAATAGATTTGTGCTGGCTACTCCCAGTGCCACAGAAATCATAGAGATATAAAACGCACTGTAAATTACAAACTCTCTCCCTCGGCCATAAATGGACAATAATCTATTCATGGTAACATCTGCGTAAAGTGGCTTTCAGGAGATCTTTTTACAGATTCCTCATAATATTTACACATTGAGCGCAGACAAGTATTAAACAGACCTCACTTCAGCAGCGAGAGCACACCAAGCTCTTAGCCAGTGCCAGCCGGGTCCTGCTGCGGGCAGGCTCAGCGTCGGCCGGCGCAACGGTCGCGGTGGCAGAGGTGGCACTGAGCTCCGCTGAAGAGGGATGGTGCTGAGAGCCAGGGAGCTCGAACCTTCATACCACCAAATGGAACAGCTGGCCAAGAGCTTGTCCCTCCTCAGCCTCAGCCCTGGGTGCGGAGTTTGCAGCTGGGATAAGGGGAAGCCTGCGGCCGAACTGGCGAATGATGGGGAAGCTTTGGCACCAAGCACACGTACCAGGCAGAGGAGTGCCTCCTGCTTCCCCCCGGGCAGACTGTGGGGCACAGAGCCTGTGCAAGGCGCTCTGCAGCTTCAGAGCAGGGAGGAAGGCACAGAGCAAGATCTGGGATCTCCTTTAATTTCTTCTTTTCTGAACACCACATTTAGACACCAGCATAAATATTTTCTATCCCAAAGCACCATGAGCTCAGCAAATGAACCTGTGACCCTTGCTAATAAGGATTGCTCAGAGGGAGACACCAAGCCTCACCAACCACACGTGCAGCTGGGTGCTTTTTCATCTCCTCCATACGTTGCTAACTGTACCACTCCAGCCACCTCCCAGGGACCACTGGACTCGGCATGAAAGCTGTGAGGGAGTCCTGTGCCTCTTCCAGTGTGGGTGCTTAGGTTAGATCATCCCAAATAATTATGTTGCCTTAAAAAAGATCAGCCCATCTAAAACAAATGTTACCTGTTTCCCTGGTCTTCAAACATTATGCCAGGCTCAGGCCACAAAATCCTTTTCTTTCTTCTCACTTGCTTTCTGTCCCAGCAACTCTTCTGTGGACTAGCTTTGGCTGCCAGCCGGGAGGGAGAACTACCCCCAAACACCACCCCACAGCATCCGCTTGTGACTGATGGAGGAATTTAATTAAAAATCACGGTCTGAACTGGGTAGCCAGTGGGTATGAACCTGCCTAACTCTGTCTGGAGAGGAGAACAGCCCAGACAGGCAGCACACACCAGTCCCCGCTGGTGGGACTTCATGCCTTGCACAAAGCGTAGTGGGCAGAGGACGCACCAGCCCAGCACTTAGGGAGTCACCAGAGAGCAGCGGGGTCAAACTCCTGCTGGCAGGAGGGAAACACGTCTCCTTGGCGTGTGGTCTGTGCTCTCCCGCAGGGGACAGTGAGGCTTTGGCTACTGCAGCACCAGCAGGAGGAAAAATTTACTACTTTGTTCCTCTGGCGCTCCTTATGAAGACCTGAAATCAGATATTTTTTTTCTCATCAGATGCAGAGAATTTTGTTTCTGTTCTTGTTCCTTCATCGGCAACATTAAAAAAAAAAAAAAAAGGAAATGGGAAAAGATAAGCTTTGTTTAGGACCACACTGCTTGTTCTCTTAGGGATTTTAAAAAATTTTGGCCACTGACCCATAAAACAATTCTTCCTATAGGCTCTACGTGCTCCTGAGAGCTATGCATCAGCACCCACCCATCACCTGGATAACAAGATCAACCACTTAATTTAATCAAAATGACAGAAACAGGGACATGCAGACACAAAGGGAAAAGGCTTTGTGCAAGGACGCATTACCCAACTTGCTCCCCTGCTCTGTTCCCAGTGCAATCCACCGCTCCAGCTGCAATTCTGTAGCTCGTGTCCCCACTCCCCCCCTCGCCCTTCCTCTCAGCCTCTCACTAACCAGTTTTTTTCTTGGGTTTCTTTCCTTGTCTCCGGGAGCCTAGGAGGCTTTAGCTGCCCGCCCAGCTCCACCTCCTTTTCTGCTTGCTGCTTGCTCTCCCTCCTCCCCCTCTTCTCCAGGCTTCTCAAAACCTCAAGGCTTCTGCTTCCAGTATTTTGATTTCCTTTTCTTCCTCTTACCAGCTTCTCCATCTCTGGGGCATTGAAGCACTCCCTCCACCTCTTTCTTAAGAACAAGTGTTGCTTTTTCATATTTCCCTACCTCTCCCTCGCCTGCAACAGCCAGGTGTATCCTTTGCTCATTGAGATTTTCTTCCTGTTTTTTTCTTTTGTTTTGTCTTCTATCTCTGACGGAGGTGCTATCCCGCTTTCCTTTTATACCTGCTTATCTAAATCTTTTTTTCCCTGGTTATAACTAACACATCTGCACCAACAACTGTGAGTGAGCAGCCAGACCTACATCTTTCCCTTGCTCTCTTCTCCTGCAAGGTCTGCTGATATCTCAAAACTGAATTCATATTTTTCCTCCTTCACCCTTTCTCCATGGCTATTAAAACTCCAGTAAATTCTCTGCCATTACAGCTTTTAACCTGGAGCTTATTTCTGGCTCCTCCACCGCCCTCTCTGCTCAAACAAAGGCCATCCCATGATTGCACTAATACTTCTGTAAATTCCTGGTAATTACCCTGTTTACTCATCCTTGCTGCTCAGGCAGTGTTTCCTTCTCATTCAAAATAATTGTACATCCTCCTCCCTGACTGCTCATCTCCCATCTTTGACCACAGCTCTTCCCACTCAAAATCCTGCCCTGGATTTGCCTTCCATGTCATGATCACAGCTCCTGCCCTCATCTGCAGAGTGGTTCCCGTTACTCTGTATGCTACAGCCACTGCGCTTGCCCAAGTGCTCAGCCCCGGCACAGAGCTGTGCTCAGGGGTCCAAGCGTCCCTTTTCTGTGTTACAACGCATTTGTAGACAGTCTAACATAAACACAGGGAAAACTGTGTTTATATTTGCAGAGAGGGGTGTATAGTTATATCTCTCTTTTGTCATACCACCTTTTCTTCCATATGTAAATTCAAATAAATGGATTTTATGGGTTCTTAATTAACACCGAGGTTGAATTTTTGCAGCTTTCCTTTGAGTAATGTCACTGAGAGATAAATCTTCAGATATCAGAGAGAGAGTGTTAGTTTATAACTCACATCCTTTTATAAACATGGGTTTCACACTGCTTCCTCCAACTCTCTCAAGGCAGGATACAGTACACAGGCTTTGTAACGCTGGCAGCTTAAAAAGAGAGTGTGGTTTTTGTTGTCCTTGATTACCAGAGCCAGATGTGCCGCAGAAGAGGGAAGGCATGAGCAGCGGTACCTGCATCGCTTCATGGAGGGCTCCTTCCCAAGCCATGGAGATGCTTCAGCCTCATCCCGCATCCTCAGGGACCATGGTGCAAAGGAAGGGCTGGTCTTGCCTGGCTGTGGCACCTGGACCCGGCAGGGAGAGCAAGCTGGCACAGTCCACAGCCACGGCTCCCTGACATCTTCAGGGGAAGGCAGGGACATCTGGGGACAAGACCTCCTTAGCTGCCATGCAGCTAAGACAGGAGAAATTGGGAATGAAATATAGAAATTAACTTCTAACCTGGAAATACCGAAGCAGAGAATCTTCCACTAGTAGCAGATGCACCCAAATACGACGACACTTCAACAAACTACCTGCCACCTCTGAGAGCCTCGGAAATACTGGTGGTAATTAAAAATGTATTTGAACTATATCTTTGCGATTTATAGCTGAAGTGCTTTTGAAATGTGGAATGAGCAACAATAAATGCAGATTTCCCTGCAGGGGAAAGGTCTCTTCATCAAGGGATGACTAGCACATTTGATGTTTCAGATTCCTCTTTTTAAAATGCCCAGTTGGGAAATTTGACCAGATTGCTTCATAAAATGAAAATAGTTCATCCATTTCAAGTAGAATTAATCTAAACACGTACTTGAGCATGAGAATAAAATCTAATTTGGAACAAATATATCTCTCTAACCTTTACAGTAATTATAAAGAATGAAAACAGGTGGTAATTAATTTAAATAGTTTAGCCTGCAAAATCGGTATCATTATGTATCAAAATTTAAAAATATATATTTTGAAAGCTTAAGCGTATGCCTATAAAAAATACCCGCTATCTTCTTGCCACTGACTGTCCCCTCTCTCCACTGCAGTTGCCTGAATAGTCTCTGTGACTTGCTTGCACCTACTTAACCAGGGTGTTAGTGCTTTTACCTGGTCTCTGGAATGACAGATCAGTGCTCCTCCAGGGACCTCTTACAAGACTGAGGTCTTGATACCTCCCATAATTCTCAATTTCCCAGCCTCTCTTTATGCTATTTCACTACCGCTGCAGCATAGGAAATCAAGCCTGCTGACATCCTGCATGAAGGAAACGCACTGCTGATCGACACATCAAGAAAGATGAGAGCAACGCAGGTACTTAAGGCAGCCTCTTGGGGTTTAAGGTACCTTTTATCGCTGGCATTAAAAAAAAAAAAGCAGGCAAAAATAATCAACAAATCATGCAAATCTAATCTAGAGTGTAATGCAAACCCAATCTTAAATTTCGTGCATTTAAATTAGGAGGAGAGACCCCACTCCCCTGCAATAGATGTCGCATTTGAAAGGATCGCTGGAACATCTGCCTTATAGCACAGTAGGCACCAGAGCCCACAAAACACCGCTGACGCCCAATAGCAAATGTACACCCAGAGCTGAAAAACCAAAAGCCACAGCCCTAATGAGCCAGAGGAAGTGAGCACAAAGACGAACGGCATCACCAGCATCCCAGACCCCTGCAATGCCGAACAATACTGCCTTTGTTACGAGTCACTGGTTCAACCCTGCTTCCACTGAATTCAGAGGGATTTTTGTCACTGATTTCAGTGGGAGAAGACCAGAGTTCTGTGCAGAGCAGAACCAAAATCGTCCTCCTTCTTACCCAGGAACCATGGCTGTGTTGTGGTTAAGATAAGAATTAGAAAACAAAGACGACGAAATCCTTGCAAAAGCATGCTCAAGTCTAGCTCTTACCTTGTGGCAATTGTCTCTAGAATCAATTTTCTTAAGGAGAAGAAGCACAATACACAATGAAAAAAANAAAAAACCCACCCCAAAAAAACAGTACCTGAAAATCTTGTGCTTGATCTAACCATAAGACTTTAAAACAATTAAACAATAAAATTGCCCTCTTTTTTAAGATGTTGGAATTCACATACTCCACAGCTGTAAGGGTTGTGCGTGCACTGTTTCCCCCCCCCCCCCTTTTAATGAAAATTTAGTCTCACATAATAATAGAACTCTTGGTGCTACACTGTGAAAAAATATTTTGAGGTACAAGATGGTATTATCAGAGGTAGCAACATGATGACCACCCACACAGACCTCCTCGTTGACGGTGCTCTGTGATTCATCGAAAACGCTGAACGCCATGATTTCCTTGGATAACTGGAGTTCTTTGAGAGACTTCAAGGAAAGTCTTCTCCCTCACCAATTCCTCACCACATTTTGGAGTTGGTCGATATATCACAATTTGAGTTTTGAGTTTCTGTGCCAAAATAAAATTAAAAAAAAAACAACATTTTTTTACTAAAATGAATAAGAATTTCTCCTGAAATGAAACGCAGGCCCTACTTCCAAGAATTGCATTTTTTTTTTCAGAAAGGGGAAAAGAGCACGAGGGACTTGGTCCAAGGAGTCTTATCCTTTGCACATCCAATGAAAGGAATCCAAATCTAAAAATACTTCATATTAGAGCCTAATTTGTGTGAGGTATTTGTTGCCAAGAATTCTCAGACTCTGTGCATCCACTTTATTGTTCTTGGCACAAAGGGCACTTCCATTCTGTTGCTATTGTTATTTGAGCAGTCTGAAACAAGACGTAAAGTAATACCAAGTCTATCTCTATGTTAATTCTCCCCAGCAATGCTGTTGCCATAGCAAGGTTATACATGGATTTCAATGGGCACATGCAAATTGAAATTTATCAGCTTTTAAAGTCAGTTCAGCATGTTTACATGTCCTGTGTCTGCCTTTCAGATTCCTTGCAAACTTCGTGAATTTCACAATCTCATTTTCTGTATGTAAGAATATTTCTCTGATTATATCAGAGAAGATTTATTCACTACTTTCTAATGAAGACGAAAGATTGAAAATGACTATGCATAACATTTTGTCAAATGTGTAAAAAATCCAAAACTTGATATTTTTTCCCCATTTGTAGCTGAAACAGCATGTTATTTTCAGAGGGTAGATACACCATGACTTGTAATTGAATGATACTTGACTAAGGAGGTGCTACAGTCAATAATATAAAATTTGTCTTTATATATATATATATATATAGAGAGAGAGACATACGTATAGATCTATAGCTATTCATCACCAGCTATTCGAGTCAAAACATTTCACACAAAACAAGGGTTCTACAATGTGTTTTGTTTGTGTGCTTATATGGGAAATATATACTGAAGTTTTTTAGGCTTTGAGTATATGAAAAATTGCTACCTTTTCAAACATAATTTTAAAATTTTTTAGAGTGGGTTTTGATCCAATTTTGAATGCTTTATAATTAAAATATCAGAATATCAAAATAGCAAATGGAAGAAGATACGCGGTTAGATTTGAGATGGTTGTATACTTACAAAATAGAATCTTGACAAGCTCCTAAACTACATTTAGGTAATATGGACTGTTAGTGTTTCAACTATAGCAAAAGACTGTGAAAAGCTTTGTGAACAAATATTTACTGAAAGGTGTTGGGGTTTGTACTCTCCAGTTCACAAAAACAAGAAATTCATTCTTGTTCAACCTCGTGTCCAAGCCTCCCACTTCACAATGATTCATTTTTCCTGAAGTTAAGAAAACATAAGAATTCTCCCACCAACAAAAGCAAACATAAGTTCTGAAGACAAATCATATTTCTCTGGAACTTCAAGCCTGCAGAGAAGGAACATTGCGGATTAAAGGTGAGTGGGAGAGTGATGACTGGCCCCTTCTTCTCCAAGATTTATGGAGGATATAAAGATGGACACTCCATAAATTAAACAAGGTGAGTTTTCACTCCCAGTTTCTGCCTTTTTTTTTTCTTTTAGATTGGAAACTCTTTCCTCGTCTTGCTAAGGGATTCCCGAAACACAGATCACACAAGTGTCTGAGTGCCAAATACAACACTGTCTCATAGGATTATCATCACTGGAGCCTGCCTTTCACCACCCTGAGTGCTGGCAGATGCTGTACTGTTGTGGTTCTTTTCCTGTGGATTTTTTTTCCCCTTTGTTCCATATTATTGCATCCAAAAACATATTCTTGAAGGGCAGATTTGGCTCTGTCATATCTAGTAATGGCTTCCCAGTAAGGCATTACATAGGTGAGGGCCAACGACCAAGGACACCTTATCTCTGGTGCTGAGGAATTTGGCCTTGGACAGAGGGAGCTGATGTGCATCAGCAGGCAGTGGGGGTCAGACCATGGGGACAGACAAGGACTGGGAATTGAGACAGAGAAGAACAATTGTGCTCTTTGATGTCACCAGTGCATAAATCCATCACGTCTCTATTCTGTTTAAACTGGCTGAGATGTGTAGTCAAGTCTTCTGGTAATAAATTATGGGAAAGCATTGTCGTAGCCACAAACCCTTCCTCTCCATCTTCTTGCAATGTCCCCAAGCCCCAGGGCTTGTGTGGTGACCACAGCAGCTTCCCCATGTTTAGTTCAGAGAGACACAATGAGCACTCAGATCAGGTGAACACGTCATGCCTCCTTCCTGAGCCAATGCCACCCATGGATGTCACACTGACATTTCTCTGCAGACAGAAGGCAATGCATCACATTGAGAGCCCCTAAATTCATCACAAGTGTGGAAAAGGAAATGCAAAAAAAAAGCACAATGTAAGCATGTAGAAAGCTGGGTAACTACAGACCGACAGCTAAGGAGGATGCAAGAGCCATGAATCATTCAGTGATCCATCTTTTGAAGAACAGTCTTTAGGAGTGTGGTAACACCCAGAAAACCTCCTGAACAAATACCAGTGCTGCCTTGGCTGGAAGGAGCCTGGCAACTGAGGAACTCAAGAGACACAAGCACACAAGTGCCAAACCAAGAAAGAGGACAGCCCCACAGGATACTTTTGTTTTTCTCTTTCCGAACCTATGGAGAAAAAAACTGCATTTGCCAAAATTGGTGTATGTTAAGGGACAGGGATTTAGAAAAAAAGGAAGAGGACATGGGACATGCTGTGTGTTGTATTCTGTACCCTGTCTACCACTGTCTGGCTGGGGGGCAGTGGGTGAGTCCCATGACCATGTTCTGAGAGGGGTAGATGAGAAGAAAATACATATCCCAATTGCTGTGTCTAAAATCACTGATAAAACAACAGCCTAGAAAGAGTCTGTGGGATAGGAGGAAAAGCTGTTTCTCTTGGGATGCTTGGTCGCCCCAGCATAAACATGTTGGGTTTGGGTAATCAGCAAGGGATCAGACCTAAGGTAAAACCAAAGGGGTCTGGAATTGGCAGTTTCAACAGAGAGAAGCTTTGGAGCAGCCACCATCACAGAAGGACCCAGAGGTGACAAAGGTGCTGAGCACCAGCCCATGAGTCCGACCTTAAGCCCGGTTCTGAGGGAGCTATGTGCAAGCATAGCAATGCTTGAACTGGAGCCTCCAGCTAGGACAGAAGAAAGGATCCCAGGTGAGAGATACCAAGCCACTAAAAATGTCCCTGGTTGTTAAGGATATGCAGGTTTGGCACTTAGACTTGCATTTACTCAATGAGTTTGCTTCCAATCTTGAACTAGATGCCATGACCTCAGCTGATGCTGGAAGCAAGGTCAGGGAAGATGAAAAACATTTAAGCATGCTCTGTGTTAGGAAACAATGTGTCCTATAAAGCCACGCACCCATGCTGTGGGGTACCTCATGGCATCTTGCTAGGACTAGGGTGGGAGCGGGTTTGGCCGAGTTCAGGGGGAAAAACCCTTTGAGGAGGCTGCAACCAGCATCCCTCCGGCTAGGGGCAGGCAGCAGAGGCACACAGCAGTGGAGAAGGAGCCGGGCAAACCTCCGAGCACCTCACCCGGCTGCCTCTGGGATGTCCCAGGATTTCTGTAGCAAGGCTTCACACCATGTGCACAACTCTGAGATAGGCAAAGGTTACTTTGCAGAGACTAAAATGTTCTCATATGAGTGTAGAGGTTTGACAACTAAACTGAGCATATCCATAGCTCCCAGTAATGTTGAGCTTATGCTCAAGCTTTAAAACATTGATTTGTCAGCGTGCCTCAGTTTTCACGCTTGATTTTAATACATATCAACCTGAAATTAAAGTTATGCCACTTCAATGTTTTGAGTCCTGCTTTAGCTATCAGGCTCTCCAGCAGTGATCAGAAAACCAATGTATTCCAACAGCTGTCTTTAAATCCTTTGAATTACTGGAAACTATGCCTAAGCAACAGGACTCCAGTTTTCTTGTAGGAGCAGACTACAGGAGGCAAGAACTAAAAAGTCCCTGGGAAGCCACACATGGGTAACATAATCACTTCATAACACAGCCTCCCAGCAGTTCTCCCAGCACATTAGATGGTGGGTTTTGGTCTGTTTGGTCTGTGACCTATAAGCTGGCCAAAACTATCGCACAAGATGCACCACACCCAGTGCTTTATGGATATAAGCCCTGTGGGATATGAGCCCTGGAGCACCACTTGCCTATTCTGAAAGAGGTGGAACAACCAAAAAAAAAAAAAAAAAAGACAGATTGGAAAAGAAAAAATTGTTGCTGCCTATTTCTGGTAATTTTATTCTCAGACCACGAAGGTACATTCAAAGGTAATCGGTTTATCACAGAATTGTACTCTTTTGGTTTATTTGTTCTGCTGCTCAGTGCTTTTTGTTCTCTTGAGAACATCTCTCTAGGATCTGTCCCTAGAAAACAGTGAGTTATTTTTATTTCCGAGCCAGACAAAATAATTCTGCGGAGGGAAAATGAGGATGGCTGAGCGGCCAGTTAACAGAAGGCAGGAGAGATGGGGCTCACGCCACACGCTGGGACGGACTGCAGGAACGTAAAGGACACCGGAGCTTCCTGAGCAAACAAGAAACGCTTCTTTATCCTCTCCCACTCTTTGAAGGGACAAAAATTAGACTAGCAGAAAATGGTTGCCACTAGTAACAAGGTGTTTTAACATGCTGGTGGTTTCAATAGTAGTGAAAGCTGGTGAGCACAGTTTTATGGGGACGTATATTCTGTCTGGGATGCAGCCACAGCCCTGGTATCAGTTCTGTGGGATTTGGAAAGGCAAAGGGAAAGCTCCTGCCTTCAGCCACTTTGTAGAGACAGTTTGTATTTATCACCTCCTCCCCCATTTTGGGCTTCACCTCACCAGAAAGGGGAAGTCTGAAGGAGGGAAGAGGAGGCTGAAATAGCAAGGGGTACACAGGTGAAGGAATGGCACTGTGGTCTCTCCAGCAAAGCCAACAGGGCAAGGACTGGAAAACTCAGGAATGTCCTTCCCAGCATATGAAAGGTGTCAGCCCACCTTTCGCTGGAGGGAGCAGCCAAGTGTCCCTCCACTTCTCCAGCCTGGGGATGAGCCCATGAACTGATTCCTGCCCGCTCTGTCCCTCGTGGCTGCCCTGGACACCTGAGCCAGGCCCTCCCTCATCCCCCAGGTCCAAACTCAAACCCATTTTGGAAAGTTCTTCCCAGCCATCTGTGCCAAAAAGCACAAAAGCACTCAGGAAATATTTCAGTCACACAAACAATGCAAGCCAGAGGGTACAGCCAGGTTTCTTGTCTTTACCCCTGTCTCTCAGTAGCTTCCCTCAAACTATTTTGTCTTGTTTCTGCACAGTTCTGTGGTCTGCTGGGTCCCATAGCTACGCAGGGTCTGTTAATACACCCTTGTACAATTTGAGATTCCTTTCAGTTGAAGTTGTGGCACTTACTTTGCCTGATCTAAACTTGTACTGAGACCCTGGCATGTTCACACATCCAGAAGATAAGCTCTGATACACAGACCTGGAGGACAGTTATTTTACAAGTGATGGGCTCACCCTGCAGAAACAGGAAAGGGGTGATTCCAGGGGCTAGACACAGACGTACAGCACTGGAGCTGGTCACCCAGCATATGCCTGGGGCTGGAAGCTGGTCCATTGGTGCTGTTGCCCTGATTCCAGCTGGGGTGGAAAGAGTACCAAAGACACGTTCCTTGATGTGTTCTTGTGTGGCTCTTTGGTGGAGTCCAGGGGCCCCAAAGCAGTGCCAGAAGAATCATGTCCCTCCAAACTCCTCCTGGTGCTGAGCAGGCTGGGTGATCTCTTCCCATCCAAAGACTGGTTTGAGCTCTCTGCACTGGAGACATGTCGGCCATGCCAACCCCAGGTGTTGGTCTGGATTGTCAAGAGCAAGGCCATCATCTTCCCAATTCTATGAATCGCTACTCAGCAGTTAGCAGCCTTCTGGTACGGCCACTGGGTTATGTTGTTGCTGGATACAATTGCAGCCCTTGCAAAGTTAATGGGTCGCATCAGTTTCTCAGGGCCTCCAGTTGCACACTCACTGAATTTCTGGGATGCTGATGGCACGGATGTCACCATTGCAGAAGACAACAGTAGGAAAGGGAAAATAATAGAGAATAAAGAAGGCAACAGAAGTCAGGGTAAAGAAGGTCAAGGTTTCCAAGAAAGAAGATGAGGTAGATGACTGAGAAGGAACAAAAGAGTCACAAGAAGCTCAGGGTGGGCAGTTGCAAGAAAATCTGAAAATGCAGCAGGTCCTTTGTACAGCAGGAGACACATTCAGGATGTTACAGAAGCATTTAGTGGTTTTGGGAGATTTCTAGTAGCTTGTGCATGTTCAGTACATGCTGGAGGACTTTGCGGTTGTGCAACCCGCTCATTGGTTCAGATCCTAGTATCTTCATCAGGGGTGGGAGCACATTTGGTGTTGCAGATGGGGTTGAGTTTCTGCTTAAGCCTCCTCTTAAAGGAAGCTAGCTCACAGACACCAAAACTGTTTTGCATACGAAATCAACACACAGTAAGTGGGGGTAATCAGGGAGTTCACTTCAAAACAGTACTACAGCTTTGAACCAAAACATTTATGCAGACACAGCCTGAGGCATTTAGTTCATGCCTCAATGTCAGCGAACATCTGAAAGCAAATGCCCATGTTCTCTGCAAAGTTAGGGAAGGGAGGCTGGTGCATTTCAAGACCTACTGGAGGAGATACTATCCATTTACATATCTGTGCCTGAGTTGGATGGTATGGATCCTTCTGACAGGTACCAGGGAAGATAGTAAAAATGATTAAGTGGCTGGTTAAAACGTAGGCAGATCATCAGAGGGGTGGAGGAATAGCAGCTCTTCACTCACAATACTCACACTCAGCTATGATATTAGTAACCGCATTCACATGCTGCTTTCCACCTAAGTAGGTCACTACTTGAACAGCAGTTGTTGCCTTTGGGCCTGACTCTGCAGTTTGCTCTTGCACGTACAGCAGGCACCAGCGAGGAAGAGGGTGCAACATACTGTCAAACCTATCACAGCCTCAGACATCATTCTGATCTCCGTGATCAGCCAGCCCTTTCTCTGGCTATGCCTATGCTGTTCATCAGTCCTGGGTCTGAGTTTGTGCTCAAGCCCAGGACTATCTACCACCCACGCTGGTTTTGTGAATGCTGAACTCCAGGCCTGCCTGGAGTGGTGAAAGCTTAGATACTTGCAATATGCCACCACATGAATCCAAGCTTCCCTTTATCTAGTCTAGATAGACTGACATCAGCTGGAATGAATTAAAGTGGTCCACCAGAAGACATCCTGAAACTTGGGTCTTCCTACACAGCCCAGATGATTTATGTCTAAACTGCAGCTACCAAGATGAAAAGAAAGTGGACAGATAATGTGGTGGAACCTCTTTAACATGTCCTCAAACCCATGTTCCAGCTAGCCCTAGAATCATGGTTAGTGTGTTTGATGGGACTTCTGTGCACAAGCCTAGAGCCCAAAATGGGATGTGCTCCAGGCTTTGCAAACCTACAGGCTTTACAATGAATTTTCATAAGCATTCCCAACCTTCACGGGAATAGTAGAAGACTGCTTTGCTGTCAAAGGTCATCTGCACCTCCTCACAGGTCCTAAAACCTGGGTCTGATCTCATTACAACTGTTCAAAATTGTGCCTAGAGATATGCAACTTGTGGTCCACTACATTGGTACCTGTGTCCTCTTCCTTTCCTACAGCCTTTCCCTCTATCAGTTCAAAGAATCCTCAACCAAACACCCATTCTCAAACCCCATAACCATGCCAACAGAATATCTAACATAGATGCTTTTATACATGCAGCAACTCCTTGCTGCTCATGTATCTCCATTCTGGGAAGCTGTCTAACTTTCATCTTTATGGGCAGGGTTTGCCAGTCGTACTTCTAACAGGAAACCCCTTTAAGTGGAAACAAGTTCTGATGTTAAGGCTCCCATAGCAGCAAAAAGCTGCTTCCCTGCATGAATCTCTCATCTCCTGGGGTGCCTGCTGCCCAGACAGATTCCAGACAGCTGTCTCCAGCCTGCTGCTCCTGTTCACAGGCAGGCTCTGGCTCCCACCCAAGCCTTGTCTTCTCTGACCCACGACTGCCAACTCTTTGGGTTTTTATTGCCAGGATCATGGTATTTGATGTTTTTCTTACTGTCCCCATTCCTAGACTGAGAAAACTTATTTATCATTCAAAATTAAAATGACATTCTGTTCTTCTTGGAGGCAAAGAAAATCTTGAAAAGCATGAAATTTAGTGACTCACAAAAGTTGCAGGCACATATATATCATTTTTAAATCTTTTTATATTTTTTTAAGCCAATCTTGTGACGGGAAAAAGTAAGCAAAATTATTTACACATTAATTGGCAACACTGCTGAAATGAAATATTGTTTCCTTGTCCAGCACTCCTGATATTATGCAGCATTCCAGCAAGGCAAGACAGAGAACCGCAATTCTGAAATGGTGGTATTTTACACTCTGGGCCCAAGAGAAAATAATATGCGGCGTGCAATGTAGGAGGGCAACAGCCTTTCAGACTGCCTTCCTTCAGGGCCGAGTGCCTTGCGTGAGGGGGGATGCTAAGCATCAGCAGGGAGGGCACGGTGATCCTAATATCCTACCGTGCATGCGAGAGCTGTGCCTAGCACGAGGAGCCTCTTGCCCAGCCAGGGCCCAACCGAGCTGCTCATCTGTTTAATGACTCCCTTAGGCAGGTACCTACGAAACCCTGGAGTAGGCACTACGGGCAGGAAAGCCATCGAGAAAATCACTGGAAATAAATGAGTTCCCAGTGCTCATTGATACATTGTTCTGCATTTATAAACATTGAAGTTACTCAAATAATGGAAAAAAAAAAAGTCTAAGCAGCTTTCACCTCCGTTATCTTTTCTACTTTTGTCAAAAATTGAACTTTTCGAACATTTAGTTTAATGAAAGACTTTTTGCAAAAATAAAAGATGTTTTGATAAAAATGTCAACAAAATAAATCATGCAAAACCAACTGGCTGCTTTGTGCTTTCCTCTTCTTTTAAATAGGACATTTTTCATGAAGTCAAACTTTTATTTTTCAAGATCATTTCAGGCAGCCCTCCAAAATCCTTGAGGTTTTGTTTCATTCAAATTGTTCCAAGTAGGATGTGATCACTGCGATTAAGATTATTTTTTTTTTAATAGGAAGGGGATTCTTACATACTTTGGAAATATGGAAGAGGAAGCTGGACATGAGAAAACGGACAATGACAAAAATGTTAAGCCAATTCAGAAGAATACAAACATCAGAAGATTATTAAAGACACCTGGTCCGGTGAAAAGATGGATGAAACAGCTTACATTAGATACTGGACAACGAGATGAAATTTATGTGCAGATGGAAGTCATTTATGCAGTTGTTACACAAAGGATCGTTATTTATTGCTAATAAATGAGCCCATTTGATGGATCTAATCAGTATTCAAATACTTAATGCGTTTTAAGAGCAGCTAGGGTATATTCTCTGTAGCACAACTCATTGCACTTGGGAATTTTGTCAAATTACATGGAGCTGCAGTGGAAAGGTGGAATGTGAAACAAGGGCAGTAAAATAGATGGAACAATTTCAAAAAACAAAAATTGACAAAAATTTCCTCCACTTTCTCCTCTACCTCTTCCCCCTTGTCCAAAAATAAGTATTGGGATGCTGTTTGGCAGCATTAATTTAACCAACCAAGATGAGAGGATAAAAAGCTCCATATGACACTATAGTCACAATGTACAGATTTAACAATATCAAAGATTGGCACCTTATTTTTTGATTGTGGATTTCAACCCAGAATATCTTCCTCCCATTCTTGTTTCTGATTAATTCTCTCCCTATTTCTTCTCTGTCTTTTTAAGAGTACTTAGGATGTCTTTAAAGGACCACTTTTCAAGACATCTTTCATCTGTGCTTGCTTGTGGAGGATGCTGTTGACCAGGTTAACCTCTCTAAGTCCCTTCCAACCTGAATTATTCTATGTTCCACACGCACAACTGCCTGAGTAATGGATGCATCTTTGGGAAGAAAAATAGTGTGGGCAGCACTCAAAAGATTTAAAATTTGAGCTCCTTACAAGGTCTAGGGATGAAAAGAAAAGCTGTCTATTCTTTAGTATAAGCTAAGGTACAAAGTACTGAGAATTTGTATGAAAAAAAATCACACCTGACATTTACAGCCACATCAAAGCCCACTCAGAATCAGCACAGCACTATTTCTGTGCTTTCACAGAAAGAGGTACTCTGTGTTTCTTCCTGGAAAAAGTACTTCAGTGGAAGGCATTTTGTGCCTGAGCTGTTTGACCCTTCCTGCTGAAGACCACTCAACAGCAGCAGGAGCAGCACTTCAATCTTCCTGCTAAGACAAAAGATTGGTTTCAAGATTTTCTGTCTCTGGTTGCTTCCTCTATTGAACTATCACTGGAAGAGTAAAAGAAAAATTGGATATCAGTTCTTCTGGAGGATCTAAATTCCCCTCGCAATCTCCCAAGACCACAAATGCTAAGTGGAAATTATGCCACAACTTTTTATATTAGTGGATTCGACAGGCAGAAGCCCATAGAAATCTTACTGGAAGTGGTTTCTGGATGGGATAACCATTAGGAAGTACCCAAGGGAGATTCCAGGAAGGATTATTGTGGCCTTGGGATGGTTTTGTTGACCCTGTATAGCATGGAAATGTGGGGCATTTTTAGAATATGCGTTGGATACAATGGCATTGGACAAATGAAAACTCAAATAAAAGTCTCTTTAAGAGAACTACTTTGGGGTGTGAGTGCACGTGTGTGTCTATATATAAATACTAATTACAAGCTTTCATAAATTATTATATATGTGACCTGTAAAATTTAGTCTTTGCTATACATAATCATTAATTACACTTCGTATAATTGGGAAATGATTGATATTTGGAACCTTTACACTGGAGCTTGGGTAGAGTGAAGGACAAGAGCAGCTCAGCCCATGCCCTAACCCACTCCTTCTGCTCTGTTTCAAGAAAACTTGCATCGCTGGTCCCAACCTGTGCCACTAACTCCCAGTAGCTGAACAGACACATATCCTTAGAGGAGGTGAAATGTGTTGCTTCAGCTTCCTACACAACCTGACACTGCGTGGTTAATTCAGAAGTACATGCTCAGTATTCGCCAGTTATCTTATGGAGCCATGGGACAAGTTCAGTTATAAATGATTTTAACAATCCCAGGATGTACAAAGTGGGTGGTGGTTATTGCAACTGCTCAACCGGAAAAGAAAAAGCTTACAATAACATAGCATCTTCGGTTTAGAATGTAAGTGTATGAATTCGTGGGGAGATGGAAAGAAACTTTTCTTCCATTTCAAAAAGTCTCTGAAAAGGCATCTTGGATCATGTAGACTCAATCACAAGGAATCATCACACCAGGTTCTTTCAGTTTGGTTTCTTACCTCTCATCCAGGACACACCACCCATTTGGAAACAGCACCTGGTACTTTGAGTAAGGTCCACTGCTGCCCAAATGTGAGGTTAGGATAATGCTTATGAAAAGTACACACACTTGTGAACACGTCCTCTCCATCTTCACAGATCATCCTATAGCAAGCTCATTTGGCACAGGCAATAGAAGCTGATAAACAGGCTGCTCAGTTGCACAGGCAAAGTAACCGGCAATTAGAGATGGCTGAAGGCAGAGTAAAGACAGAGCAAAGACCCACTGAGGAGATGGAAAGAAGCAGCCAGCTACATACAAGACACGCAAGAAAATTAACAGCTGTCTTTCAGAGCAAGTATTTCACCTCCCATCTACTCTAGACCATTCACTCTCTCTCCTCAAAACCAGGCTAGGAAAAGAGGGCGGGTACAGATTGTCTGCATTTCTGAAGCAGCAATGGGGGGAAAATACCCAGAATGATCAGAGCTGCTCAAGGGATAGGGCTTTCCTGTTGGCAGTGTTTTAACTTTGACACTGTCAAGTCTCATCTTCTATAATCTCAAATAAGGAGGCTGAAAGAGAACTGGAATGGAACCTTCCTCAAGGCCAGTGGACAGTACAGGGAACCACACGGTTTTGTGTTTGGCTGGGTATCTTGTACACCTCTTCAAGTAAAAATGAACTGCATGAATGAAGGCTCATTTCTTACATCTCCTATAACGTCAAGCCCTACTTAGCAGTTTCCTGAGGCATTTCACAGTAAATAAATGGATAAACCAAACCCTTTATTCTTGGTATCAACCCTGGAAAATATTTTCGGTCTTTTTATACAAGAAAATGGCACCAACAACAGAACTAACAGAAGTTTGGGTTGTGTTGGGTTTTTTTTTTTTGTAATTCTATAAAGATATTCAGGCACTAACGTTGAGGAAATATGCTTTATTTTTACAGTATGGAAGAATGGCTTTGCCTTGATTAGGGATAAGAAGAAATTCTCCTATAGTCCTACTACCATACATATTGGCAATAAATCATCATGAGCAGCACACATCTGGAGTCTCTGCCTGAGCAGGTCCCCTACCATAGAATACTCTGGAATGGGTCTGCCTCAGTCTTTCCTCAGTTAAGGCAGTTAGGATCACCTAAAATAAATACTGGATGAAGAACCAAGGCATTCCCTAAAAAAACTCAATATCCAGGAATTTTCTATAGCTTAGTGAATATTACACAGAGTGAAATGGTTCAAGCTGTATATAACCTAGTCCTCAGGACACAGAACTTCAAAGTTCCTCCTCTAAGTCAGACAGAGCAGGGCACTGGAATTTGGGTCTCTAGAAGTCCAGGATTTCTGACCTACTACCTTCCTCGATATATGAATTGCCTCATTTCTCTGAGGCAATTCACTCTTGTGAATCTAGTCCTTTGCTTCCACATTTCCTATATTTGCAGACAGAAGCAAAACCAGAGCATTTAAAGTCAAACAAAACATTCTGTTCAACCCAAAATCAGTGTTTTCAACTCATACATACAAATCAGAAAATTTTTGGTCAGTGGGCCAAAAGGAAAGACAGATGCTTTCAGTACTACTGGTTTCATGTGCATGCAAACCTTGGACTCAAACTACACCATTGATCCATCGTAAATTAGCATGTCAACTGTTTTAAATGGCATGAAGAGCTCAGAACTCTGCCTTGCTGAAGAAGCAGTAAGTGAAAAATTAATTGGGATCAAAGTTGCAATCTACAAAATGGATTCACTCTGCCCTTTGCTTCTGATAGGCAAGGAAACACAGATACGCACAACATCCCCTACCCATTCAGACAAAAATCCAAGTACCACAAGTCTTGCCTTTGGCAAATATATATAACGATGCTCTGCATGAGGCTTGGGCATATACAGAGTTTGTTGTTTACAGGTTAGCAATGGATGGTTTCAAGGACCAGTTGTACACTTTGATCCTTTTGATGTGAAAACTTCTACGCAACATGAGAGTAGAGGAAAATTTTTGCAAGGCACTGCTTTCTCCTTTTATGAGCTTCAGTCCTGAACAATGTATTTGTAGAATGACTCAGAGGAAGGCACTGCCTCTTGAATGTAAACCCTACACTAGGCAACATGTTAGACACAATGGTTGTCTCAACCCTCTCTTTGAGATCTGGGGCCATCACGCATCTCTTTTTGGCATTGTGGCATTTTGAAGTTCAATAACCTTTGAGTGACTGGATGAAAATTCAGATTTGGCAAAAGAAATAGCACAACTTCCAGTACACAAAGTCATTGTATGAAGGGAGCTCATAAGGGAGGGAACCAGCAACTGCAAGAGAAGTCTAGCAACAGAGGCTACAAGATTCCTGTTTAGTATGAAGCCATTCATGCTGACTGAACTAGACTGGGCATTGTACACTGGATTTATTCTGGGTCTGCATTTTGTCAGTCTGAGAAGCAGATCCATATGACAGGATGCTGAAACCACTGAGTTAAATCAGGAAAATCACACCTCTCACACCACTCGGTGTGTGTGTAGGAACAGCCACACAGAGTCAGACCAGAAGTCCACCTAACCCATTACACTTTCTCCAATAGCATACATATAGGCAGAGTACAATAACATTATTAGCCCTTTATGTAAAAGAAAACCTAAGGCTTCCATGCTTAAAATTATCAAACTCAATATTGCAGCAGTTTTGCACACCCCTTTCCAAACTTCCTCAGCTCTGGTCTACAGCCAGAAGGTCGAACAAAAGCCAACAGTATCAACCTGCCCAAACCTAAAATTGAATAGGTTTCTGATTGCTTAGCCTCCTCCGTTGAGCACAAAGACAGAGAGGTAGGTATGAGTTGCAGCTTTGAGAGGGGAAAGGGGGGCGGAAAGCTGGACCACAGATAATCCTGTCCTAGATTGCCACAAACTGCCATGAACACAATCATGAAATTAGCTGTCTTAGCTTCCCTGTAAGGTCTTACCTTTCACACCCCATCCTGTACTCAGATCCTTTGCTGAGCTATTTCAGCACACTAATTTGCCAGAAAACCTGACTAAGGATTTCCCCCCCCTTCACTGACTTCACAGACTGAAATAGCTCAGTTAAGAATCTGTAAATGCAGCTGCTAGAGGAGTTTAGACTACAGTGAAACTTCAATCCAACTCACTAACAGGGTATCAGCAAAGCATCCTATACGCCCAATAAAGCTGCCACTTCAAAGCCAGTAAGTCAAAGCCCAACCAAGAGAAAAATAAGCAAGCCTTACGCATACAGCCCACACAACAGGAGACACTCACCAGAGTTGAAGTTACTTCACTATATTTTGTACCCACACACAACATTTCAGGATAAGCCTCCAAACAAGGCAGCACAAATTTAATACAGTGTCTCCCATATCATACCTCTGGCAGCCTTAACTCTGCCCTTGAAATTTGATCTAGCCTGTCCTACACCTGTTTACAAATTAAGAATTTGCACAAGACAACTGCTTACATTTTATCATCTTTCTACGCAGATCTCTCAAAAGAATACTAAAAAAAAAAATAACTCAACCGAACAGTAGGCACACCGAAGTCAACTAGACACTTCAAGAACTAATAACGATACTCTTAACTTGCATTTCTCAAGTGGAATGCCAAAATTGAAATACTTGAAGCCTCAGCATTTGGTCACACTGCAGTTTGTCTTACTGTGTTTTAAATCAACACAATTTTGCCTTTACATTTAAGCAGGTATTGTAGCCAGAGAAACAGCACAACAATATGCACCCTTGAACTTTCATTTCCTAATTCACTTCTGAAATGTGACGTGGCACTACTGCAGCTATCAGCAGGCAGTCTAAAGTTATGTAAACAATTTCAAAAGCCTGATGCATATAGAATAGATTGTTAGTTCAGGAGAATAAGAACTTTGCAGCTTCCATAAGTAAGAACTACAAAATATAAACAGGTTTTAGAAGAACCTGGCTGCTTTAAGTTAGCACTAGCAAGTTTTTACAAGCGCCTCTACACATCAAGCCATCTTATTGCCTCTGTTGACAGCAAGCAACAAGAAATCAACAGCCATCAGAAAAAGAAATGTTAAGAGTCACCAAACTATCCTATAAACAAGTTGTGAAATTATTCATTCCACCATGGAAACTGGTAAGTTAGTCTCATTTGCTGGGATGCTAGGGACATAAACTGTCTATTACCAAGCAATTCTTATTCCTCTCCCAAGCATAAAAAAAAATAATCAATCACATTCTCCCCCACACCCCACTTTGCTCCTCATGTATCAACTGCAAGGCATAAGACCTAAAGAAAGCCCTTAATAAATCAGTTTAAAGAAAGACTGCCGATTGCATAGAATGACAACATGGTATTCTTCAGTCAAAATAATCAAGCTACATCATGAATTTTGCATAGAGTCTACTGTGAAACCCAGAAGTTTATGAAAATAATTATGTGTAAGTAATTATGTTAAATATGATTATCCATCATTAATCATCTCACAACCCCAGGATAACAACCAGCGCTATTTTGTTATGAAGCGATCAGGTATCAAGTCTCACTCTTTTTGCAGAGAGGCACTTCAGTGTGATATTTGGGTCGTGCAAGCTATTGACTTTTGGTTGTCAGCACCAACGCTGTATCACAGTTCACCTTCAGACACCTATACAGTGCTTTGATGAGCAGTTAGATTCCTCATAAACTCCAAACTTATTGACGTTAAGCACCTAGATGCTGTACTTCACCAAGGAATCCATCCCTGTGCAGTTTCATTGAACTGAAACATCACTTGTTCTTTGACTTTTTATTAAGTTCACTTAGGTTGACCAAATGAGCTTCCCTAAAGTAAACAGGGTTATAAAATATCAGGATGATTCTATCTTTAGGTGCTCAATAGAAACAAATACTTAGTTCAACTAGAAAACTTTAAAAATGACTTTAGATACAAAAGTGTAACAATTATACTGCGCGATACATCTTTATATATCACTAAGCCCATGATTTTTTTTTTTAAAAAAAAAAAACAACAAACGTTTTTGCACCATCAAGAACAGCCACAAGTCCTGAACCTCCATTCTTTACGCATCCTTGATCAGAGTAAACTGAAACTTGGGAATGCCTGGGATTCAAAATACCCTGAGCACATACTAGTGCAACACCACAAAGCATACATAATCCATCGGAAAAGGGGAGAAGGAAAAAAAAAAATAATAGCAAGAATCAGATGGTGCTTTATTATACAAGCATGAAAGTAAGTTCCTTTGGAAAATAACTTCTTGGGTGGACTTCTGGACCAGTGAGGTAGCCCAATGGGAGAGAAAAAAGAGTGGAAGTGGAACTTGGTCCCCACNACAAAAGCAATGTAAACAGGTGACTGATACTGGTCTCTTTGTCCGCACCGCGGGGAAGGTGAGGAGGCGCCGGCCTTGCCCCCCTCCCGCCGCGGGGAGAAGGGGGGCCCCCCGCGGCCTCAGGACGGCGCCACGGGCAAGCGGCGCACCCGCACCACGGGAGACATGTCCACGCCGAGGATCCGCTGCGCCCGGCGCCGCGCCGCCTCCAGGCTCCGCCGGCTCCAGACGCTGCCCCGCACCCGGATGGTGGGGAAGGTGGTGAGGCGGGGGGTGGCCGCCTTCCAGATCTCCTCCAGCGACTTGCCGCCGAAGGGCTCCCAGGCGGCTCCCTCCGCCGGGCTGCCCCGCTCGCTGTCCGCCTCCTCGCCCGGCAGCTCCAGCGGCCCCAACGCCGCCTCCACCGCCTCCGCTTCCCCCCCGCCCCGGGGGCCGTCGGCCGCCGGTGCCGCGGCCACCGGCCGCTGCCTCGCCCGTTCCCTCCTGC
>VUYV01000042.1:3789681-3814350 GCA_008711295.1 Anarhynchus alexandrinus | reverse complement strand
GCTTGGGATTGCCCCGACCCAGATGTAAGACCTTGCACTTGGCCTTGTTGAACTGCATGAAGTTGGCTTGGGCCCACCTCTCCAGCCTGTCCAGGTCCCTCTGGATGGCATCCCTCCCCTCCAGCGTGTCTACCTCGCCAAACAGCTTGGTATCATTGGCAAACTTGCTGAGGGTGCACTCAACCCCACTGTCCATGTCGCCGACAAAGATGTTGAACAGTATGCAGCCCAGGATGTTGTTTATCGTCTTTTCAGCAAGGGCACATTGCTGGCTGGTGCAACCTGGTGTCCACCAAGACCCCCAGGTCCTTTTCTGCCAAGCTGCTTTCCATCTGGGTGGCCCCCAGCATGGGGTTGCTCCTCCCCAGCTGCAGGACTTTGCGCTTCTTATTGAACTTCACGAGGTTCCTGTTAGCCCATTTCTCCAACACTGAATATTCACAGCATCATTGGGATTGGCTTCATGTCCCAACAAAGCATATCCCAAATGAAGCCCAAAATCTCAGTCTTTGTGTTGGTTGAGCCCTTTGTGAGCGTCCCCAGCTTGCTGAGTCTACAGCGCCATTTCTTCCTGCGTGGCACTGCTACACTCGCAGCTTCATGGCACCATTTTGTCAGCAGTTATGAAATCCCGTGTCCCTCTAGACCATGGTTGCCCATACTTCAGAGATTCCTGACGCTGGGATAGTGTCTTGTCAGGTTCCTGGGTTGTGTCAGCTAAACCAGGGCTCTTTCCAGCACCCAGAACAGCAAGGTGTCAGCAAAGGCAGAGGTGGTTCAACCTTACCTACAAATACTACTTGGGCTTTGATTAGACTCCTAACTAATTACTTTCTCTCAGCATCGGTAAAGGGCGAGGAATAACATTTTTCTTCATGGACAGTCTTTGTTCTGTAATTATTCTTTCAATTTAGAATAGGGAAATCTTTTATTCTCAACTCATCAAGAACCTAAATTAGAATGTCTAGAAAGCCAGTCAAATAAGAGGCAGAAATTATGCGTAAGAAATTATTCCTTACTGCCAGTGGAAATAAATGAATTTTCTTCACAGTATAATTCGGCTTGTGTTCAAGGGAAACTCAAGAATATTAATCCAAATAACCATTTAAAGTGGATATTAAAAAAAATATTTTAAATCTTCACAGGGACAGTCTGGAGGTGCAGCCATATTCTAAACCAGCTTTATTAATGACCCATTTTTTTCCAAAAAAAAAAAACCCTTTTCCCAAAACGATGGTGTTAGTGCTGTTTTTAATGGGATTCATTTCACAGCACACTTTAGAGCACAGTCATGCGGGCAGATGGATTTCAGTGCGGGAGGTATCCTATAACGCAGAGAGAAGAGCCCGGAGCTGGAAGCACTGGGGCCAGGCATCTCTTGGTCCCACCGCGCTGCAGTTAGTCACGCTCTGACGTACGAGTGCCCAGTCACAGCCACGGGGTGACCACAGTTTGGCAAGAGGTTCCTCACCCGCTGGACCGCAGGAGCTGGCTGGAGGTCCCACTATGGGATGCAGCCACTCAGCTGACAGGTGGGCCCTCACTGGACTGCAGACACCCGGTTGCTTATAACCATTGGCCATAACCTCTGTCCTGAAATTATAGACATTTCTGGCATACGACTTGAAAATCATTGAGACAGAGATGGGGAACTTTCAGCAAGTGGTACATGAGTCACTGTAGCTACCAGTGAAAAGACAGATTAGTACATTTTTGTGCTAATCAGTATTTATTAATTATTTTGATTTCTTTGCTTCCAGTACAGACAATACCATTTTAAGGCATAGGATATAATCTCAGTTTTACAACTTCATTATGAGTTTCCTGCAGTGTAACACTCTCCTTTTAATACCTTACAAAGTCATCTCAAGAAAATCCACGGCAATTGGCTATCTTTCAGTAATTTACAATAGCTCAGTACAGTAATAACGATGATAATAAAATTAATAATCCTTTGGAAGTGCATAGCTCTTCATTTTAATCATACCACTGCTTATAAGCATTAATTATCACTCACGGCACTCCTGAGTTATGTAAGTAAATATTGCCTTTCTTTAACAGATGAATAAAATGAAGAAGGGGATTAAAATGGATTGACTAAGATGTATAGACTCAATGACTTAATTTTCTGTAGCTCTTAATTTCTAACAATCATTCTAAAAATACAGTGAATGTCTACATTGGAGGAGAGGAGAGGAGAGGAGAGGAGAGGAGAGAAGAGAAGAGAAGAGAAGAGAAGAGAAGAGAAGAGAAGAGAAGAGAAGAGAAGAGAAGAGAAGAGAAGAGAAGAGAAGAGAAGAGAAGAGAAGAGAAGAATAAAAAAACTCCTGTAATCTTTGTTCCCAATTATTTGTTAGAATTTCTTTTCTTTACAGAATTCTTGAGAAGCGGGGGGCAAAGTACCAATTGACAAATTACTGCAGGGACACCTTATTTTCTTAAATAATTCCTGCCTAGTACCAAAAAATCACTGGAAGCTGCTAATTATTTTACCTGCTAAAAATGTTATCTGTACGTATGATCACATTGAGTTTTGAGTCCTGCTCATAAACCCTAAAATCCTGGATATTAAGTCACACCACTTCTGCTGCTGGTGCTTTTCCTCCAGCATACTCGTGCACTTCTACCCAGATTAGCAAGGACAGTCTTACTGCCCAACGCCTTTAAAGATAACCACTCTTTTCTAATATCTTTACCTCTGCTGTTGAGAGATTGCATTAACTGGCAACCTGCTTCAGTTAGTTTGCTTCCTAAATGTCTTTAGCATACTTCCAGGAAAGTCTCCATGACAGAGCAAGCGTGGCTCCACATCCATTCGCAACGAAACTTCAGATGCTAACCAACAGTCATCAGGCTCCTGATGAGGTCTAAGAAATGCCCAGACAAGCATTGGCAAAATTCCTCAAAATACTTTCAAAGAGAAACAAAAGCAAATAATTTACAAGAATAGTCTTTCAATCAGTTATTAGAAAAAAAAAAAAATTGTGGAATCGCTGTGTGTAGGAATCACAGTGGCAGCCAAAAAGGGAAATAAGATGTTAAGAATCACTACGGAAGGGATAGAAAGCAGAACAGAAGACGGCATTCTCCTGCATGCAAGTCAATTGTGTCTCCACAAGTCTTGAATACTGTGCATTTCTAGTCTTACCATCTCTAAAAGGATACAGTAAGGATACAAAGAAGGGCAACTAGGATGAGCAGAAATATGGAACAGCTTCTCTATGAAAAGAGATTAAATAGGCTAAGACTCTTCAGCTTGAAAAACAGATGGCTGAGGAAGAATATGATAAAGGTTTATAAAACTGTGATAGTACAAAGAAGGCAGATAAGAAATTATTATGTCTTAGTTTTCATAATCCAAGAACAACAGGGAAGCACATGAAGATATAGAATAAAAAAATTTAAATTACCAAAAAGAGGGGTTTTTTTCGGGTGATTCATAATTACTCTGTGGAGTTCATTTTCCAGCAAAGTTGTGGGTGCCAAAATGGAAAAATGTATCCTAACGCTGAATATAAAGGGGAGCTCATTGAGAAGGGGTTGCAGACATCACAGGGCACACTGTTCGAAATTATTAGGCATGAGCAGAAGAAAAAAATCCATCAAGGGCTGTTGTGCATGAAAACCAAGTCTAACACCTTGGGCTTAGCAAGCTCGTAAGCAAAGGGCTAGGAAAGGAAGGGAGACTACATCAGGGGAGGTAAGAAGATGTCACCAGACTGTGTGGCAACATAGGAGGAAACGTTTTTACTACAAGTGTGATTGTACATTCGACCAGGTTGCCCAGAGAGGTAGTGGAGTCTCCATCCTTGGAGATGTTCGGAACCCTACTGGACACGGTCCTCAGCAGCCTGCTGTAGCCTACCCTGCTTTCAACAGTGGGGCTGGATTAGATGATCTCCAGAGGTTCCTGCCAACTTCCACAATTTAGTGATTCTATGATTCCACTGATTAAGAAAAAGCAAACTGGTTCTTTTTTTTCCCCTTCCTTTTTCTCTCTTTTTTCCTTCTCTTTTCTGATGGTGTAATTAATGCTGGAACATCCTCCTTCTTATATTTCTTCAGTCGCTTTCTGTCTAAAATATGTTTCCTACTGTACATCCTTTAAATGATAATCCTCATTTATAAACAAAATGATGATCTGCGCTACTTTCCAATACAGGACCAACTATGATTTCAGCCAAAACTATAAATTATCAAAGGTGTAAAAATATCAGATAATGGGTCAGTCTAGTACTGCTTTCTGACTATAATTCCAACATCGGAAATACATTGCTGGAGAACATGGTTCTCACACATCACAGACCATGTCATCTCGTAATATCAATCACACTGTTTCCTGAGGCACTCTATTTTAAGTACGGAGACTGTTAAAACAAATGCGAATTTCATTCCTCTCAATCCAGATATTTTTTAAAGCCTACTAACAATTATTTAATAACCTAACTAATTAAATCTTATTTCCTGATACCAAGTGTTACTGAGCATGTCAGTTCAAGAATTCTTTTCATGACACACTCCAGCCAGTGCTTCCATTTTCCTTCCTATCAGATTTGTGCATTGCCAGATGAGCTGACAGTACAAATTCACTCCAGAACAGTGGGAGCACGCAACTGATTTTTTGTTGAACTTGCCACAGGATACAATGCGATGTTTATATTGGGTTTATGCCTAGGGAGGACACGATATGTGATCCAGCATAAAGTCCATGGAGAGAAGGTTACCCTTCATAGAATCACAGAATCACAGAATGGTAGTTGGGTTGGAAGGGACCTTTGGAGATCATCTAGTCCAACCCCCCTGCCAAAGCAGGGTCACCTACAGCAGGTTGGACAGGAACGCATCTAGACGGGTTTTGAATATCTCCAGAGAAGGAGACTCCACAGCCTCTCTGGGCAGCTTGTTCCAATGCTCTGTCACCCTCAAAGCAAAGAAGTTTTTCCTCAGGTTGAGGTGGAATTTCCTGTTTTCCAGCTTGTGCCCGTTGCCCCTTGTCCTGTCGCTGGGCACCACTGAAAAGAGTCTGGCCCCAAAATGCTGTCAACAAATTAGAGTGAGGGAGTTGACACTAGCTCAGCTCTGTACGTCATACAGATGTGGCTTCATTAAATGGATACTTAGAGCAGCTTTATGATGTCACTGGACCAAGTCTTAGTCAGGGTCCTTCTTATTTGTACCCTTTGTCCACAGAAATCTTGCAAAGCTCACTGCCCGCTGTGTTTGTTTCAATAGAAAGTGATAGTGCCCAGGCCGCCTCTGGCACTTTCACTGGGCAGAGGAGCGTGAGTCTCAAACGCCTTAGGTGGAAAAGGGGGTTGATCTCTCTTTCAGTGGATGTTGTCAGCGCTCAATTATGATGTAGATGTTGGCTGTTAGCATTAACACCTCCTTTCAACCTCTCCTTTGTTCTTTGAGTTAGGCACGGGCTTCAAAAGCCTGGGAGGCTTATCTCGACCCTTCTCGGTTCCTCCTGCCAAGGGAGCTCTGCCCCCGCTGCAGCCGGGCCGCGGGGTTTAGGTGGCCCCTGGCTACCGGGCCGGGAGCCGGCACAGGAGCCCGGGCTCGGGGGGCAGCGGAGGTGCCGACCCGCTGCGGGTGACCTGAATTTCTTCCCGAAACTGAGATCCTGAGCCGGCCTAAAACCCGCTGGAGGTCTGGCCATGCTACTTTTAGTTGGACCATTTTCTGTTCTTTGAATGTATTTCAAAAGTTATTCAATGCAATTCTAGTTCAAAACGCCTGAGTTGCGATTTATAGCAATTTCCCAAAATGTTCTAATAATCTATAGTTCGGTGACACTTGGTTGATAGTATTCCTTATGATCCATTTGAAATCATTGTGAATTCACATCAGCACATAGTAAATATCTAACCTGGATAATTTGAACACATTAATGATTTTGACCGTTTTTGAGAATATTGTTATAAAGAAAGAATAACAACAGACTGATAATACCTTGAGAACTGGGCTTTTAGATTGTACGTTTTAAAATGAAAGAAAAGATTCTCCATAGCTGTAGATATTCTTCATTTCAATACAGACACAGTGACTGATACTAGCTGAGGTTTTGACCCTATACATGATCTGCATTATTATAAAGTTTCTCCTCAAAAGACAATAATATTCAAGGCACGTTCATCCTTGGTGAACCTGCAATGGCTCCAGGTGGATGAGTAGCTCATTTACTGTTATTTTAAAATTATCTTGTAGAAATGCAGTGAATTACTTAAAGTGTTTATTCTCACAGAGGCATATACATATTATGAATGCTATCAACCAGCAATTGCATTAAATATTTTCCAAAATATACAAGTGCCCCAAACTTTCATTATAAAGTGAAAAAGTCATCAAAGTTAACAAATCATCCATATTCGATCCCCATTCTCCTCAGCTACCTTTGGCAGGCTCCTCCAAATAAGAAATGGTAGTGGTTTAATCTTTTACTAATTTAATTAAATCCATGCTAAGCCCTAGTGCGGTCAATCGCTCCAGTTTGTGCGTGGCATATTTCAGTTTATTTTACACTGGCCCCTATTCAATTTAAGCTCAATGAGCCATTGTTGCTCACATATAAGAGTACCCACATAAGGGTTAGCACTGGTTAATTAAAGCTATCTAATTAAGCCAGAATTTTCACTGCTATTAGTATTTTCTTACATCTGCATTTTTGACATTAGGAGCCTAAAGTTAAAGTCCCAGTGCATTGTCTGGAGTGCTTGGTGCTTAGCGTTTGCAGTTCATGGCCTCAGCCATTCATTATTCCCTTGCAGGCAATGAGAACTGCAAATGTCCCATCACTTTGGGAAAAGCGGTCATTATTTAGAAGTGTAAGTGAAGATGCCGGAGGCTAACCTCAAGTCCTGTCTGAAACAAAGACTGGCGTCTTTAATCTCTGGACTGTAGCAATGGATTGGACATATCATAACAGAGAAATACTACTTTTATCCTCAACATTACATATTACACGCACCAGAAATATTTTTCCTTCATATTTCTCATGCTCTCCATTCCTTTTCTAGCTTCTTCCTGATCATTCCTCCCTGACTGAAAGCTGAATCACTGAAATTCCTGCTCATTTGCTTCCTGCCAAAATGAGCCGGTATTTCCAAAAGCACCGCTTCCTCCCAGTGACTAATATCTTACAATACAGGTTTGTTTTGCTTGCTGCATATCCTGGTTTGTCCCATAATGGTTATAGAATTAAACAATTTAGTTACAAAGTGAATATGATAATATGCAGATCTCGATATGTATGTGCCATGTATACAACAATAGCAACGGAAAAACAAGTCAGGAAAGAAACAATAGAGAAAACTGAAAAGCTGAAACTCCAGGACTGATGTAAAAATTATCAATAATGAAGACTGAACCATTGCTGAAAATGGTTGCCAGATACATTCTGCATTTTCATGAAATATCTCACCAAGGCAGAGACTATAGAATGGCTTTCCCCAGTAGCAGGTGTTTCCTAGCAGAAAGCTCTTGTGCTAGGAGAGGTTAAAACATGGAGAGTTGGCCAATTATAGAAAAGTGGAAGTGATCAGAAAATGAGCATAGAAAGACAAACAGATTGCAATGGACTGGCTCACCTGATGGCAAACTAAATCAGACACGTTTTAAATTGCTAAAGTGTCTGATGTAAGCTGTCAGGGTGGATACGGGCATTTCATCCATTCATCTCCCCTGACTTTAGAAAATGTTACGACTAGTTTAGATGGGAATCCTTATTAAAGTGAAGTTCATTCTATCACAGGTGTAAATATGTTTTCAGTCAAAACTGACTGTTTCCTTCAGCCAGTCTCTTCTTTAAATTAACCTCTATCAGTTACGTGATACCCAGAGCAGAAGTGGAGAGTTGTGTAGCAAAACCAAACTGGTCATTGCTAAATCAGTTCAGCTCCTATGCAGCCTTCTCCAAACCCTCCTCATGGACTACATTAGCTTTCCTAGAAGTCACTCACCACTTCATATTTGTGTCCAAATCCCTAGTTACTTCCACTCTGAACAACATCTCCAGGTTCTGATCCAGAGATGCACCATTTAGTCATGGCCAGTAAAAAAGGTATTATTTTTCAGCTGTTTGTCATGTGCTAGTATTAAAGATGAATGAACCTAGAAAAACTAGGTAAAAGAGTTTTCACTGGGAAACCATTTGGATATACAGCTTCTAGTACAGACTGGAGCTACTGGTTATCTGGCACATCCACGTTTGACTTCTAAGTCTCCCATTATCACTTTTCAACCCAGTTCTCTCAAACTATTGGTAATATAATGTAAGATTCTTTAAGTACAGCTCGTTGGTATGACTGCATTTTGTAGACCTGAGTAATTATGCACTGGCAGAACAAAATAAGCCATGGTCTCCCAAAAAAAAGTTCTACGCCCTGAACTGTTGCTTACTTTGGATTAATCGCCAAAATAACTACTCTGAAAATCCTGAGGTCTGTGGCAAGATAAAATATATTTGAAATATTTTATATATATTTTATATTTAAAAATATCTTCAGGATAAAACCCCTCTTTCCTGCCCAAGCTCAGTTGACATGAGAATGTAGTTCACCATGTCTAACAGTTTCTGCATTCGAAATGCAGAGCTCTATAAGACTACATGAATGGTGTCAGGGAGCAGCATGGGTATGGTGCTCCATCAGGGAAGGCATGGAGGCCAGGAGCTGAGGGTGACAGTGATGCAGACAGGAGCACTGCCTCCCCGATGAGGCATCGAGAAGTGGAGTTGGTGATCCCGGATCAGGAGCAGGTCTGGAGGCAGTGATCAGGTCTGGAGGCAGTGATCAGTCAGCCCCAGGCCACTGATCAGCTGGGAGATCTGTTGTGATGAAGGTCTCAGGGCAAACCAGGGAGCCAAGTCAACAGGTCCAGGGCAGAACGAGCATTAACTTAGAGGCATTAACGTAAAAGCAGCTCTCAAAGGCAGGCTCTCTCTCTTCATTTGCTTCACAGCAGCTCTTATCAATGAAGAAGCTGAGCTTGACTCAGCCAGCTAAGCTCCTCGGAGACGTGGGAGGCACCAAGGGCTCTGACAATGGTGTACTGGGATAGACTGAAGGTCCATCTGTGATAGCAGCCAACTGTAGAAAAGAATCAGCTTCACCCACTTTGTTTTTCTCAGTAGGACAACCACAGTCACTGAACAAGCTCTAATACCAGATGTCTTTCTCTGTATTTTCTTCTCCTCTAACACCCAAGTAAAGAGGGGCAGAAACAAGGAGAAGAAGAACCAGCACCACTATGGCTGCAGCCCTCAGTGCCATCACCACCAGCATCAACAGTGTGAGAATTGCCACCACTGCCACCACCACCTTCTGAAATTTCATCTCCCATTATGTTTGTGAAGAGTCAAGGACTCTGTGACTACTGCAGCACCCAATACCTTAATACAGCATAACCCCCAATCATCACCTGAAGAAATAGCTCCCACTATTCCCACATTTTCTTCTATGCCCCCAAGGGCTGTCAAGGGCAGCCTTCTTCTCTTATGCGTATCAATACCCTTCTCAGCTACTGCTTCTCCCTTCCCTCCACTTATTGCCGTCTTTTTCTAGCGCAAACAAAACCCATTCACCTTTCATTTCCTCTATAATGTTTCTTTTGCATGCAGTTCCTCCTGCTCTCAATCTGTTTTCATTTTCTTCTTTGTTCCTTTTTTTCATTTTTCTTTCACCTGTCAACAAACCATGTCATATCTTTCCGCTTGTCTACCGACAAAGAGTGAGTTGCATTGTATTGGAGTGCACCTTTTGGCTCCGGCCATTTGGCATGGTTAGGTGGTGGTATTGGTGGAGGTTCAACCAGCGGTGGCAATAGAAGTGCTGCAAATTCAGCTGCAAGGTGGAAATTGTGTGGTGCTGTGGTGGTGCCCCTCTTTTTTTTCCTTGTGCAAGGACTGTAAGGGAGCAAGAAAAGAGCTCCAGTCTACTCATACATGCCTCCTTTTCCCTCTGTTTGTTTGTGCTGGATGCTGAGGGAGAGAAGATCTTCTAATCACAGGTGGTGTAGCAAGTGGTGGCCAGCAGCTGGGCTAGCATCTGCATTGGGTGGAGTGCTGCTGCTCTGGAGCAACTGAGAGGTCACAGAGTTCTCCACGAGTGTGCTCAGGCTTCCCCTAACCCGTGTGAATGTTTATCATTCACAACACCTGCCCAGGAGCAATGTGGGTCTCCTGTGCAATGAACACAGTCTGGAAACCAGCAGCTGGGGTTTAGGTCACTCTGGAAAGAATCGCAAGGAGAATATAAAGTGTTTTAAGGAGACTTACAGAAAGGCTAAGGGCAATAGTCCAGAAGAAGCTAATTTTATGAAGAAATAGACCACATTACTAGTACCACAAAGTCACAGCCTAAATGTACCCAGAGCACAGCAGAGGGCCAGAGGCAGTATAAAGAGAGAGAGATAAGAGTGAAACTGGATGTGTCACAGCGGATTAACCAGAAACATGTGATTCAATCATTCCTTTTTGGAAGGAACATTTGTAGTTGCTGTTGGTGAAAACATTCTCCCCAGCTTCACAAACATTGTACAGAAGATGTGATGACTCTAAACGGCTGTGGCCTTCCTTGTGCTGCAACGTCGACTGCTTGGAAACCACCATGGCAGTAGTTTCAGGTAGGCAGCAGTATCCACGACTATCATCTCTTTGCTAAATATGTATTTGCACAGCGTGCAAGCAAAGTTCCTGAAATAAGATTAATCACAGCCAGCCAGTGAGGGGCAAATCCTTTCTGTGCTTGAATTGTGTTTGAATTCATTGGCTTTGGTGTAGCGCTGGACTGCGTGTTGAGGGCTCCTCTTCTCTAGCATTTATTGTCACACCTTTTCCTAAATCTTTGGGTAGTGTGAGACTTAGCAAACTGCAGATCAAACATCCTCCTCTCTCCAAGGGGCAAATGAGTCCAGGTGATACATTATTTAAGTGAAAAGGCATTATTAGTAAAGGACAGGAGACAAAAATAGATAATATCAGTGTGTGACTATAAATCTGTGGTGCATCCCTTTGAACACAATGTATAGGTCTTATCAATAGCTTTGGTATAGCAGACCTAGAAAAGTTAAGAGGATGAAATTTAACGTGGTGAAGAAGCAATGGGGTGGTTTCTGTACAAGGAATGAGTGCTTGGACTTTTAGCCTGTGAAAAATAGGTTTGTGGCAGACAGAAAATCATGAGTGCATGGGAAAGACACATGGGGAATGGTTATGTGCTGTCTCTCATAATATGAGACCTAGAAGGTATAAAATCAAATTCTCGGGTGGCAAACAAAAGAGACAATTTTCTATGCAGTGCATAATTAAGCTGTGGAACTAATTGCAAGATGCCATGAGTTTCAAAAGCTTACATGATTCAAAGAACAATTAGACAAATTCATGGCTGAAAATAATCTGCCAAGCACTATAAAATGAAATCATACCACAGGATCAGGCCTTGGTCTGGATGTGCTGGTGAGAAGCCTGGTTGTCTCCTCAAGTTTAAGCACAGAGGATAGCCTGGAGATGCTGATCCTCCTCCAGGTACGTAAGTGGCAGTTGCTGTACTGATGATGATGAAAATAATAATTAACATTACAGGGCTAGATAAAATTATAGTTCTGAAGGATACTGCAACAGGGTGGACCTAATTTGAGGGTGGGAGGTATGGCAGAGACAGGGGCCCAAGGTTCCCCTTGAGCATGTGAAAACTAAACCCTATAAAGAAACTTGTGATTTTTGTTTACAGACTTTGCACCTATTAATTTTTAAAGTAATAAATATTAGTGAAAGGCATCTGTCATGATTGCTGTAACCCATAAGCAGGCCTCAAAAACTATAATTAGAAGGGGGGAAAAAGCATAAAAGGAGATCCTTACCGTAACCAGTTTTAACTGGGAATATGTTAATACAAAGTGGTACCTGCTGAATTAAGTAGTTTAACAAGAGGAAATAGAAACCCAGAAGGCTGATAAAAATATTCAACTTGTCTTGTCCTAATGCAGCAAGTGAAGAATGTAATCACATACTTATTTTAGGCATCTAAGTTAGATGCTGAAATGCCCATGGAAAATGCATAACTCTTGAATCAAAGAGAAAAATGTGGCCTTCTAGTTTCAGCTGCTCTGAATTTGTATTTAAAGTAGGCTAAAGTAGGTAGGGTGCACGCCCCAGGATGGCATTCTTGTATTTTTTCCAGGCACTTACGTTCAATGTACTCTTCCATTTTCTAAGCATTAGCTGTACTGAGGTGACACAAGGGAATTCTTCTGGGTCCACTACAAGCAGGAAAAATGTTCAAGGCCAGTAATGAGACAGTCATCACACTTCACCCAAGATAAATGGACATCAGGATCAGCACAAAGCGAAGGGAGAACAAGAGAGAGACCACCCTGGAGAGATGCCTGTTGCTTCCCTAAAGACTTTTTGACTGAACGGGGGCCAAACAGGGCCAGGTGCTGTACGCATATTTGTTCTGGTTACCTGTGGAAAACACTGGAAAATCCTGGAATGAGGCATCCTGTGTGCCAGGACAGGCAGACGTGTCCTGAGCCATCCACCTGTGCACAGTAAACCTCCCTACACTGAGTGTTGCTCTGAAACCAAGGCAACCCTTAGGATACTGTGCTTCAGTTAATACCAAACAACTGCAATCCAGTTTTGAGTTCAGCGTACACATTCGTAGCTAGCTGTTTGCAGATGGCTAGCTGCCTGCCTGCAAAATTCCAACAATATCAAGGTTATTTTATTAACACTGAATTTCATAACAAATGGATTTGGTTATGTGACACGTGGCTGTATGACCACTTGGAAAAAATGCAAGGCATTGAATCCAAACCATAAAACAGCAACCCATCTTAAGGTATAAAACAAACAACAGACAAACAGTAATAAGACAACTGACCAAAAAGGAATGGGAACATGCCCTCTTCATTGCACAGCATTATATTCCTCCACTGCAGTCTAAAATGTCCTCATCTGAATTCTTACCATTTGTCAGCGCCAGGCTGTGAGCACAAGACATTCCCTGTTTGTGTTACCATCCCTGCCCAGCCCCTATGAGTCATTTACCTCCGAACTGCGTGTTGTACATTACTGATGCCTTAACCTCACCTCCGTGCATAAACGTCTTCCTTCTCCTGATAGGTACTTTGGAGGTCACTGCGTGCAGCAGCAATACAGATGACATTGGCTTCACTAGTGTTGTAGGCAGAACCGTCCTGCCTTTGGCCCAGGCATATGCTCTCCCGTCTTGGTAAGACCTGTTCCCCCACGCAGGACAGCTCATCGTACCGTGCTGCCCCCATGTCTGGCAGGAACGGACTGAAGGCAGGAGCATGTCCATGTGGAAAGTCCTTGGCTGAACATGTCAGCGAGCTACACCCACTGCAACCAAACCAAGCCAAACAGCAGATATTTTCTTTTTCTAGAGGGAAACAGCCAGCTTCTCTGCTTTCCTCTCTCTCTTTCTTTTCTCTGGGAGTAAACAAACTTTACAGCAGGCTTTCCTTCAGCTTAAGCACATCAAGTGAGTGTCCACGAGCCACATCTCCCAGCAGCCCCTTGCACTGAGGCTCCCAGTGAGTTCCAGCTCTCCCTGTTGGAAATAAGTTGTTGTGCCCTCACTGGTATTTGGGATTTCTTCCTAACCAGTGAAGGGACAAGACTACCTGCAACTTAGCAAATATAGTCTCTCTCCCATGGCCAGCAACTGAGGACAGGGAGACAGGGAGGGCAGTGCCACCACCAGCTCCAAAGGGTCACTTCATGCTTCTACCTATCCATACAGATTTTCTGGAAAACTTTTTAATCCACGGAGGCTTTTTGGGGGTTTTGGTATTATTCTAAATGTATTTAAAACTTATTAACAGAGGTCTAACTTTTTACATTTCCATCTTTCAACTTACAGCTAGAGGTTTCTTAAAATATTCAATTTGCTTCAGAAAAGTCTAGTGTTGAAACTAATTAATATTGCTGACTGCATACCATTCAACTTCATATTGTTCTCCAGAAACTGTGACTTCTCCTTTTTTTAAATATCATTTCCCATAAGTCAGCATGCAGTTCTACTGCTATGCTTTTCTTTCTCTCTTTTTTTTTGCATACAGTATAACTTGGTCCTCTTCTCGTGTTACTGGAAAAGTATTTATGTTTCATAACCATTTGGCTTCTTTTACTGAACTTGATAATATTTGCTGTATCCCTTTTGGTAATATCTTGACTAGGATCTTTACATCTGAATTTAATAACAACTTTGTCCTGTACGCTGCTTTCCTGTATTAGGGATAACTATTATCTTATGAGCTTGAATAGAAACCGGCTCATCATCTCCCTATCAGATTCGCTGGTGCAGTGAGGGTGCAGAGTTTTACCATCCTCCATGGTGATATTCTGGCAGATAATATTCCATTATAGATACCCCATTGTGTCTAATAACTGGAGTGACATCGGCTTTCATTTATGATGAAAGACTTTTATTCGAGAAGCTGTGGAGAGAAGGTGGCTGCACAAAAGCAGACGGTTTGAGGCAAAAGGCTAGGCTGAGGGCGGGGCAGGATTTTAACACCTTGGAGTTGATGGCCGGCATCGCACATGGCATGCTCACTACTTCTGATACCACTCACACAGCCCTTCATGCTTGGGGCGGTTATCCAATTCAGAGAGCAGGAGAAATACAGTATTTAAGTTCCTCAAATGTAGCCAGTGTACAGCTGAGAGAAGGGAGAACGCAGGGCTGATGGAAAGGTTTGACAAAAGCAGAGGCGGTGCTCATGCTCCTGGGTACGCCTGTAAGGCAGGGAAACATTTTGCAGAAAATAGTCAGAGTGATGAAAAAGATGGAAATGAAAATGGAGTTGCGATTCATGGTGCTGGGGAGTTACAGCAGCCAGAACCAGCCCCACATCAGCGGCCACCCTGTCACGCAACGCATGTTCTTCAGTGCTGATTTCAGACCCACCTTGTACATGAGAGAGACCCACACCACAGCAGCCTTAACATGTCAACGGTCTTGCTGGTCTGTGCGGTGCCACTGGATGCCCCCCAGCTGTAACCCCTGGGAGAGGCAAGCTGGAAAGTTGTTGGAGACTCCAGGTCCATGTCTGAGCTCCTCAGCCCAAGCTGTCTGCTCAACTCTGGTGAAGCCTTGGCTCAAAACGCGCTGCGCAGCTGATACACACACCTCTGAGAGACTGAGCTCTCGCACGGAGCCTGACCTCAGCAACAGAAGTCACTCCCTCTCCTGCTCTGCTCCTCTCTGCCCAGTCATGTCCAGAACTGGATTTAGGGGCTTATGTGGACACAGTTTGTGTGGTGACTTGGTAAGATGTGAAAGTTCTGCCAACGGTCATTAGAGATGACACATGCAGTTGTAGCACAGATATGCTAAAATCATGTCACCAACTCTCTTCCATAAACACACAAATACTTTGCATTTCCATGCTGTAAGGATCTTAAATTACTTCAGACATTAACGAATGAAAACATACAAGAGCCCCATGGGTAACTTTGGTGAGCAACATTGTTGTCCACATCCCATGGATGAACACGAGACAGAAAGCCAAAGACCTTCCTTGCAATCACACTGGAAGTGTGAAGAAGACCCAGATCCACCGGCTCCGAACTCTCCTCATAAAAATTCTTTGTCTTCCAGATTTCTTTATAAGGGACATGAAGAGAAGAAGGAAGAGGACACACTCTTTGAAACTCCGGGATAGAAGGCACAGCTTTCCTCTGAGCCTGTTTTCCTCCCCACCACCACCGGCAGCTCCTCAGGCTCCTTGGGGCGGGGACCTTCCCTGTCGCAGCAGGGGTGCGCTGTCACCCCGCTCCTGGTGGCACCCGGGCAGCGAGGCCCCGCACGCGGCCGCGCAGGTCCCCGTAGCGGGAGGAGGATCAACCCCCGTGCGTCCCGCTCCCCGCTCCCGCTCCCGCTCCCGGTGCCGGACCGGGGGAGCGGCAGCGCCCCGTCCCCCGGCCGGGGGCCCGCGGGGCGGCGGGGACGCGCGGAGCCGCCGCCGGCGCCGCCGTGATGTTGCTGCCGGCCCAGCAGGTGTCACCACAGCACCAGGGTCGCCTCTGTCCCGGCGACATGACGCAATGCCGGCGCGAGCCGGGCGGGTGGTGACGTCACACCCGCGGCCGGTGACGCGGGCGGGCGGCGGCAGCCCCTGGCGAGCGGGCAAAGGCAAAGGGCGGCTCCGGAGAGAAAAAGTTTGTAGGAGCGAGGTCATTTTGCGACCTTTGTCCGGGCCACTGTTGGGGCTCTGTATGGCGACGCAGCGCAGCACCAATGCCGGGGAAGGATGGGTTCGCTGCGGTGAGCAAACACGAGGTGCATGCCCGGGAAAGGTTACCTGCTAAATTGCCGAGGCCGAAAATTGGGGGCAAGGGGCATCTCTTCGGATGGGATGGCTGGTCCGTGAGGTTAGGGACCAAAGCTCGTGCACGGTGAAGTCACCCAGAGTGTGTGTGGTCAACAGCGCAGCTGAAAGGCCCAGGTTCATGCCAGCTAATATAGTCATCACAGATAGACAGACCCCTCCAAAGGCTGATTTAAATCCTTCTCCATGGGCTGAATCTGGACTTGTGTTCAATTTCCTGGCAAGTTACCGTGCCAGAAATTGCACACGGATCTCCCCAAGCGCATCAAACATGAGACCTTCCCTTCTCCCTGACTACAGGACCTGTGGCGGATTTGCTTATCTCAGAAATCCACAGTGTTTCAACATACATCATTTGTTTAAATGGGATTATCAGACTAACTCAGATTCAAACAGCTGTTTTTTCCCCCACTCACTAGCGAAGAGAATCCTTGCTTTTTGTACTCCTCCTTTCATGGAATTAAGGCTGGATAATGGGGTAATGCCAAGTCCCTTTGAAATGACTGCCAACACAGACACTGCCACCATTGCACATGCACCCTGTGTGCACAAAATCAGATCTTTCCTGGACCTCCAGTATTCTTTGCTCTGCATTTTTAATTCCTCGATTAAATAGAACCCTAATATTTTTTTTCCCCCTGGGCATTGACCATGCATCACTTAAATAATGTTTTTGTTAATTAAGGATGGCTTGTATAGTCCACTGCCCTCCATACATTTTATCTGCCATAAGTTTCATGGTACTCAGTACTGGAGTGGTGGTAACATCTTGCAAGCTAAATCTGGGATTTCAGCTCAAACAGCTTTTGACATGCCTTCACTCCTAGCAGATGGATGCTGCCGTGAGTGTCTTGCTGTTTATCTAAGAGATATTCAGAGAGTTAAACAAACTCAGCCAACACTGTTCTTTCCTGAGCTATTAACACAAGCATCTCATGTATTAAGCATGTCACAGTCAAGCCATGGTCTTCTGGGCTGCTTCCCTTCATTAAAACCCTCCTGGATCCAAACCCTCAACTCCTGAACTCCCAGCAACACCTTTTCAAAGGTCCCTTTCATTTACAACTATTGTGGTGCCAATTATGTGAAACAGAGGCAAAAATACGGAAAAGGCCGAACCAAAATGTGGTTGCTACCTCCAGTGCTCAGCCTGTCAAGATACAGGAGTCATTACACTTTTCTGAGGTTCACTGCTTGATGGGACGAAAGTCTGAGACACCCCATCGTCTGTGCAGGTGCTGATGCCCAAGGGACCATGCAGCCTTATGCCAGCAGGTCACCCTTCCTCAGGACCAGCTCTGTGGCACTGATCCAGTACTTATCATCCTTGTTCTTAAGGACCCGCTTCCCACCACACCTGCAGCCACTCCTCAGGGCCAAGCCCTGCAGTACCTGCTATCCTGGTACCAGCAACTTCTGTGCCTAAAACTCCGCTAAGTGGCCTTCTGTGGCCCATTTGGGGAGTCACCTCTTCTTGAGGGATTTTCAAAATGCTGCCTTCAAAGTCACTCATTTATTTGGGTTCATTACACATTCATAATATCGCTTCTCCATGGAGGGAGGGCATTCCTGATGAAATGTCCTTCCCTAGAAGAAAGTGCCCTCCTAGTCCTCCTCCTCCTCTGGGCATAGCAAGGATTCACCTTCAATGCATCTATTTTCTTCTCGTTAATGGAATCTAGGTTGCCCAAGGACATTCTGGAGTATTTTAGATCATCTGAGTCCAGAGAAACCCTCCTGGTATCCTGCCATGTGTTCCTCATGTCTATATCCTTCTTCTTGTCAACCTACTGGACGCTTTGGGGTACTGATGTACTTTGGAAAGACTGCAGAATCTGGTCTATCCAGTACTAGGTCACCCTCTTCAAGGAGGAAAATTACACGATCTCAGCTAAAGTGTTTTGTTATTGGAGGCACATGGGAAAAATACTGGGAAAGCACATCAGCTTCCCAGGGAAGAACAATTGCTCCCTGCTGGGATGAAACACAAGGCTCCTGCATGTCTGCCTCATTATGTGAATTTAGGAAGACTTCCCGTAGCTTCTGAAATGCATCAGAGAGGCTCTGAATGTTGTCCAAGAGATTAATATTGTGGGCTATGTCTTTTCAGTAGCTGGTAGACAACCAGGCGAACAACTACAAAGAGATCCAACTCCATGCCCTGCCTGTTTTCAGCCGCATAGCTGCATTGCAGGCAAGCTGGCCAAACAGAACCTGCAGGTACATCAGTCTGACCAATGTACTTGGGATCACTGTGTCCTGCATGCTCTGGAAAGCATGATCTGGCCGTCTGCCACATTTTGACTGCAAAAACGAGACACATAAACAGCTTTTTATCGCACCTATCTAGCTGATACCTGAGCGTGATTCTGGCTGAGTCATGGTGCAGAGACAGACATTGCTACATTCCCTTTGGGCTTTGGGGTGCAGAACTGCAGAGCAAGGGACAATAGGGCACAGCTTACTTTCCTGGGCACAGGAGCGTGTGAAGAGCAAGCTCTCACCAGCACTTTGCAGCAGTTACTGCCTTCCACCAGGCACCAGGACCGTCCCACCCAAACTGGGCTAAGGTACCATGTCCTTCCCTGCTGAACAGGCTTCAGGCTGCAAAAAGGAAAAGACTAAAGAGGCTTTACAAAAGCATGCTGGAAAGCCTTGGCTTTCCACTGCAGGCAGGAAAGTATGGGGACATGCATTTTCTAGGTAATGTAATATTTGTGATGGTAACTCAAGGAATCCTAAATTACACAGGATGTCTGGCAATACCAGCTGTTTTATCTGGACGATCGCTCCCATGTTTGTCTTTAAGCACCCCTACAAGACATAGACAATGGAGGACCATCTATACAGACCAGACTCCCACAGGATGAAGCACTAATATCCACAGCATAACGCTGCCCTCATTTTGTGTGTAAGGGTTGACACTTCCTATCCTACTGGTTCCCAGCTTTTCTTATCTTTTCATTTCTAGGAAGCAAGTATACAAAGTTTCAGGTCTGAATCTGGCTTTTTACCCATTGTGGCTGTGCTGGCCGGCTGTCAAGGCTTTGATTTGTCTGTACAGACAGAAGTTCTATATCCCAGTGTGAGGATAGGTGTTTATCTAGCAAAGCTACCACTATGATGAGGTACTGTCTCCTCTGTGTATGAAGATGCGACCCCGACGCCCCAACGGGATCCCCAGCACCCAGATGGGATGCCCAGCCTCCTCCTGAAAGGAGGAGACCTGCCCGCAGGCTCTCCTTACAAGGGAGTCAGTCCTTTAGAACAAAATCCTCTTATTCAGTCCAAAAAACCCCAAATGTGGTGATCCTCTGGGCACTCTGCTAAGGCCACCTGTTAAAGCTGTTGGAGAAGGTTAAGGGTGTTTCCAGAAAAAATCAGGCTGGGAAAGAGCTTTCTTTGTAGCTGACTGTATTCAACTAAACTCTGTGGAGCAAATATATTCCTACTTGAATGTCTTTTCAGTACTACAAGTATTATGACAGCAGATCAATTAGCCTGCAGGGTGCCTGGAACTCTGCTAAGAAACACTTTTGTGTGTAAAGGATATGTTACTTCAATATACAAAGAGAAGCAATGAGGTAGTTTGAAGGGAAATCATTTTACATTACTCATTTACAACAACAAAATACAGAAATCCTCTGATAAAAGTCTACTCTTACATAACTCCTATGCAATGCAAATGTATTTACCTCCTCACAGACAGGAGGATGCGCCAACAAATACAGCTGAGCAAATTTTCAAAGAATAAAAGTAATAAATATCAGGACAGGAAGATAACACAGCAACACAGTTCAGACAGCTTGTCTGTGTAATGTAGTCTCTGGGCAGCAAATTAGACTCATTATTTTTGGTGTCAGAAGCTTTAAAAGACTGAGGAAATCCTATCTGTATCTTATATTTAGGAGTACTTAATATAATGCCATTAGACTAGAGGCCTTGTAGGAAGTGTGAACTCCTTTTCTTTACATTTCTATTTCTGACCTCTTTCATTTCCTTTGTCAAGTCCGAACACCACAAGATGATGCAATATTGCATCACCACCTGATACTGAGACCTCTGACAGCAGCCACAAAAACTCGTGGGTTACCCGCCCTCTATGAATAACCAGTGGTCTTAAAGACCTGGTTACATACACTCTGCTACCACGAGGAGTACATCTCTCTCTGACAAACTCATACACATATGAACAGACAAAAATAGGTATTCAAGCCAGCAAGTGGTATTACGTGAGTTTTACATCTCAGCTGATGTGTGTACGTATGTGGTATGGAGGAAACAGCTTGCACTCCCACCCCTGTGCTTTAAATACCTATTCTGAAGTATAAGAGCCTAAATCAGTAAAATGGGAGACAAAGCCTTCAGCAGATGTACCTCAGAAGGTTTCTGAACACCTGCTGTTTTCTGTTTTGAAAGATTTAGATGTTTGAAGTGAGGGATTTTGTGCAGAATCTTGATCATCAGGAGTACTGACCCAGCAGGAGAAAAGGAAAGAGTGGGTCTTTCTTGGAGGAGAAGGGACGAGAGATAGGCAAGACTCCTCTTTTCCCTGTTTGAGTTTTCCTGACTCTGCTCTGCCTCCAGATGTTCACAGGGATCATTCTGGATCAGGCCACATGGCTACTTTTGTGCCCAGCAGATCTTAAAAGATTCCCCTGGACACCTCCTCCTGGGAACCCAAGCTCCCGTAGGAGACATATTACAGACGATTTAACTGCCCACTGACATCCCTTCAGAGGGATGCAGCAAGAGCCCAGCCTTAATTTGCTTTTCTTCTGGATCCCCCCCCGCCCACTCCTCCAAGTCCTTCTACTGCTTCCCCAAGCAAAGACCCCAAACTGGTATGTAAAGAGATGGGCTGCCTTTCCCTCAAATAAAGCTGTGAATAGAGGACAGATCTGGAGGCAATGCTTAGCTATCAGTTATAGCCATTAAACAAGCAGCCACCATACCTAGAACATGATGCAAAAGCCAAACTAAAATCCAGCTTATTCCTCCTCTGCTTGTTGGCAAGTTATAGCAAAAAAAACTTATTTTTGATACCAAAGTTGCCATATGATTGTGCATATGGACAAAGCAACTGCAATGATGTTAATGCAACTGATCGCATATTTACAGGATCAGTTTTCAGAGCAGAGCTGTAAAATAAAGGGATTCTGTCAATTTATTTTAAATCCTGCACTGAATGCATCATAAAGTGCTTAAAACCCAATTAGAAAATTCCAGCATATAAATTCTGCAAGAAAGGAGAAAGCTACCTACCATTCCATCAGGAAGCACGATGCATCCCACAATGGTTTTTTTCAATTTTCTTTACATAAGGAAGCAATTACAAAACTGAATCTAGGTTTTGTTGGGATTAGGCAAGCAGGCTCTGGCTTTGTTGGTACAGGACCTACAAAGCTTTTGCATTTATTTTTTTTCTCTGCTGGCAATATAGAAAATAAAAAACAACGCAAACTATTAGATACTATTTCCTAAATTGCAATGAACCCAGTCTGTCAATGACAACAGAACATTTACATCCAATTCCAACATATGTCAGTATATAAAGTTGTTGCTGAGCATTTAATGTGGCTGTTATTCTTTATCACAGTTCTCCATGAAACAACATAAAAACTGATGTTTGGCTGTGCAGAGGACACAAAAGATACCATCATACATTTTTCCAACCTCCAAAACTCCCATTTGAGATCATGACAGCAATTCCTTGTCATATTTTTATTACAGCTGAAAGATAAAGGAAATAATTGCATTTTGACTGCACCCCACAAGATTATATTAGCAAAATGATTGCTTCTTTGCATGAATAATTTTGATTAAATCAGCTTCATTTAAATACCAAATTGTGTTCTTCACCTTCCTTCATTAAGCTATGGTATTCCTGCCTAGTTTAAAGTTCCATTTTTTATATGGTAAAATGTGAATTTCAATTTATTGTACAGGCTGTTCTTGAGGGGAAAAAAAAAAGAAGACCAACAGATAATTTATGGGAAAGGGTTTAAGTCACATTTGGAAATCAACAGGAACAAAATAATGTTAAAATGTGTATTTCCAAAGAATATACAACTTATAAGAAGAGCATCCTTGGCAATAGAAAAGTTTGTATTACTTGTTTTGCCGCAAAAGGAAATAAAGAAAATTGTGCTGCATATAGAGCAGCTGAAGATTAACTGCAAAAAAATAATATTTTATTAACTTAATAAATCCTGACAAGACAAATATTTTCAGTTTACCTCCTTTTCTCAAATATAAAACATAAAATAATTTATTCTTTCATTGCAAATAACATTAGCTGACTTACAGCTATTTAAAAAATATTTTATACAATTCTGGCTGAAATCAACATGAAACATGTCATTTGCTCTGGCTGTAAATTATTCGTTCTATAACTGTCTTTTGACAAATTAAAGTCTTTTTTATTCAGCTGCTCAAATCTCCGTATGTTTGTGCATCCCCAAACAAAGTCCACGGATTTTAACAGGATTAGTCGCCAAACTGGCTACACTTGTGTTCCTGGAGTCATCCATCTGGGGATTCAGCCAACAACAACAAAAAAAGGCTTCCTATTTTGATAAGGTTTTTTCATCTCTCTTAAAGCATTCAGTAATACACGTGCTGTGCAAAGCTGAACTTCTTTGACCGATATTACCCATTGTATCAGGCAAAACCAAGCACAAAATGAGTCTTCGCCGTGTTTCCCCTATGCTGCACACACATCACGTGAAGGTTGTTAAAGATTTTTACTTTGCTTTCATCTTTGTAAAAAGGGGAACTTGAGGCCAGTAGAGAGGTATGATTTCTTATAGCCACAGTGCAATGTAACGTATATTCATTTTGAAACTCTGTGTTTATACAATAGTTTCTCAATTACTTTCTGCTTCAGGCTGTTATTACGATTCTTAATGTTTTCATGCAAACAGTTTTTAAGTCAAAAGAACCCTACTACTATAATGACAACTATCCAACTTTTTATAATAGCATCTGTACACGTAACATATTAGTTATTTCCTTCTGGTATTTTCTTTCTATGGAAGTTAATAATGTGTACCTAGAAAAATCAAATTCATTTTTATAGTCTTTATGGCAACCTACAGCCTTGTAAACGCTCCCTGAAGATGTAACCTTACGTCAGCATGGCTTTCAGGGTGAGCGTGTGGGCTCCGTGCCACGCAGGGGTCACCTGTGAATCTCATTGCAAGCTCAGGGTCAAAAAAGGCCTCAGCATAATCGTGGAAAGAGTTTTGCTGTTCATTCCAAAAAAAAAAAGAGCTGCAGAGATACAAACGCTCAGCTCCATTCAGAGCCAAGCAGCCAGCAGCCAGGGTGGGGAAAGCGTGGTGAGGGGGACTTGTTTGTTTGTTTGACTTGGAAGTGAATGGTTATGCCTGAGCTGCATTTGGAGTCCTGGCACCATGAGGCTGATGAATTAATCCTCCTGCTGTGGGCAGCCTTGGCAAGGCCGTAGCTGGAGTACTACTATGTCCAGCTTCGAGCAGTGCCTTCCAAAAAACAACGTGGCCCATTTGGCAAGCGCCCGGGGGCGAGTTACAGGAATCGCTGGAGGTCTAAGGAACATGACCTAAAAGGAGAGAGCCAGGACTGCCCAGTCTGGAGATGGGAAAATAGCAGGAAAACAAGAATGCTGCACCTTCAAACAAGAAGTATCTGAAAAAAAAAAAAAAAAGATTAATAAGGCAAATAAGAGGCTAAACCTGTAAGAGTAGACGTTTAAGTCTTTCCGAAGGAGAAGACCACTGCATGATTGAGTGAACTGCCATCTTCAGGGTTCTTTGAGGACAGCTTAGACAAACTGTGTCCTGGCCTTAGCGCGTGGGGCTGAACGGGCTGTTGGCAGAGCCTGGCACGGGCCTGGACGGGCAGCCATGGCCTCCGGCAGCCGTCACCCCTGAGGTGGTGGCCACTCAGCAGTTGCCTGCCGACGGGCCGGCCGCCGTTGGGGGCCCCTGGGCGATGAGCACCTCTGGCAGCTGCTTCCTGGGAGGTTTTGCAGCCTGTACCGACACCGGGACAGGCCCTGCATGCCCTGTGCTGGCGGTCAAACCACACTAAGGCTACGGTGCTCTGCCCTCACAGCGGATATAGCCCCACTCCGGCCCATGCGGCCGTACCGGGCCAGCGACAGGGCTGCCCGCTGCCTCCAGGCGGCCAGGCCGGGCACCGCGCTCCGCGGACCCCGCTGGGCATCCTGGCCCAGCGACGGCCCCTTCCCCCGGGCCCACGCCTCGCTCGGGGGAAGGGGCCCGGGCCCGGCCCAGGTGCCCGGCTCGTCGGGCCGCGGCG
>VUYV01000042.1:3736538-3789375 GCA_008711295.1 Anarhynchus alexandrinus | reverse complement strand
CCGGCCGCCATCTCGGGGCGGCGGGCCGGCAAGGGCGGGCGCGGCCTCGGGGCCCGGCCGGTGAGCCGGGTGAGGGAGGCAGCCCCGGCCCGCTGCTCCCCGCCGCCGCGCAGGGGAAGGGCTTCGGCCAGAGCCCCCTTCCAGCGGGGCATGTGTGGGTGAGCGGGGTCCGCGCTGCAGTCTGCAGGGCAAGGGCTGAGCCCCCCCCGTACGCCGCCCTGTCCTTCGCTCCTCCCGGCCTTGGTCCCGGCCAAAAGAAGAGTCACAGGTTTGATGCAAAACCTGCTGAGGAAACGGTGTTGAATAAAACAATGTGAAGGATCACACTAGGCAGTGGTAGCAGTTCCCTCTTGTCTGAAGATCTATGAGTCAGCTCTGCTACAGCACAGCTTTTAAACAGTAAATAACCGTATTTCCTCATCCAGCAAATAATAACCTCTTGTGTCTATCCGGTACATGTAGACCATAAAACCTTCCCCCACCACAAATTGTCTGAAGTAATAGCTGAGGGCATTCAGGAGTTGGTTGTCGGTGGAGATTAGGTCACACTGTTAAAAGATCGGTATTTGAAGAGCCGGGCACACGTTGAGAGGACAGGCAGTATCCAAATAGCAAGTGTGTCCCTGCAGGAGCTGTAGCTGCGATCTCCGTGTTTTCAAACTACGTGAAGTGTTGGTTTAAAGGTAGAGCACCATCACTGGTATAACTCCAGTTAACTAGAACTTTGCCAAAATTCTTACCAAAATATTTGGAACCAGCTAGAAGTTACTGATCAAGAAGGACCACCAAATAGATACCTTGTGTAGAAACCAAAATATGCAAAGGTCTGTAGTGAAGGCAGGGGGGTCCTGAAAATATTACGGCAGTCAGATTCACTGTGCAACCTCCTGGCGGAGACGTTCAGCTGTATCTGCTGATTAGTACACTTTTTGATGAAGAATGTGACTATATTATCTGTGAAGTTTTAAGATGGGAAGCTGCACTGATTTAATTCCCATGAGAGCTACTAGTTACTAGAGGATTTTACAAAAGAGCAGAGCAAAGCAGTTTTTGTTGTTGTGTTCATGCTTAACATGTTGGTGCTGTATCTTGCGTGTTCAGCCCTGGATCACTGTAGACGTAGGGAAGATATATTGTACTCCTTTCCTGCAACTGCAAAGCGGTCTCCTGCTACAGGAGGCAAGTAGATGTAGTATGCTGCTTGGAAAACTTCGGGTCATGTCATAGGTGTTTTTTTTCCATTTATCTTAAAGTGACTGTAAGTAGATTATTATTATATTTGCATAATGTGTGCATGAGGTGATTCTTACTCTGATAGAGAGGGCCTGTTTTCTTGCAGGTTATGCTGTCTGGGAAGGAGCTGACACTAAAGTGAAAAGGACAATTTAAAAATAAGGTGTTAACATGGTAAATTAAACCAGAAGCAGAAACTAGTATAGAATAAACGTAAGAATAACTGATGAAGAATAAGTAACTGGTAAAACTAACAAAGCAGTGATGTTTGACAGATATCTTGAGTTTTTTGTAGCAAAATATATGAAGTAATTCATGATAATACCAAGTTGTCTTTTTAAAGCACCTTTCAAACAGTGTTCTCAAATCCTGTAACAAGTTCACTCATTAATTTATCTCCTAATCCTGCTGTGAATTATGTTTCAGTCTCAGTTATCCTAAACTGCACTGGCTCCATTCCCTTCCCTTCTCTTCCCTTCCCTACCACTCCTGCAAGTGATGAGTCAGATTAAGGAACTGATCCAGCTGAAAATTAACCAATTTTTTTTGTTGATGGTATTATGATCAGTTTGCTGACCTGAGTGATGAGATAGGAACATGACTGGAGACAAAGGCGAGCCTGTTTGCTTGTCTTAGTTACCTTTTACAGGCCCACCTCTTCCTGCTCCATTGCCACCCCATCAGGATTTGTGGACTAGTGGTAGGACAGTTCTAAAACAGGGAAATTTGGGGTTAGAATTAAATCAGAATTAATATTAAAAAAGAGTGGTGCTTTTTGATTTTTTTTTTGTGGTGTAGTTGCAGTAGGCATATAGAAATGTCAATACTATGAGTAATGCTTAGGTATGATAGAAGTTTTAGGAGGTCATTTTAAATGATTTTCAGTTATAAACATCCAACTTTTCTGATGCATATGCATGGGGAAATATGGTTTTGCCATGCCTACACATGGATTAGCAGAAAACAGATACAATTTGGTGTCACCCTAAGAATGGGGACACTTTTGTGTCTGTCATTGCAGAGACAGATTAAAGACAGTCATCACTCCAACAATTGGCTTCTGAAGTTGATGAAAAGGGGTCAGAGCTGAACTGGAGATGGGGATTGGACTGGACTAGACATGGCAGGTCACAGCCCAAATGAATATGGGAGAAAGAACAGTCTTGTATGGGCAGTTACACAATTGTCACACATTTGGCATTGTATCTGGTGCCGTTTGTGGGGGGATATTTGAACCTTTCACAATCTTGCTCTACCAGTCTTTTAAAGTGGATGAAAGCATCAAACAAGTATGTTCATTGAGCATTGTACAGGATAGTTCTCTGCTGCATGAGACAGAGATGCTGCTTTTGATTTTCTTGCTGGTCTTGATCAATGGAGTAGTACCAGAACAGCTTTGTAGGAGATGGAATATTTGTGTGTATATGTGTTTGAAAAATTAGTCTTTAAATACATATCACGTGGCAGCAAGATGAGGACATTTTAAACTGGCATGCTTTCTTAGGTCTGGCAAAACCCAATGAAACTGTGATGAGTCCAGGTTGACTTCATAGGGTCAACGCAACGACTTTTAGAATGAGGGATATTTGCGAAAAACATATGTAGCCTGTTGGCATGAAAAAAATCCTCACTTCTTATGGTTAAATGAAGAAAAATATGTGACTGTATTACATGTTTTAGAAATTATACTTCAAAATACAGACTCTGCAAAAGCATTGCAAAGTCAAGCTCTCCAAAGTCAGGGAATTTCAAAACATAGGTTTTGCAAAACACATTTTCCCCTTCAGCATTGCTCCTTTTTTTTCCTCCAGCTCCTTTTCCTTTTTATGTGAAACTGGGTGCTTCCTTCTCCTCCGTCATCCTGGGCACTGCTGTTGAGGTTACAGGTGCTCAAGCTTTCCAACAACTGAGTGAGTGCTTTTTTCAGACAAGAAGAAGACCGGAGAGGAAAGCTGTGTGTAATGCTGAAATGCCACAGAGACTGTCCCTGATGCATGCTGACAGGCTGCATGTGCGCAGAGGATGAGTGTTGGAGATGTCTTGGCCAAGATGGGTAGGTTTCATGGCAGCGACAAAATTTTCAGGGCACCTTCACCACTTGCTTGAGAAACTTCAAATACTGTCTCTAAAAGGTAGAGGGAGCTAGGACAGAGTGTGTTTCCCCCAAACTCACTTCCTGAGAAAAACAACCTCTAAAAAGAAATCAATCTGTCTTAGGTGCCAAGCAAAATGATGCTCTGAGAAAGAAGAGCTATGTCTATAGTGGAGGGTATTTTCTTTTTTTAACCTCGACAAAGTGTTAGTTTCAGAGGTCAGAACCTCTGAACTGGCACACTGGAGGCGGGTAAGAGGCTATCGGATTTTTTTGCCAATACAGAGGGAGCTTCCCCTCCCCCCCTTTTTAAAACGGAAGGTGAATTACGAGATAGGAAGCGTGCATATGTTAAAAAAAAATACCACCACTTCGCTGTTGCTAAAAGACCTTTCAGCTGTTTCATATTTTTTTCTCCTTCTCAAGAGTCATAATTTTTGTAGGATATGTACTGGTGTAGGATGTGTACTACTTACTGCTCTTCTAAATGGTCAGTATTTCACTAGAAAAATAATTAGAAAAAAGGATAAGGTTAGAGGCTTTTCTGACTTTTCTTTCTGATTTGTACATGTTTTCCCAAAGTTTTTCCTGTGGGGATTTTTTTTTTTTAGTAAAGGAACAGCTCTTCAGGTTGTAGTTAACCACAAGAATTAGGGTTGAAAGTCCATGGTTTAAATTATTGGCGCATCTTAAGTCATCATTTCTACTGTATGGAATGTGAATTTAAGTTGTGAGTACTCAAAGGGATATCACCATGAAAATAAAAATCAGGAAACATTGCAGATTTAGTTGTCTTTTGTCTAATATTTTTATTTAACTCTTTTATAAAGTAGTTAGGCGCTCTAAAATATATTGTTTTTAAAATGTTTTATTTGGATTGATTAGATTTATTGCCCAGATTATTCTTAGCTATTTTTAAAAGGCTTTAAGCATGTCTTCTATGCATGTGTGTTAAAATTAAATTGGTGTACTGTTAGCGTATTTGTACTGTTGTAACAGGAAAAGCATTCTGACTTTTTTTAAAATGAGCAATCTTATATATAATCAACTTGGTTAAAACTTCCTTCCTGGTAAGTGCAGCACTTCCTTTGCATCTGGATATGAGAGCAAGCAAGAAAAGCAGAACAGCTTAAACAAAGAAACTTTGTGTGAATGATCTTCCTTTGAAAAAATAGGAACTTCAGAAATTAAACAAATGAGTCGTCTTCAGCAATTCAGCCTTTATTTTATAAGCAGGTAATATTTCCTTGTGCTTTGTCAATTACAGAGGTGGTGTGTCCACAGTCGTTGCTTTCCGGAACTTGAAAAGAGGATTTTAGTTAGCATACTATTTTGTTTCAGTTTAACCTTTTATATTCTTATCTTCTTGTTTTGTTATCTGCTAAGGCATTGTTACACTGGTTTTAGTTTTTCCAGCAGAAACAGAAAGATCTTATGAGAAATAGAAAAATATTTTATGTGTAGAAAGCATTGTCTGGAAAGTAATTTCGGCATGTTGCTGTAACTCAGCTTGTGTGAGCATGCTCAATCAGCGCTGCCGCCTTCTTCCAAGTTCTCGGTGAATAATTTCCACTTCATTGTTGTTCAATAGAGATTAACTGTGAGCAACAATATTTTTTGTTTACTGAAAGCTGATAGGGTAGGCTACTAGTGTTCAAAGTTGTTTTACACGTGTTTCAGGTGTGATTTGATTTCATGTATAGGGTAATAAATAGGCATCAGCTTGGAAGTTTTTTCTTCTCTAACAAACTAACAGTTTATACTGGAAGTATTTACTTTTAAAATGGATGGATGCTATCAGTCTGGTGAATTGATTTATTTAAAAGAAGCACATCTCAGGATACTAGGCTTGAATTTAGATGGACGTTAAATATCTATCTTCAGAAGTAGTCCCTGACTTTTGAATCCCAAAGGCTTTATTTGGTGTAAGTCCTTATTCCTCATCGCTAAAAAGAGGAGGGGAAAATGGGAATAGGCTCACCTCTGTCCAGTCTGCAAATAAATTTCTTGTTTTGTTACTTTCCATCATTCCTGGAGCTCAGTGGGATCACATTCTCCTCATGCACAGTAGCATGTCTTTTGATTTCTATGAAAATCCTCTTATGTTAATATCAGCAGCATCAAAATAGGTGAGGCAGTAGAAGAATCAGTACTTGATCAAGTAGAAGCAAGAACAAATCGGTATGGAGGGAATATATAGTCAGACTGCTTATCCTCAGTGACATCTGGGAAGGCTGTTTAAAAGCTCTAATTATTTAATCATTGAAGGGTTATTGTTGTTTGGGTTTTTTTAATATATTTGGTGTTGAATTGAATAGATTACGTCTGAGATGGTTTATGTAAATCAAATATTTATGACCAGAAATTAAGGGGAAGGAGAAATATAAAAAAAACATATGCATAGCAGGATTCTGATTGACCTGTGATTTTAATTAAGAAGAGTTAAAAAATAAGAGTAAAGAAAAGTGTAAATGAGAACGTAATTGAGTATTTGTATGTTTTGCTAGATTTCTTCTGGCATGGAGTTGGGTGATGATGAACAGCCTGTTGTTATGAGAGAGGAAAACAAACGAAGGAGAAGAAGAATGAAACCTCATTGTACATCAAGTAATTTGTCATCAATGGAACTGATATCCATTGAGTTCATTTTACCTACCAGCAATAAGCATACTAAAGTACCGGAAATGATGTTACTTGAAATAGCTAGCAACTGTACGGTTGAGCAAATGAAAGCACAGATTTGGATGCGTGCAATAGAGATGAGTCAAACCACAGACTTCTACCACGCATTCACCCCAGATCAATTTATTCTGCAGTATCAGAAGAAAGGGCAATGGTATGAAATTTATGATAAACATCAAGTATTACAGACATTGGACTGCATACTGTACTGGAAAGTGTTACAGAAAAAGGTAGGCAAGATCTATGTTGTCCAGAAACAAAAACCATCAGAAGAAGTTCAGGAATTTCAGCGGCAGCTTAACGATTTAATTGGTTATGATGTCACTGATGTAAGCAACGTGCATGATGATGAACTAGAATTTACCCGTCGCAGATTAGTTACTCCACGAATGATAGAGGTAGCCTGTAGAGATCCTAAATTGTATGCAATGCACCCATGGACTACATCTAAGCCACTCCCAGAATATTTATTTAAAAAGATCACTAATAATAACATTTTCATAATCATACATAGAGGAACAACTAGCCAAAAAATTAAAGTGTCAATAGATGACACTCCAGATATGATTCTCCACAGCTTTTTCACAAAGATGGCAAAGAAAAAGTCTTTGATGGACATTCCTGAAGATCATAGTGAACTAGATTTTGTTCTCAGGATTTGTGGCAGAGATGAGTACATTACTGGAGAGACACCAATCAAAGATTTTCATTGGATAAGACAATGCCTTAAGAATGGGGAAGAAATCCACCTTGTCTTAGACAATCCCCCTGACCCAAATGAGGATGAGGTTCAGAAGGAAGAGTGGCCCTTGGTGGATGACTGTACAGGAGTTACGGGGTATCATGAACAATTGACAATAGATGGAAAAGATCATGAGAAAGTCTTCACTATCTCTTTGTGGGATTGTAATAGGAAATTTAGGGTGAAAATAATTGGCATTGATATCCCAGTTTTACCCAGAAATACTGATCTTACGGTGTTTGTGGAGGCTAACATTCAACATGGGCAGCAGCTCCTTTCACAGAGGAGGACTTCATCGAAGCCTTTTACTGAGGAGGTTCTGTGGAATATTTGGTTGGAGTTTGATATCAAAATCAAGGATTTGCCTAAAGGAGCACTCCTGAATCTTCAGATATACTGCGGCAAAGCACAGGGACTGTCTACAAAGACAAACCTTCAGTCACATGAATCCCCCAACTCTGATTCAAAATGCAAAACTCAGCTTCTCTATTATGTAAATCTTTTGTTGATAGATCACCGGTTCTTGCTACGAAGTGGGGAGTATGTGCTTCACATGTGGAAAATTCCAGGCAAGGGGGAAGAACAAGGAAGCATCAATGCAGACAAACTCACATCAGCAACTAACCCAGATAATGAAAACTCAATGGCTATCTCTATTGTGCTGGACAAATATTGTCACCCAATCGCCTTGCCCAAGCACAGGATAACATCAGACCCCCAGGGGGATAGGACACGAGCTGAAATGCCCAACCAGCTTCGCAAGCAACTTGAAGAGATCATAGCAACTGACCCACTCAATCCACTTTCTCCTGAGGACAAAGAACTGTTGTGGCACTTCAGATATGAAAGCATAAAGCACCCCAAGGCGTATCCTAAGCTGCTTAGCTCTGTGAAATGGGGACAACAAGAAATAGTGGCCAAAACATACCAGTTGCTAGCAAAAAAGGAGGTTTGGGATCAAAGCACTTTAGATGTTGGACTCACAATGCAACTTCTGGACTGTAACTTTTCGGATGAAAATGTCCGAGCAATGGCAGTTCAAAAACTGGAAAGTTTAGAAGATGATGATGTTCTTCATTATCTTTTACAGCTTGTGCAGGTAAGGTCTATTTGCATTCTTGAGCTCTGCCTTCCGGGAATATTTGCATTAGCCCATCATCATTCCCACCTTAGTAGGTCTAGTTAGTAATCCCTGGGTTTGAAGTCTTCAGTGTTTAGTCAAAGCAGTGGTAGTAACCAAATTAACCCAAAACACACTTTCTACATTTGCCTTTGGCCTATGTTGTTATTTTGTGTTACCGTTGCCTTGTGTCTTACAATTTGCAGCTTGCATTTGCAGCAGTATTTTTTTCTGGAAATTGTCAATACTAGCTATGCTATGATGGGAGCAAATCCTAACTGTGCTGTCTCTAATCCTAATCAAGGGTCTTAATCTAATTCAAGTCTGAATCACTATAGCACTGAAGAATTGTTGACCAGCTTTGCCAATAGTTTAAAAAGAGTGTAGACAGAAAGAAAGTAAAGGCAGAAGTTGACACAGGCACAGCCTGAAGAAACATCTGGGATTGGGTTTTAGGTCAAGAATAACAGTGTAGTTACATAGTATATGGCACTGAGTTCAATCTTGTACCGTTAAGGGGACCAAATTTACCTAGAATCTTCCAAAATTTTTTAAGAAGTAAATAAAGGGTTGCTAGGACTCCATAATAAGATTAATTTATTCTGGGAGGTTGGGTGAAAAAATGTGTTTTAAATGGCAACGAATCACTGCTGTATTGATTTGAAGCACTTTGTGTGCGGATTTGCCAGATGAAACATCAGGAAAGTTTGTATCAGTTATAGAAGAAAATTGGTTGGTTTGCTTTTTCGCAAGGCAGCGCTGGAGCTGGGCAGCCTGTCAGAGACAAAGTCACATCTGATGGCTGATGAAAGGTGTAACCCTGCGGTTCTTCCTGGTAAACGCATCCCCTGAAGCAAGGCGACTCCGCAGGCTTCTCACACCCGACAGGGCTCTGGTTCATGCGGAAAGGCTGTCGCCCCCGCAGAGCAGGAAATACTTTTTTCAAAGAATCAGAAGACAGAATTGGCATTCAGATTTTTTTTATTTTTTTAAAAAAAGGAACTGTTGCAGCCTGGGAACCTGTGGGATGGGGCTTTTAATTTCTGCGGGCTCAGAGAGACACTGGGTTCCCAGGAAAATGGAGTTAGTATTTCAGATTTTGCTGCGCATCAGTAGCGATTTAAACAAGGCCTTTTTAGCCCTGTCTTTGCTTGTCTGAAGATTAGGCTCCCCAGGCAGAATTTATGCACTTCTGCATTAACCAAAGGAGCCACTACGGTTACCTCATTGGACCTCCCACGTAGCTGCTGCTATATATATGCTTGGCTTGTGAGCTTTTGCTGTCTGCATGTGGCTCAGCAATTTTATTCGCTTTTGTATCCAAATTAGGGATTTTGGATGGTGATTGGTTGATATCAAAATGCCTAAGAGAATTTTTTTTTTCCATTTGTTTTTGAAATTATTTGTTTTCAGGAAGTACAAGTCTGGAGAGTTTCAAAAAGAATAAATCTCTCTAACAGTAAATTAAATTACTGTAGCATAAAATCATAGTCACTTAACTTCACTGTGTCATTTTTAGTAAGAGATGTTGTAAGAAATTAGAAGATTGCCATCCCCAAAAAGAAAAAAAATACTAGATCCCAACTTCTACCTCTCTGCTGCTTCCATGTCTTTCCTTCCTTGGCTAACAATGGAGCATAGGCCGTCAGCATCCTGCAGCAAAGTATTGGTACCACAGTTTATTTCAAAATCCACATTTTCCAGAGAATGGATGTCAGCCATTCCTCTGCTCTAATGGACATGTCCGAGATGTCTCTTCTACAAGCAGTCATCACTTTTCACATGCATGCCTTCATGAAAGCTTTATGCTTTCATGAATCTTCTGATTCTTTTTCACTCTGCACAGGGTATTCCCATTTTACCTCCCAGTAGAGTTAGAAATCAAACAAACATTTTATTTTCCCCACGTTTATCCCAAATAGAAGCAGCCATGCCATAAAAAACCTATTGAGCTTCCTATAAAGGTCTGTTGTGCTCTGTGCAGTTGATAAAACATGGATAGGATAGTTAAAATACAACAAAATCCATTGTAAAACAAACACTGACGACTGTACTGCTTGTATATGGCAGTGAATAAAGCTCGTCTCCTGTTGAACTGCCGAGGCAGAGGTACGTGCAGGGACCTGATGAAGTGCCAGCAGACTTTTTTAATGGCTAGCTTTTATTGTTGCTATTCAAATGTTGATATTTGCCTCTGTGAAGAAAAAGAAAAAAGGGATTGACTTTTTAAAGTAATTGTTTCTAAAACATAGGCATAATAAGGATGATTATCATACATTTTTCTAATATTATTTTATGTTAAAATATATTTGCAGCCTTAATATAAGGAGGTTTTGTTTCAAAGCAATGGCTGATTGTTTGGCTGTATTTCATTATTAAATTGTTTTTCAAGGATATGCACTGAGAACATTCAGCAACATATATACCAGAATGAGGGTTTTAATAGGCTTTCTTGGAACTGTAACCAAATCAATTTGAATTTATGTAATAATTATTGCTTTTGGGTGCCTTATTGCAGTGAAATTAATTTTTATTACAAAAACCCTCATACCTCATAATCTCATACACAAAGTAAAAGGATATATATATATTTTAAAATGAGTTTATATTTGTGAGTTCTCATTATCTTTCCTAAATAAGACTGTGTTGCTTGGGGAAATAAAACCGTATTGCAGAGACGGTCAAGACAGTTCTTGCAGAATTATGATACTGTAGAAGGGCAAGTCTGGTGCTTGGCTTTCGTATCTGTCTCTTAGCCAGCAGCTGGAAAGAACAAGTCTTTGTAGCATTTTTATAAGTTGGTTCATTCTAGAAGGTTGACTGAAAAAGCTCAGATTTTTTTTTTCTTTTTCTGTTGAATAAACCCATAGGATGGTTTACATTTCAGAAATAATGTTGATATTTTAATGAAAAAATTTACAACTGTGTGCCGCAGTGCTTTTAAGAGTTTATAAACCCTTGTGATTTGCTTGATGAATTTAGTAGACCTCTGCTGATGGCTTGGTTGCTTCTTTGCAAGCTGCAGACCACAGTGATCTTGAAAGAGCCATTATATTCTGTTGAATAACTATCACTAGAGGTTTGCATACTTTGTTGCTTCTGAAAGCTGAGCGTACTACATGCACCCGGCTCTCGGCACATCCCTTTGTTTTCCCGTAATCTCCCTATGTGCTGCTTCCTGGCGCTCTGTTTCCAGAACCTGAAGCCATTCACCAGCCCTCTCTGTTCAGGACAGGAATTTTGTGACTCTATTCCAGAGATTGTATGCTTCTTATTTCTCTTTTCTTGCCACGGGATATACATACGTACCTTTTTCCCCCCATTAATCTGAATACAAACCTCCTATAAACTTCAGTCCCCCAAGCAACAGGAAAGAAGCTGCTGGAAAAAACACTTGAAGTGGACAAGTTCCCTGGCACAGCCCAGTGCCTGGAAGTGTGATAGTCTTCTGGTAGACCAATTCACTTAGTTACTGGGATGGGGGAGAGAATAAGAGCAAAAAAAAATTCCAATCCTGACAGTTCAAAAAAGTTGTTGACATTTTTTTTCCACCCTTTTTTGGCAGTAGCTTGGAAATATCTGTGGGCTTGGGTGGAGGGGAGCGGCTGTTGGAAGAGAAAAAATACATCTGTGCTCACGGAGTCGTTAAAAAAAAAAAAAAAGCTCTGGCAAAGTCTTCCTCTTAATTGTACTCCATTAATATAGGATCAGAGGTGTCAGAGCCTTTATTCTATTTTGTCATTCATTTAGGGGCTAAAGGCCAGAATGCCTGAGATTAGGTGCTCCAAAAAGCTGGTCCCGTACCCTGTGCCTGCTGGGAAACCCAGCAGTGAGCCCTGGTGCCCCAGTCCCAAAGTGACGGATGTTGTAAAAAAACCCAGTGCTTTATTATTGAAAATTTTCATTAAAGAATGATTACAAATATGTCATTTCATTTGGCAATAATATTTTCAAGCCTTCTCAGTGTCAGTCAGACTGCAGACTGTTTTCTGATCTTGCTGGTTTTTGCTACGGCCTGAGAACGATGTTGCTTTGTTCACATGTCTTCATGTGCTCAGATCAGTATCGCTGGTTAGCTACTCCCTGCGTTGCTTTATTTGTCGCATTAATAATATACCTGAAAATAATCTATTGCAAAGAAAAAATGCTTCTTGAATCACAGAGAAGCCTTGCTTTGTTTTTTCCAACTTGTTTCCTCAAAAGACCTGCTTTGTTACACATTTTTTACTCCCGCAGCAGTGTGTTCTCTAGATGTCATCAGTAAAGTATAAGTGCAATGGGATCTTAAATGTGTAAATAACATGCCTTTTATGTTTGTATTACTCAGGCTGTGAAATTTGAGCCGTATCATGACAGTGCATTAGCCAGATTTCTGCTAAAACGGGGTTTGAGAGTAAGTACTTCAAAATACAGCCAACTTACGCTAAAGTTGCTGGCGTTATTAAAACCTTTTGTCAAGAAATGCATGCTGATTGTAGTATTTTTCTTTACCTCTAGAACAAAAGAATTGGTCACTTCTTGTTTTGGTTCTTAAGAAGCGAGATTGCCCAGTCCATGCATTACCAACAGAGGTTTGCGGTCATCCTAGAAGCTTATCTTAGGGGCTGTGGAAAAGCAATGCTACATGATTTCATGAAGCAGGTTCAAGTAATTGAATTGCTGCATAAAGTCACAATGGAGATAAAATCAGTTTCTGCTGAAAAGTATGATGTCACTTCTCAAGGTATTTACTAACAGGCGTTTCTTTGTTTGTAGTAATATTTTTTTTTTCTCTTTGGGTGGGAAAATCTAGGCAGCAAAGTATACTGTTTACTTAGAAAATTCATGGATAAATTACTGTCAAAGGGCACCATTATTACTTCTTATAAAGTGCCAGCATAAGTTGATAGTGGTTGAAGCAATAATGCACTTGTTTGCTTGTTCTACCCCAAAGAGGGAGGAACATCAATATTATAGACACCCACTACATTCCTGTGCTTTGACTTACCTTCTTGAACTTTACACCATGCAACTGGGGAGGTTAAGTTCTTGTACCCTTATCTGAATGCCAGCACTGGAAAAAGAAACAATCCCAGGACACGAATATTAACTGGAAATAAAGGGAAAAAGTGACACTTGCCAAGAAACACAGCCTTACCCTAAGTAGTCACTAAAAGACTCTTGGCAAGAAGACCAGGGAGGAGTCCAGTACAGCCTCTGCTTGGGCACGAAAGTAGCTGGTGGATCATCAGTGAATATACAGAGCACATCTTTGGGGCTTTGTGATGTGCTGAACAGGAGTCCTGTGAGACACAGATGTGGTATTGTTATTTCTAGTTCCTGTAAGCACTGCTTTGGAAGNACTTTCTTAAAAGCTTATTTGTCATCATTCCTGTTAGTTGTTTGGTGTTGGGTCTAAGTGCAAGAACACATATGACCATATCCAAATTCTAAAAGCTGTAGAGAGACTAGCTGTTCCTGTGTTCAGTCTGGTATGTTCTCGGCCAGGAAGCCCTTGGTTCTGAAAGCTGTTCCACTCTGGTTATGCAGAGGTGGACACGGTGGTGTTTCAAAAGAAATTTGAAGGAAATATTCATTTATTCTTCAATATATAATGTAATATCAGTTACTTTACCACATAGTGTGAGTTAGGGAACTTACTGAACCCCCATATAAAATATTCTTTCTGAACAACTTTCTAAAATTTATCTTGAAATGCTCTATAATCTAAATATATTTGGTCAGAATCCCATGTTTTGGAAAGAAGCTTTACAGTCTTGCAGAGGTACATGTCTGTAACAGCAGTGGTTTCCATAATACATTATCTTTGAAGGATATGTGGGCAAAGAAGAAAAGTTTCAGGTGAAAGAAATAACATTAACACCCACCAGGTTTTGAAGTTGAAGAATCTTTGTATGTAATGTACAGCAGAACACTGAAAGATGACTTATATAATCGACATTTTCACTGAATAAGGCTTCCTGAAACTGCAGAGTGTCCTACTAATGCTATATCTAATTTAATTTATTCTCAGATTATTGAGGATACGGTTTTTCTTACAGGCACCCTCTACTCCTTACATTTTAAAAAATGTACGTCCTAGAATTTCTTCTTTAGTTTATTGCTTCTTTTTTGCCCCATCGTTTCTAATGTTCATAGTTGTTTATATTTTCAGTCTGAATGTTTCAGACTGTTTCATTTCATTCCGTCATGCAGACTCTTCCTCCAGTATTTGTGGATTTTTTTTAAGAATAAATTCTGTCCTCTAAGGCCCATACTACTCCAGTAGCAATCATGCTGTCAAACTATTTCTTTCACTTTTCAGGTAATCTCTTTGGTTATATTTGAACATAGCCAGTAATAATAAATAAATAAATTCTTAAGATCAACATATTACAGCTTGCATAGGATTATCTGCTTTCATCACCACTGTTAGGTGATTTGTCTCCCAAGGATGTGTCTATGCAGCTGTTTCTTCTCTTAAAATGCATAGCACTTTGTTCTGAAGCCAGATGAACTTGAAGTTGTTTTAGCAAGTGCCTTAACTTGCGTTTTAAAATAAGGTGATTCCTAGTCTTTATTAGTTTCAATTGGTTGGCATACAGTTTTCAAATTACATTACATTACAATGAGGAGACTTACTGAAATCAAGCTAGATTGTTTAGATAGATAGTTACATTCTAGAAAGCTGTTTCATGACCCAAGTTACTACAACCTAGGGGTGTTTGGGGTTTGTTTTGTTTGGTTTTTTTTTCATAGAGTCATAGAATCAGCTAGGTCGGAAGGGACCTTTAAGATCACAGAGTCCAACCATCAACCTAACACTGCCAAAACCACCACTAAACCATGTCTCTAAGCACCACATTACCCGTCTTTTAAATACCTCCGGGGATGGTGACTCCACAACTTCCCTGGGCAGCCTATTCCAATGCTTGACAACCCTTTTTGGTGAAGAAATTTTTCCTGATATCCATCCTAAACCACCCCTGGCGCAACCTCAGGCCATTTTGTCTTGTCCTATTACTTGTTACTTGGGAGAAGAGACTGACCCCCACCTCACTACAACCTCCTTTCAGGTAATTGTAGAGAGTGATAAGGTTTCCCCTCAGCCTCCTTTTCTCCAGGCTAAACAACCCCAGTTCCCTCAGCTGCTCCTCATAAGACTTGTTCTCCAGACCTCTCACCAGCTTTGTTGCCCTTCTCTGGACACACTCCAGAATCTCAATGACTTTCTTGTAGTGAGGGGCCCAAAACTGGACACAGTATTTGAGGTGCGGCCTCACCAGTGCCGAGTAAACCTTTGAAACCTTTTGAAAGGTTTCTAATTATAAAGTCCACTTAATAGCTCCTGTATCTTGCTCTCGGATTTATTTATTTTTTACCAGAAGAGATACCATATTTGTCACCTCTCACTGCTAGGTAGTTCTTTTCTAAAAGCCTTTAGGATAGGTGCAACATTTGTGTTCTGTGGGTTCTAAGGTAATTCTTTTGGCTTGACTTTCTTAATTTGATAGCAATTTTTGAAATGTCTTCATTTTCTGGACATGAGCTGACAATGTGAGCTTGCAGCCCAGAGAGCCAACCATATCCTGGGTTGCATCAAAAGAATTACAGCCAGCAGGTCGAGGGAGGTGATTCTGCCCTTCTCCTCTGCTCTCATGAGACTCCACCTGGAGTACTGCGTCCAGCTCTGGAGCCCCTAACATAGGAAAGACATGGAACTGTTGAAGCAGGTCCAGAGGAGGGCCACAAAAATGATCAGAGGGCTGGAGCAGCTCTTCCAGGAGGACAGGCTGAGTGGGTTGGGGTTGTTCAGCCTGGAGAAGAGAAGGCTCCAGGTAGACCTTGTTGCAGCCTTTCAGTACTTAAAGGGGGGCTACAGGAACGATGGGGACAAACCTTTTAGCAGGGCCTGTTGCAATAGGACAAGTTTTAAACTGAAAGAGGGTAGATCTAGACTAGACAGATGGAAGAAATTTTTTATGCTGAGGGTGTTGAAACACTGGCAGAGGTTGCCCAGAGAGGTGGTTAATGCCCCATCCCTGGAAACATTCAAGGTCAGGTTGAGGGGGCTCTGAGCAACCTGATCTAGTTGAAGATGTCCCGGCTTATGGCAAGGGGGTTGGACTAGATGACCTTTAAAGGCCCCTTCCAACCCAAGCTATTCTATGATTGTATGGTTTTGTATATTAAGTGTCCAGGTCCAGGACTAGCTTTTGCCTTAAATTTTTTTTTTCTCTTTAATTTTTATCTCCAAAATTACTTTAACATGTATCTGCAACCTCTGCTGTGTAGCTGCAATTTCTTTTAGAACAGCGTTCAAGTCTTTGTCCTAACGAAGGGTAATACCCAGTGTATTGCTTATTCTGCTAACACCTGCTAGCTGAGATGAACAAAGTGCATCATTTGTAGTATAATGCATACTGTTCTAAGCTGAAGATTCAGAAGCCTGAGGTTTTATGAATGAAAATATTCAGTTTATATATGAATGTTAAAATTCTTGTTCGTATAAATATAGTACAAACTTTCTTCTTACTGGAACGTGAGATTAACAAGGCTGAACTATGAAACCAGTTTTAGGAGGATAGGAAATTCAGTATCTCTATAATTGCAGTCCTTATGATTACAGTATAATTGACTCCAAGAATTCAAAAGCCACAAGTCTGTCTGCAAGAGCGATGAGGTAGGTCAAAATAATATTGGAAAATGCAAGGTGCTTTTAATTGCCTCCTCCTTCTGAGCTTTCAGGGTAGATAGTTCAACATTTATACACAGTTATACGACAGTTATAAGGGCAAAATATTTTTTGGTGTGTTGTGCTGTGTTTTGTTTTGCTTTTTAAATGAAAGGTAGCACTTTAATGTAATCTCCTGAGTCTTCAGAGGAACACCAAGCATTGTGCAGTGCTTCTAACACTGTGTGGAAGGCACATGACTTGCGAGGTGCTTGAAGACTTTACCTTTAGGTATCTGTAATAGTACTGACCATTAATAGTGCAAGTTAAAGAGTCTTCCTCCATTCCTCAAATCAGGAGATCCTTGAGGAAAGCAATTTAAAAAGTAGGTAAACAGATGAGGTTTTTAGCTAAATCATGATGCTTAACAAGTTTGATTACCTATAACTTTTTTGCATTCCAACTTTTGATTTCATTGTGTTTTCTTACTTGTAATTGCAGTTATTGCACAGCTGAGACAAAAGCTTGAAAAACTACAGAGCAGCAAACTTCCAGAAAGTTTTAGAGTTCCATATGATCCTGGACTAAGAGCAGGAGCCCTAGTGGTAAGTATATTCTGAGTTTCTACAAATCCTTTTTGAAAAAAATCTCCTATTTGTAAGTATGTGTCATTTGGTAAAAATTTTTGCTAATATGTCTAAAGGTCTTATTTCACTGTGACTACGATGACATTTTATGGACTCAGTAAGTTTTTGTTACCAAAGCTATTAGCATTTTTTCTAAATGTAATGACATGGTACCATGCACTAAAAAACATGCAACAACCCATAAAATCCTAATCATTAAATGGCACTTATTATTTTCCCATTAGTTTAATCCAGGATTTAACCAGGTAATTTACTTTTTTTTTTTTACATTAAATACCTGTATAAAGCTGGTTTATCTGACTTCAGGGGCTTTGGGATATTCAGTTTCTGTTCCTTCTGTTACTTTCTCTGCCTTACACTGATTCATGTCTGGCATTAAGGTTTAGGACCAGACCTTCATCTTACTAACAAAAATGTCTGCCGTAGCTATCTCTGATTTTGCAATATCTCTATGTTGCTTTTGTTGCTTTTATTACAAAATACATTAAGATGTTGTTACAAATACATTAAGAAACACTTGGATTTTTCTGTGTTGCTGCCTCCATTTTTGTGGTGAGATTGCAGTGGCTTATGTCGCCTCAGAGTTAAAAACCAGATTAATAAATCAGCAGATGTGTAGCGAAAGGGAATTCGCTCATGCATTTACTATGCAATGTGAGGTTTGAGTAAAGAAGCACAGTGAAGATCCTTGGATTCACTTGATGTGCAGCAAGGAGCCTACAAGAAAAGAATCCCTTGATTTTTCTCTTAGCTAAGACAAACCATCCAATCTAAGGAATTGCCAAATAGTAGGGTACTCATTTGGGTAACTTGTATTAGTTGTCTGGATCTGACCATGTTTCTGTTAAATAAACCTGTGCCTTGATAGACAGGCTATGAGCTAGTGTATCTTCAAGCTGAGAGTTAAATACCTCCAAGTTGGGCATGACTAAGGTACTGTCAGTACAGAAGTCAATTCAAACACCGTTTACTCAGAAATACAGAATATTAATTTCTTGGTTGTATTTCTCTCTCTTTAGTCTTTTGTGTGCAAAAATCACCAACTGCATGACAAAAAGTGGATTTCAAAATAAAATAAAAGATCTTTCTGGATTTTCTAGTTTTCCTTCACTTAGGAAGTATGCAGCCCTACCAGGACCTTCCGAGATGAAGGAAGCAATAGATTTACAAGGGAAGGTAGCTATGTCCAAAAATAGATGGGTTAGAGCCCTTTTTTTTCCCCCAAAACTATATGAACAAAAATATTTGATGTAGCAAACTGTATTGGTAAGCTTTCATTTCATCTTCATTCTAGCAAATGCTACTTGTCCATTATCTTTAAACCCTGCAATTTGACTAGTCTAAACCAAATATTAGAAGGAAAATCAGTGTTTCTAATAAGTTAAAAGTTTTAACAACTTTCCTTTTTAAAAACAAGGATGGTAAAAACTGTTTTGTTTTAAACTACAAGCTCAGAACGTCAATCTATGAAACACAAATATTCCAAAATACTCTTCCCTGATGTCCTTGATTCTGTCAGGTCTCAAACACTAATGTGCGGTTGTTTCTATTATTTTAGATGGCTTTATTGTACATAGTAATGTTCAACAATGAACCAGGAATTTCAGAATAGAAAGTATTACATACTACAGTTGTATTAGACATAATTAGTTGAGAAAACATCTGAAATAAAGGCATTTCACTAGTTTCAGTGCTGAACTTCTCAACATTAAAAATGTAATAAAACTAAATAGAGAATTGATTTTCTTATTTTATGAATGATTACGTTAACATTAGTTTCACAAATGCTGTTTTTCCCATGAATTTGAATGATTTGCTAAGGGAATTGAATCAAGCAATCTGGAATAGCTGAAGTTTCTAGAAGTCACAAAGGTGACTGAAGCAGATTTACAAGTTAAATCCGGTTTCAGAGAGTCGAGGCATGCTTTTTCCTGTATCATGGACAGTGTTAGAAGTAGTGCAGGTTCAGCGAGACTTTATGTGGCAATTGAATACCATTCCTTACATGTGCTTTCAGTGTGTTTCTTGTGGTATAACTGATTGGAAGTTGGTGAACTACTCTGTAGCTGATGTGTAAAAAGGTTAATTGTGTTGATATTGAAGTACAATGTGTTTCTCACAGATAGAAAAATGTAAAGTAATGGCATCTAAGAAGAAGCCCCTCTGGCTTGAGTTTAAATGCGCAGATCCAACAGCTCTATCAAATGAAACTATAGGCATAATCTTCAAACATGGAGATGACCTCCGTCAGGACATGCTTATTTTACAGGTATGATAGCTAAAATGTATTAAATGAACAATATGAGTATCTTAAAATATTTTAAAATTGTTTTACTTTTCAGAAGTGTGTATACCTTATCTTTACTGTCCATATGAAATATGAAGTTGTCTTTTGTTTTTTAAACTGTGTATGGCAAGGCTGACATCAAAACTGGATCTACTCTTTTGTACTGCAGTTTTTCATGTTACTGTGCTGTGGGTTAATCCCACTGGGATGGGGAAAGAGGAAAGGAAGATTGAAAGCAAAAGAACTTGTGGGTTGGCATAAAAATTGTTTAATAAGCAAAGGAGAAGTGGAAGAAGAGAGAAAGAAAACAAAACAAGTGATGCAAAGGCAGTCACTCACCACATCCTCTGGGTACACCAATACCCAGCCAGTTCCTGTTCAAAAGATGGTTATCCTACCTTACCCTCTTCCTGTCAGTTTTATTGCTGAGCAGGACGTTATTCAGCATGGAATATTTCTTTGGTTGGTTCCGGTCATATGCCTAGTTGTGCCCCTCCCAACCTCTTGTGCACCCCCAATCTATTCACAGCGGGACAGAGTGAGAAACAGAGGCAGCCTTGACGCTCTGCAAACACTGCTCTGCAATAGCTGGAACATCAGTGAGTTACCAGCGTTGCTTTGGTCACCAGCCTAAACCAGAGCGTTGTACGAGCTGCTCTGAAGAAAACTAACTTCATCCCAGCCAGACCCAGTACATACTGTTACCCTGTTTTCTCCTGCCATGTGCCATACATACGTCACATTTTGGTGTTCTAGAGAAGGAATCTTAGTGCAAGATGGCTTGTTTTACTGATGAAGCATTTTTATCATTATTTATGCAATGGTGAAGTTACAAATGAAAAAGAAATAGGTAAGTAGCATTGCTCTAGTAATATTTCAGTGATTGTTCCGACAAACTGGTTTGTTAGCACTTTTATTTACGGGTCAAAATGGACATACTTGCTAATGTATACAATCTCAGCTCATGTAGAAATCATACAGTATATTTATTAATTCTTTATAAAACAGCAGAGATTGCATGGGCACAGAACAGATGAGGAAATATAAACCCTGGTTCTGTAACTGATAATCCTGAATGGCTGCACGCTTTCTGCATGTATCTCTTAATCAGTAAAATAGACAAGTAAGTTTAGTGCCATCTCAGAAGTCTGGGTAGTATTATTTGTGTGAGTGATAAGTAATGTCCAAATAATTTGAAATAACTTAGCGAATGCGTTTGTTTTTACTAGATTCTTCGAATTATGGAATCCATTTGGGAAGCAGAGTCCTTGGACCTCTGTTTGTTACCGTATGGTTGTATTTCTACGGGGAACAAAATAGGTACGTACTGTGATTAGAAATTCAAAATACCATAGTTACAGAAGTTGTGTATAGAAGAACTATTCTAGTATGCATTGTGGTCCTGAGATAAATAGCAGATAAAAAGCACACTTTCTGTGAGCAGACTTCAGTTGCATCTTAGCAATGGTTTCTGCCCTTCTGATGGGTGTCCTTCAACTGCTGCACTAGCTTAACTGACTGGATTTCTGTGCAAGTCCAACTGTTTGGATCCTGCTGCAAGTTTCTCTTTAATAACAATATTTGGTATGAAAAAGCGGTGAAAGTGACTTATTCAAGATGTGTTTTAATGTGTTGATAAGAATAAAATAGAGAAAAGAGTTAAAATAGCAGAACACTTATGTTTTTTTCTTGACCTACAGCTTCATACCCTATACTACGTACAAGGAACACCATTACTCAACAGGATGCTCAGGCAATATTTCTTAGTGAGCATTGGTTCCTGCAGCGCAGATGATCTGTTTTCCAGAATTCATGGTGGGAGAAATCTAGTAGTTGCTTACAAAGCTTCTGGAGAAAATGTGTGATGGTGTGTAGAGCAACCCCATCAGCTCTGAAAGAGTCCAATTACATCCAGAAATGCCAAACTGATGGATAATTTAGACATCCTGATGGCTCCAAACTGACTCTTTGTGGTTGGATTTGCATATATTATGTACCCTAGCACATCCACATTGCACAGGTTCCTAGTATCCAGATAATACAGAATTGACTGCAGAGTCAATTTTGCTGAGCAGTTCTTGAACGATTGGCAGGAGTAAAGCCTCCTCGGTGTAGAAAAATTGGCTATGCCCAAAAAAAGCTATTGTGCTGAAAGGAATGCTTTGGCTCGTGTAAAGAGTACTTCAGTGAGACAGAATAGCAGTACAGCTCTGCCATTTACTTTAGGCTTGAACACGTAAAAAATGAGCAAGTTTGTTAATTCCTGTTGTTGGTGTACCTGACAGTATGATAGTGACTGCATGGATCGATAAAATAATGGTAATATAAATATTGCTATGGGTCTCCCATGATCTCCAGCTTCTTAGTTCTTTTCTTTTTCAGCAATATATTTTGCTTTATGGACTGAAGAATAATGAACTGAGTCCCAGTAAAATTAAGAACACTTTTTAATACTTATCTGTAATGTACTTCCTCTCTAAAATACATTGCCACATAAAATTTTTATCCTCGTTTCTTTTGGCTTCAAGATGTCTTAGCAATGCAGAAAACCCAAACTCACTGATAAAATACTTGGTAGTGTGATACAAAAGAGTTTCTTTTCTCCTAATATAGGTGTTTTAAAATTCAATAAATTGCATTGATAGAATTCTAATAGTAAAGGAAATGGAACATTATATGTCAAAATACTAACTGTAAATATAATGAGGGTTTGTTTTTCTCCTCTCCTTTAGGTATGTTATAACAAACCTAATTTCTTAGAGAGATTTTTAGGATCAATTTAATTTTGTTTAAAATCATCTTAAGACAATGTATTGAAATAATGGAGGAAGGTGGAGGAATTCTGCCACTGATCCTAGCATTCTTATATTCAAGTTACTGACTTCATTATTCTTTCATTTTCATTCTTAATTGACTTCCCATTCTTTTATCTCAAGGAAATAATTGTTTATTTTCCCATACGCATAGGGGAGATGTAAAAATTTAGCATCCTTTCAGCACCACAGTAGGTGCATGGTTAATCACATACAGACTCCTGTTCAGTTTGCTGAGAATACCTACAGCCTAAATTAGTAATACCCAGCGTGGGACACTGATGCAGAGCTTATGCTTGTCTGGATCAAAACCAAAGAGTAGTGGCGTGTGAATGTTCTTTCACAATATTCATAATGTGGTCTTCTTCCAAGCTTCTTTTTCCCTTCCTCCCAATATTTCCATGGAAGTTGGGGCATTTTCTGTGTATTGACACAAGAACAGTACCCCATTCTACATCGAGCACAGGAGAACAGCCAGCTATCTTACACCTGGGGCTGGCATTTCCTCCAGTGTAGAGCTTTGAAGACATCTGCAGTCAATGCAGTTTGCAATTTTGGAAACGTCCGTCCTCTCCACTGCTGCTGCCAAGTAGACCTCTGTAGGAAGAATTTTCTCTTTCACGTATGCCTGGTAAAAGATCTTACCCTATTCTCTCTCCCTTTGACATGGCCATATGTTCCCAGCTCTGCGAGGCAATTATCACTACTTACTATGCTGCATCACTGCCAAATTTAAGAAGTTCAAGCTGGCACTTAACATAAGAGTCACCTGCTTTAGTACCACAGATGCCCAAAAACACACAGCACGGTGCATTTACTGCTGTACTTCCTCCCAGTTGAATACAGCCCAGCTGAGATCCTCTATCCCAGCTACTGAAGCTGTCCTGGTTTCAGCTGGGAGAGTGTTAATTTTCTTTCTAGCAATTGCTGTGAAAGGAATAGGAATAATACCTATTGTTTTTAGTTGTCGCTAAGTGATGTTTACACTATCCAAGGACTTTTTTAAGCTTCCCATAGAAGCATAGACAGAACAATGGAATGGCCAATGAAATATTCCATACCATAGACATCATGCTCAGTATATAAATGGGGGTTAGCTGGGGGGCGGGAATCTATGATCACTGCTAGGGCATAGTTCACCGGGCAGCGAGAGGGAGCCTGTCATTATTATTATTGTTATTGTTATTTTTCCTTTTCTGTTATTGTTTCTGTTAAACTGTCTTTATCTCAGCCAGTGAGTTGTTTTTTTCCCTCCCTTTCCTCTCCGTTTTTTTCCCCTCTTCTCCCCACCCTTCTGAGGAGGCAAGGGGGGGTGAGTGTGTGGCTGCGTGGTTCTAGTTGCTGGCTGGGGTTAAACCACGACAGAAGCCCTCTCTAGGACTAACCATACCTACCGAGAGGCATGTCTGTATTTAGAAGGATTTGCCAGCAGAGCTGTATGATTCCAGCAGGTAACTTTTTTTACCATGATACCTTTAAAGCATTTACTGCAGCAGAATAAGCTGCACGGACGTTCTGTGTAGGTTTTATATCACTCTCTTGGCAGTGCAGTGGAGAATGATCAGTAAAGGGTTTTCATTAGCAGCTACTTTAAACTCTGGGGACTTTTCACACTGCTAATCAACATAGCTATGCCGGGAGAAGTTTTAAATGCAAGGGGAAGCAGAAAATGCCTTCTGCAACAGCTCCGCTCCCCTGGAATCAAGGAGCTGTTGGCCGGTAGAGGGAGATTTGTGAGCACAGGCAGAGGAAGCCTTTTCAACAGCTGGAATGTGATCTGGAGCTCATTCCCAGGAGGAAAACAACAGCTTGACAAGCACAGACCAAAATGCAGAGCTTTTTAATTTGGTGGTGTTGGTGGTGGGTTTTGGAGGTCATATTTCCACAATAGTTTTATTACAAACAAATCCAAGCCAATGTCAAGACAGAAGAAATACCTCCACGGGGTATTCAGCCATGAATTCAGCCGTGGAAGGCAGGGGCAGGAAGAGATTACTGCATTGTTACTCTGTTACTGAAAAATTTGCACATAATTCAGTAATTGCAAAAGGGTAGGCCTGTGAATAGAGAGAAATTAATCCGTTTCAGAGAGGGAGTCAAACTGAAACCGAATCAGAAACTGCTTTGAATCACTTTTGGGCGAAAGAGATTTTTTTGTTTGCTTGCTTACCTTTGAGCTGGAGCTGAAGCCAGGCTTTTACCTTGAAGACACTGTTCAACTTGAACCAGAAGAAGGAAATATAATATTTCCAGTTATCAAATAAGTTCAACTAACATCTGACAGTCCCCTATACAGACATGCCCAGTGTGAGGGCAGACTGCATTTGTCTTGGCTACAGCGCAGAGTTGTGTTGCAGCCTCTGTTTCTGCTTTTCTCTCTAGCTTCCCCTTCATTGCACGCGTATTAGTATGAACAGTACAAGTCCCGGTTTCTGCACCGTATTGCTGTGATGTGCTGATTTGCCTTTGGGAGGATCTGTTCAGACTTCTGGGCCCCAACAGCCAGGGCTTTCCACCAGCAAGCCCAGTGCTATACCTCACTGTGTACTGGTATTTCTGAACCTTTCTGTGCAGGACAGGAGGTAGTTCTTCTTGAGAAAAGCCTTATGCAGAGGGTCCCCACTCATCATGTGATTCTTTCAATTTTAAAAGGTTTTACATTCTCATGGAGGAGTTTAGGATGCCAGGCTAGTTACGAGCTCTCGCTGGTTTCATCTGGGAATGAACAAGATCCACTGTTGCTTATAAAATAAATTTCTGCTCACAACCTATGAAATTCTGCAGTTGATTTAAAAAACACAGTTTTAAATTCAATTTTGCATATTTTTAATATGCTTTGGTATAAGTTTAATAACTTCTAACTTCTTCCTTGTTTTCTGTAGGAATGATTGAAATTGTGAAAGATGCTACAACAATTGCCAAAATTCAACAGAGTACTGTTGGCAACACTGGTGCATTTAAAGATGAAATACTAAACCAGTGGCTCAAGGAAAGATGCATGATTGAAGAGAAGGTGAGTTCTTTGAATTTTTAAGTAGGATTTTCTAATACACCCTACTAATTTAGGAGCACAGACCCCTTAGGGTTGTGTTTGTGTTACCTACGTAAGTTTGAAAAATTCATTCATTTTCGCTGTACTCGGCCACTGGTGTCTGTGAGAGAGCCTTTAGCATCCAGCTGGCAGCCGAGCTCCTGAGAAACAAGACGCTTCAGAAATTACTCCTTTGTCAGTGGTATTTAGAAGTGATACAGGAGGAACAGATTGAAAGGACATCTAAGAACACTGAAAGGCATTGTGGTTTTAGAGGATTTAAATACGGGTTTGGGTGCTCACAACTCCTTTGCTTAGATAGGTCCACTGATCTACTACAGCTTTGTGCCAGCTTTTTTTCTCAGAAAGCATGGAAAACTATATGCTTATTTTATTTCTGCTAAAGGATAGAACAGTACAGCAAGTGCAGTGCAGGGCTGTGATATTAATCTCTGCTGTGCAACGTTGTATTTTATAAGACAGTTTAACTGTTGATAGATACACGCCGACAGAAAGGCATATGACTTTGAGAATGACTGAATTTAGTTTCTAGCGCTGAAGCATTTAACATCTCTAAGAATTATTTCTAGTTTCAGGCAGCTGTGGAAAGATTTGTTTATTCCTGTGCTGGATACTGTGTGGCAACCTTTGTACTTGGAATAGGAGATAGGCACAATGACAACATTATGATTACAGAAACAGGTGAGTTATTTTTTGAGAATTTCATAGAAGAAGTGGGGACTGTCTATACTTCACTAGACTTATCTTTTATTTTAATAAATAATGCATTTAATAATGACTGAAGAGACACAATCCAGTTCTGTCAGCATTGCTTACAAGTTCAGGTCCTCCTGTGACATTGAAATGTATTGTTACCCCTTTTGGCCTTCATGTAGGCTCTAGATATTTATCATTAATAATGCCATTCTTTTCCAAGGACAAGTTTGTTACAAACTAAGTCAGGAGGAATGTAAAATTGACTTTTTTCAGTGTCTAGATCTAAGATCTAAGAGCCAAAAAACTTCAAAAAGCAGACAGCTGTTCACCTGCCCAGAGTGTGGATGTGGTTTCGATAGGGTGCAGTGGAACTGTATCTGTGTCAGAATTCAGATGTTACTGGACTATTTTCAGTTCTGAGGAACATAATTGCTTTATTTACCTTTGTAGAAAATCCTAGAAAATAAGTGTACATGGAGTGTATTGGTTTTGTTACTGAAGTCTGTGGGATGGTTTCAATCCTCCTGAAAGAACCACATTTTTTTTTATATTACAAACTTTGGAAATCATTTCTGTAGCTGCATATTGGTTCATCCCTAACCTATGGAAGCCCCAGACGGGACCCCAGAACGAGCAGTACATGTGGAGGAGTTTTATTTGGTCTAGGAAATTCACTTCCAGTTTCATGATCCTCTTGCTTCATAATTAGTCTTTACATAATGCTAAGAGACAGGAAATACTTTGGGGCTTAGTTAGAAGGCTCTATATTTAATATTAATCACATTATAGTTAAAGTTTTACCAGTTGAAGGCTGGAGAGAAGTAGCCTGAAGGCAGAAATGAGCTAATTGAAGACTACAACAAAAAAGTTCACCAGAAGTCCTTGAGGAAAAGAAGACAAAGAAATGCTTTAATTTCAACATTATATATACTGTAATGCAATGTTAGTGCCCATTGGCATAAAATGAGGGACAGGCCAGTAGAAAGGGAGACACAGAAAGGAAGATTATTCTGTTTGGTCAGGAGCAGGTTGTCAAGATGGGAGCTGCCTTGACAACAGAAGCCAGAAGGATGTCAGTCTGAGAGGTCTGCACAGAGTGTCAGATTTGGGGTAGATTGGGAGGACTCGGAAACTGGCTGAAGTGCTGGAACATCTAAGGATGTTCCACCTAAGGATCACTGTCAAGTATTGTCTTACATCATTTGATGTTTTATCTTTTTGTATGCATGTACCACTATTACAAATCTATGTTTTTAAGTAACCATACTCTTTTAACCTTACATCTTGTCTGCCAGTGAAAGTAATAAAGTAATCTGAAGAGCAGCAGCTCACTCCAGTCCTGTGGGTGTAGCAATCCTTAAAAGGGGAGGTTTTCCTCGCTTTCCTGAGACCTGATACCCTAGTACAATCTCAAAGTTAACCAAAGGGTGACAATGCAAACTTATTCTGCACAGTACAGGGTGGTTTAGAAATTGGTAATGTAGGTCTGTGAGGAAGAAGCATGTTCTAGTGAGTGACATTAGCCAAGGAGCTGGATAGCACCAAAATCTTATGGGTATTTGAAACATAATCCACAAGCCATTTCCTTGTAGAGATGTGCTGGGAGCTGATTGTTATGGCTCTGAGACACAAGCTTTTCTCCCTTGGTTTTTGAAAAGCTGTGAGTGTATGTTTAGAAAATACAGCAGTTCTGCCAGGTTTTCAACAACTGCCAAAGATAAATAAAAAGTAACTTTGCCAAGAGGACAAAATTATAGATGTAAAAAAAAAAAAAAAAAAGAAAGAAAATAGTCTTTTCTGCTCAACTAAAGAGTGATCATATATACCCGCCAAAAAAACGTTTTTGGAATTATTGGGAATACAAGTAAGTGTTCTTGGCGGTTTATTGTATTTGAGCCTAACTGTGACTTCTTCTTCTCTTTATGAAGGTAATCTTTTCCATATTGATTTTGGCCATATTCTTGGAAATTATAAAAGCTTCCTTGGAATTAATAAGGAAAGAGTTCCTTTCGTGCTGACTCCGGATTTTCTGTTTGTCATGGGGACTTCCGGAAAGAAGACAAGTCTCCATTTCCAGAAATTTCAGGTAAAGAGTGACTATCTAGCTGCAAATCAATTAAGCAATGTTTTTAACCCTCTGAAATGAACATTAGTGCCTTAGTTTTCAAAGGTCTAGGCTCCTGGGTATTATGTTAATAAAATTTACGGAATCATAATACAATTCTGGGATATTTTAGACCCAACTAAGAGCAAAAATTATCTGTAGGATTGTGGGAACTAGAATTTAAACATCCACAAAGCCACACTGAAACACTTCAGTTAGCAGCGGACCAGATAGACAGTCCTTTCTTTGTTTCTTACCTTGATTGAAAAGACTTTGTAGAGAGCTTCCATATTGGTGCAGTTAGAGGAGATTCGTAGCACTAAGCAGAGCCTTCTGTGTAGTACGAGCAGGTGCAAGGCATTCCTCAGCTGGCTTTGCCAGTGTTACTCTCTGCTGATTCTGCCCTTGTGTTCCAGGGCTCGGACTACTGCATCTAAATAGAAATCTGCAGTGACCCTAAGCTATGTCAGGTTCTGGTTTTGTGAAGTGGGTGGACTTAATGCTCTGAAAGAAAAGATTGGTGTTAAAAATCTGTTCTATTGCAGCTTCTATCTGAAATTGAGCCCCTCCAAAACAGTTGTGATTTTTCAAGTTTGTGTAGGACCTTGGCGATGAGGGAGCAAAGCAAAATGCTGTTTAGTACGTTTAATGAAACGGCCGAGAGCATGGCTTAGCAGAAGTAAATGGATATCTGGGGTGTTATTCCTGTGCTCATCTTAAGGGATCTTAAATAAGTGCCTGATTTAGAAAGTGGGTTCCCTTTAATATCAGAATTCTCCTCCAGAGTGTGAGTCAAAGCAAAAGCGTAACTTAGATGGTCTGGATTCCCTGTGGATGAACCAGTCTCTCTGTCCTGGTAAGAAGTCTGGTTTTCTAACCTGAGTACCTAATTAAGGTTTTATTGTTGGATAGTGAATACATCCCTTGGAACATATACATGATTGTACAGCAAATAACAAGGCAGTTGTCATCCTTGAGCCCAGACTTCTGAAAATAACTACAGAACCAGGTGCAATTTTTGAGTCTTTGTTTTGCACAAAGACTAGCTTTGTCACAATGCAGATGTTTTGAAGGGGGCTTGTAGCTCAAAAGATTTAAGAGCAGGGTGGGTTTTGCTTTGGAAGGGGAATGCTGAGCCTGTGAGCTGTGCTGCATAGAGGAAAGATGCTGTTGCTGCAGCTGTAAGCCATGTGTAGGTGTGGGGCTGCAACACCACTCTAGGGTATGTCCTTTCATAGAAGACCTCTGTTCTGGAAGCAGAAAATAGTTGAAAATGTGAAAGTGTGCTAATGGAGAATTGGAAGACTAGCAACCTGTTAGTGTCTGCAGTGAGACAGTCTGTTTTGTTTGTATATATGGGTCATCCAGCTTTTTAGAGAATGTCTTACCTTTACTTCAGCAGCCCAAATACCAAAATCAAGAGAAGGTGATTTTGGTCCTAGCCTCTCTTCAGTAAGCCGTGCCTTCCTCATACAGTCCTGGGTTTGACTGAATACACATTTTGTTACTCCAGTATGAATTTCTAAATACTGCTACCATCCCATTCATGCAGACGGTTTAGGAATGCCGTGATAGTGCCAGTGGCACTTCAGCTAGTGTCATTAACCAGCTGAAAGGTGTTACCTTTGTGAACTGTGACCGTGATATGTGACCTGGTCATTTTAAGTGGGATGGTTTAGATACAGACAACAATGACTGAAAAAATGTAATTTCATATACAGTTCTGCTGCATTAGGTACTGTTTATAAACTGCTGTTCTAGTACATTAAAAGGTTTTCCTGTCTCAAAAACGAATAAAAAGAAAGTTAAAATACTTCCATACAAGTAAAATAGTAACACAGAACAAGATTTGCATCACGTATTTTTTTTGGTAAAAAATATATGTTTTAATTATATGGTCAGAGTACAAAAATAAACAAAATTATAGCTTCACTTTTCAACTGGCTGGTTTCATCACATTTCCTAATATTGAGGGATTCATTCAGTGTGCCTGCTGACTCATTCATGTATTGATGGAAAAGTTTCAGCATTTATCCTTCATTAATTTTTAAGAGCATCTCTCATTAATTTGTACTTCAAGTACATTAAAATAGGTTGTACTTTAGAGGAATCCTTTGTTTTTTAAGGCTTTGGTGTTTTTAATATTTCAAAATATTTACCTTTTTTTAAAATTTTATTTCTCTGTCACCTATTGGATACAGTCCATACAGTCCAGAGTTAGCCGTAGCTCATACTGCAGGTGTCAGAGGAGGCTAATTAGCCAAATAATTTTGACCAAATTTCACTGCAACAGAGTATAGCTCGTTATTAGTGAACTTTTAAAGCTGTCAGTGGCCTGGCAACTTTTCTGTAACTAGCAATAGAGCTCATTCCTATTAGCTCTTAATCTAAATTTTGCTTCCCTTTTTCTTTGCGTTCCTTATGATGGTTTAATGAAATTTAGAGGCCAGAGGTTATTAATTAAAACACAGAAATGCTTAGTAGGAAGCAGTATTTGATGGTCTTTTGTCCTAATTGCAAAAATGTATTGCAGCATGACTTCATCTGAGAAAAGAAGTATTTTTCTGTTTCATCTATGAATTTTCAGCTGCCTTAGTACTGTCCAGGCTTCTCCTGCTCTGAGTGTCATATGTGGTGCTGTTTCCTTTCCAGCCTTTGGCTGAAACCTGTGCAACTCTCTTACTCCTAAGTACACGCAACTTTTCAACCTCTTACTTGTAGAAACCCTTGGGAGAACCTCATCTAAGATCTTCATAGTCTTTTGAGCTTTGTCCACCTACCTATTACTAGTTTGCCTATGTCGTGGTTTAGGCCAAATCCGCTACTGGGGACCTGGGGGACCCCAGATGGGACCGACAGATGCTCCCCTCTACCCCTCTTCAACAAGAGAGGCAGAGGAGGAAAAAGAGACTTGTAAGTTTAGAAGGAACTGAACTACTTTAATGAAATAGTAATAATAAAATAAAAAGAAATAGGAAAAAAAATATATACAAAACCGTATCAAGCTCCCGAGAGGACAGTCACAACACCAGCTGGCACTGGGCCAGTCCCAGGCTGGACTCAGTGATGGACGGGAACTGGATTCCGGATCTGGATTCAGGATCGGGATCACAGGCAGACGAACAGAGTCCTCCTCAGACGTCGGCCATTGAAGGAAGAGCCAAGAGGGCTGACCCTTTGATCCATTAGCTTTTATACTGAGCATGATGCAGATGGGATGGAATACCCTGTTGGTCAGTTTTGGGTCACCTGTCCTGTCCGCTCCTCCCTGCAGGTGGGGACCCCACTACGCTTTTCCGCTTCCGACCCTCCAATGGGGCAAACAACAAAGTTGGTTGGCCTTGGGTGTTATAGCAACAAGTATAAGCAGGAGCCTCTCTGCATACCATGTCTGGACATCAACTATAAACATTGGTCTTATCACTCTGAGAGAGTGAACATTGTCTGCACAATACGCTGTTAATTTCAGTAGTTAGAAGAGGCCCAGCTAAGAAGCGAAGTTACTGAACAAAATTGGTACTGTTTTACCTCAAACCAGGACAGCCTAAAATTGTCTTTGCTAGTTTTTGCATTAAATTTTGAATGCATTTTATTCATATATTTCATGTTTTTAATTCATTATTTTTTCATTACTCTGCTTACTTGATAATACAGAGATGTGTATTTTCAGTACTAATCAAATTGTTTTGTACCATTTGTTTACAAAATCTCATGTATTTCATTGTCAAAAAAGATGACAGAAAGCAGAAGGTTGTACAATTCATCACTGAAAAACATTTATTTGTAGTATACTGTACAGGGAAGGGATGGCCTATATAACAGAACTTGGAACACTTTATGTTATAAAAATGCCTGACCTTTAGGATACTAAGACTTAGGATAGTTTCAAGCTCTCAAAATAATTATTCTTTATTGTCTGTTGGACACTGAGACTTTGATTTCTCCTCAGCTCCTCTCATTTTGCCTATGGCTTTAGATTAGTTAGCAGCTTTCTTCTTAATCCCATGGTAAACATCTACATATCCTTGACACATATGTATGTGTTATTTTTGGTTCTCTCTGCCTCTCTCAGAAGTGTAAAAATTAGTTTTCTTGGAAGATGTTAATTCAAAACTCCATTCAGTTCCTGCCTGAATAAATAACTGTAACAGGCAGTTACAGATTTTTTTAAATCTGTTGAATTCCTGGAAGGAGTGTCTTTGAGATGCAGCAATGCCAGGTTCTTGACTGCATAATTGTTTTTCTGTCTCAGACACCTGCAGTAGTGAGATGCATCATCCATAGAGAAATGTAAAACCTTCTTTGATATAACTATAAAGAGCTTTCATCTCTTTCAAGGGGAACAAAACACACACTACCTCTTGTGACAAGATTTCCCTGTTTGAAGTTGATAATACATAAGTAGAATTTCTTTTTTTTATTTTTTCCCCTGCGGTCATGGAGAGAAACTAATCCCTGTGATAAGATGATGGTGTTTTCTGTTGTAAATTGGGCTTTGACCATTGCAGTTTGTCTTCTGCTTCTCTAGAGCTAAACTAACATTAGAGTTCGTAAGTATGATATTATTTCAGGACAGAATTTCTTTGGAAACAGAGTGAAAGACTTAAGGTCCCAGGCAATAGGAAAAAAGAAACCCTTACAGACAGATCTTCAACATATAGAATCATAGAATCACAGAATTGTCTAGGTTGGAAGGGACCTTTAAGATCATCAAGTCCAACCATCAACCTAACACTGCCAAAGCCACCACTAAACCATGTCCTGAAGCACCACGTCTACCCTCCAGGTATGGCAACTCCACCACTTCCCTGGGCAGACTGTTACAATGCTTAACAACCCTTTCAGTGAAGAAATTTTTCCTAATATCTAATTAAACCTCCCCTGGTGTAACTTGAGGCCATTTCCTCTTGTCCTATCATTTGTTACCTGGGAGAAGAGACTGACACCCACCTCTCTACAACCTCCATTTCAGGTAGTTGTAGAGAGTGATAAGGTCTCCCCTCAGCCTCCTTTTCTCCAGGCTAAACAACCCCAGTTCCCTCAGCTGCTCCTCATAAGACTTGTTCTCCAGACCCCTCACCAGCTTTGTTGCCCTTCTCTGGACACACTCCAGAATCTCAATGACTTTCTTGTAGTGAGGGGCCCAAAACTGAACACAGTATTCTAGGTGGGGCCTCACCAGTGCTGAGTACAGGAGGACAATCACTTCTCTAGCCCTGGTGGCCACACTATTCTTGATACAAGCCAGGATTCTTCTGGCCTTCTTGGCCCCCTGGGCACACTGCTGGCTCGCATTCAGCCGGCTGTCAACCAACACCCCCAGGTCCTTTTCCATTGGGCAGCTTTCCAGCCACTCTTCCCCAAGCCTGTAGTGCTGCATGGGGTTGTTGTGACCCAAGTGCAGGACCTGGCACTTGGCCTTGTTGCTTCCTTAGTATCTTCCTAACCTGCCTGGTTGGTTGTCCTGGTGTTGCTGATGTGAACAGCGATAGATGCTAAGATTATTTGTGCACTTCTTACTTTTTCTATGGAAGAGAAAAAGCATACACTTTGGGAAAAATAAATGGTGTTCTAGAGGGCTGATGAGATTTGGTGAAACTTCACATGAAAATATTTGGATTTCCTAATAATTCTTTAATAAATTCATATACATTTGTGGAAAGGTTAATTTGAATATTTAATTGGGTAAAAATTAGCATTTCTTCAGCTTTGGTTTTAATAGCAACAACCTTCTTGTATATGTTTTTCATCTTTTTACATTACTGCATTGCAAGCCCAGTTTGACTTTCTTATATATGATTGATTTCTTCATTGCATTGTCTTCCTTAAAATGTTATTTCTAAAATTAAGAGTAATAAATTTAATATAAGAAATAATAATTTCAGTTTATGTATTAGTCACTTAGCATTAAATGTTCTTTTAAAAAGCATTGCATGTTTTTCCCAAGCTGCAGAAATTTCATTCTTCTAAAGGTTATGTTGTTAAGCACAAATTACTTACATATGGAAGTGAAAAAGCTAGAAAAAAATCTATGGAATCCAGTATGACAGTGCATAAACATAGAAGTCATACAGCAAAGCAGTGTGCCTGAAAACTAGAGCTGTCAGCTAGAAAAAATTCTCAGAACACCAAGCCCAAAAAATCTTCCCCATTAAATAAGCCATCACCTCTGCAAAGTTAATAGACATATATATAAAATGAAGAATAGTCCCCTGGAGGTGCTGCTCTATTCAGTAGCACTTGCCAGCCGTGGTTGTTAAATGGGAACATACCAATTGGAAAGGAAGACAATGAATTATTGCTTTTTTAACAGCCGCAGAACGGGATTATGCAACAGGGAAATTAATTTGAAGTTTTGGTGAAGCTAAGGTTTTATGCTTTAGTAATTAATATAATATTAAAAAGAGCCTTTAGTTTGTGCACCAAAACAGTACTTGTTGCCCCAAGGTGTGGTGATGAATGAAGGAATGCCGAGTGACAGATGCAGAAGTTAGTTTGACGTTTCTGCCCAGCTGAACGGCTCTGTTGGTTCTCCTCTCTCTGATGTACCCGCGTGATTGAATAACGTTGGTTAATAAAAACCTTGTGAAAATCCTACACCGTCCCTCTCAGTTCACCTCATCAATTAACAAAAAATTCTTCTCTCCTATAGGACGTATGCGTGAAGGCTTATTTAGCTCTTCGACATCACACAAACCTGCTGATTATCCTGTTCTCCATGATGCTAATGACTGGAATGCCCCAATTAACCAGCAAAGAGGATATTGAATACATCCGGGATGCACTGACAGTAGGGAAAAGTGAAGAAGATGCCAAAAAGCATTTTCTTGATCAGATAGAGGTTTGCAGAGATAAGGGCTGGACTGTGCAATTTAACTGGTTTTTACATCTTGTGCTTGGAATCAAACAAGGAGTAGAAAAGCATTCTGCTTAACGTTTCATGTAAATTAACTGTGGGTGTGAATAGGAGGTTAGCGAATCTACATGTTATTTATGCATTCCAAATAAATGAGCAGTCAAAATTGCCTTTACTTTGCTGGCAGCTTAAATGGATCTTCTAAAACGGCAAGAACTTTTGCTCTGCCCCTCCAGAAGATCTTCCTGTAGTTAAGATTTATGGGTTGTTTTTAATGTCTAATAACACTTCAAGTTGCTGGATTCTTTTAACTAATTGCTTTGCTGATGTGGCCTGCGTTTTTCTTGTTTTCTTGTTTTTTAATTTCAGGTAAATATGAAGGAGGAGCTTGAGTAAGATGATAACCTGCAAATTCAAATAGAAATCCCCTATGACATTCCCTTAATTGTTGGTAAGGGTAAAGCCCTTCAAAAAGCAGATCAATCTATTTAAAATGTATGGTTATACTGAAATCCCTGTAGGCAATTCACATCTTTCTCAGGATCGCTCACACTCAAGTGTTCTTCACCCACACCCTTCTCTTTGTCCCTTCCTTAATGCTGTGTCCTTTTTGCATTTTCAATATGTTGTCAGTAGAAAACAGATTTGACTCAACCGCTAGAGGCAATTACCTTCCTATTCTTGCAGCCTCCCGACATACACAACTGAGCCTGACTGTCCCGCCGGGAGAACTTCATAGTTACCTGGGAGTTCCTCAGGTTTGAACCTGAAATTTTGAAGGTTTAATTTTGAAAAGTTTTTTACTGTACTTTTTAATGTGGAACGTCCATATTATATTACAGATTATATTAGTACTGTAAAGTTACTAAAATTCCACCTGTATAGTAAAAGCTTTGTAGAAAAAGCAATGGTACTTCCTTACTCCTCAGAGAAAACTCCTTATATAAGAATAATTGATGTTTTACCAAATATTTGAGAAACCCAAAGTTATTTATTCTTTGGTGATATATTTTCAGGATATACCTAGAAGGAATTAAGAGTAATATTTGAAATTGTGTATATTTTGCTATTTATTTTTAAATTCCTTAAGAGACTATACTACTGAGAAGCTATTTATGAAAGAAAAAAAAATCCTTATCTTTAATTTCAGTATTTAAATTTAAAAGAGGAAAAAATGGGCAGTTCTAAGTAGAATATTAACTTCTGTACTCTTGGATGTCTGCAAATCATCAAGTCTGCCTGTGGTAGGAAAGGAAAAAAATATATAGCATGAATTAGTCTTTGACTTGAATTATTATGGTATACTTCCTGCTAATTGATTTTTACCAAAGAGAAAAGATGGCTTATAATATTGCTTTTTTGCACTTGTGCCCGTGTAATTTCTTCTTTCATTGTAGCGTTACATGGGGTTTACATTACATATAAATGATTAACTGAATTTTTAAATTCTGTTATCATTTGCTTTGATCATTTCACAGAACTGTTAAGATTTTAACTACTGCTACCACTGTTACTACTGAGTGTATTCTTGAAGGATTTTCAATAAATGTACTGTAATTGGTGTCTCAGTTATGAGATAGAGCCAATCTGTTCTTGAAATGTAGTTGTTTGGTTACTGTGCACAACAATATTTTTGATGTATATGATAGACTGTAGTTAAGGAAATCTAAAAAGTTAAAATATAGAATATTTTGTTGTTCTGTTACATTATTATTCTGTGCAAGATAGGCTCAATACCATACTAAAATGTAAACTAAATGGTGAATATTGTCTGTAAAATGATATTTTTAGATTTGTATTTTATAGATCTGAAATAAATTGACATGTTCTATTCATCTGGTTATCATTCATGAATGAGCAGCTTAGCCCAAAATACACGTAAATATTTTTTTATCCAGTTACTTAAAGACAACTTCTCAGTAAGAAACATATTCAAAGTTCCCAAAGTCACTTGTTTTACTTCCATATTAATAACTCCACACGATGTCAGATATCTTAAATTTTAATAATCTACAGTATTAGAATAGCACTTATTATAATTGTAAAATGTGAATAGACTATTACCACTTTCTAAGAGCATTTTATTCATTCCTGTTCTATAAAGAAAAATCTGAATATTTTAGCAAGTTTCTAGTTTTAAAAAATAAGTATGTCTACTGCTAGCTTCAACTCCAGCATGGGGAAATAAATCCTAATCACAACTTCAAGGGAAATGGCACTCCTGGACCCACCTCCATTCGCAGAAAAAGGTCTGTGAGAGACCTGCACCCAGAGGAAAGCGGTTTAGTCCTGCACTAAACTTAGACTGGTCATTTTTATTGGCAGTTTAGAATGTGCTGTATTGCATTGTCTACCATGTTTGTTACAGACATCTGAAATACCTCTGTGCTGAGCTAATTAGCAGACTTTTCCATTGCTTTCCTTGCCCGTGAAGCCTGTGTTTGAGCAGCCTGGGCAATGTACGCTGCCTTGTGTCTTCCTTTGAACACCCCTCTCTGCGTGGGGCGCTGGGCGTTTGCCAGCCTGACTTCTGGGAGATCAAAAGTAGCTGCCAAATCTCCTTTTTACCTACAGAGCACTCTATTAGGCAGCTCACCAGCACTTTATTTATAAATAGCTGTGCATTCATACAGCTGATTATCTGTTGGCTTTCCTGTGCCCCCGGAAACCTCCACCCACAACTGACTTTCTTTTCTGTCCAGGAACAACAACGCAGAGATGTGGTCTGAGCGTCACGGTGGAGTGGAACTGCTTTGCAGGTGAGGAGGTGGGAACGAGCACAGCACGGAGTGCGGCCGTCGCTTTCTTCACTGGTGACTACATACCCAAGGCCCTGAAAGCTGGAGCTTTGGCACAGCCACCACTGCCAGCGGACGGAGCTGAACCACAGTTTCCTGAGTTTGGGCACAATGTCTTCCAGTTCATAAACACACCAACCCTTCAAAATAGCTGGTTTATAAGGGCTATAAGACAGGAAATGTAAATTCGTCACTAACCACGTTTTTCACACGCTCTAACACAGCACGTGGAGAGAGAAAATTACTAAATTTTCTGAGTAAGTCTCAGTTATCATCCTTGTCTCCCATTAACCTTGATTATTTTTTGAAAATAATTTTTGAAAATTATTTTTTAAAATTATTTTTAAGGGCTGCTTTTTATTTAAGATGTATTATATTTTCTTGGTAGTCTAACTGCACCTAACAGTGGAGATTTGAATCTGTTCTTAGAGTCAGTGCCTCAGACTCGATTGTGACTTGACATATATTTTGGCTCCAACAAGATCATTGAGATGTTGGTTAGCGATGAGTGTGTCCCCGAGGCTCCAGCCCAATTATATTCCAGGATAGGAAGAGAAGTTGAAAGGGAGGTAAGGTGTACAGCGTGATTATATTTAGATCTTCATTGAATACACTGTTTGCACTGGTTAGAGGTATTTAATCTATCATTAGCAGAACATTTAGCTGTGTTTAACACATATTTAGCAGAATTTCCTCTAAAATGTGACCAATGATACAGAAATACAGATATGAACAACTGACTTGAGAAAAATAGCAATGGAAATTATAACTCTTTTAGGGTAGTTTTCATTATAAACCCTTTTTACTGTTTACTTGCAGTGTTCTGCAAATCTGCATGAGGAGTCCCAAGGATTATGTAGACTACAAACTGTGCTGATGACTTTCTAACTCAGTTTGTATAAAGTAGTCTTGAAAATAAGAAATTATTAAAATTCAAATCTGGGATACCAAATGGTCTGCAGGGTCTGGTGGGCCCTTTGAGTATCCCAGTAACACTGAAGTATCTGAAAAACACTGATATCCTTTCATGAATCTTCTAATTGCAAGTTAGGCAATATATGTTGGAACCAGCACTCCAGAAATCGCCTGCTCTGGAGGGAAGTCTGCAGGAAGAGGTTCCTGCCATGCTCACGCCACTCCATATTTTGGAGGCAGAACTGGCCAGGAAAAGTACTAATATATTTTTAAACTGTGGCATGTTTACAGAAAATAATTCATGCTAGAGAAGAGAAAGCAGTTTGTCTACAGCTATACCATTAATAATAAGGACTAATCAAAGATACAAACAAAGATGGTTATAACCATGTGAGGTTCATACATCATTATGTCATTAGAGAAAAGAGGTATTGGTGACTGGTTCTAGTATGATACAGGAAGACAGTCAGAGGGCCATGGTTTTTCCTGGGTTTTTGAGCAACAGTGGGTCTCTCTTACCCAGCAAGAGCAAGGCTCATGTCCTGCCTGTTGATAATAAGCAAGTGGGCACTTGATGGCTGTGGTGGTTTGACCCTGGGTAGATGCTGGGTGCCCACCAAAGCCACTCTATCTCTGCCCTCCTCAGCTGGACAGGGGAGAGAAAATACAACGAAAGGCTCGTGGGTTGAGATGAGGGCAGGGAGAGATCACTGACCAATTGCTGTCACGGGCAAAACACTTGACCTGGGGAAATAGGATAACAGAAATAAAAAACAAATCTTAAAACACCTTCTCCCCACCCCTCCTTTCTTCCTGGGCTCAACTTCACTCTGGATTTTCTCTACCTCCTTCTTCCCCCGCGTGGCGCAGGGGGATGGGGAATGGGGGTTGTGGTCAGTTCATCACACGTTCTCTGCTGCTCCTTCCTCCACAGGAGGAGGACTCCTCACACTCTTCCCCTGCTCCAACATGGGTCCTTCCCATGTGCTCCAGTTCTTCAGGAACTGCTCCAGCGTGGATGCTTTCCACGTGTCCTTTCCATGGGGTGCAGTCCTTCAGGAACAGACTGCTCCAGCGTGGGCTCCTCTCTCCACGGGGTCACAGGTCCTGCCAGGAGTCTGCTGCAGAGTGGGCGCTCCATGGGGTCACAGCCTCCTTCAGGCATCCACCTGCTCCGGTGTGGGGTCCTCCATGGGCTGCAGGTGGATATGTGCTCTACCATGGACCTCCATGGCCTGCAGGGGCACAGCCTGCCTTACCATAGTCTTCACCAGGGGCTGCAGGGGAATCTCTGCTCTGGTGCCTGGAGCACATCCTCCCTCTCCTTCACTGACCTGGGTGTCTGCAGGGTTGATTCTCTCACGTATTCTCACTCCTCTCTTCCTTCTGCTGTTGCACAGGTTTTTTTACCCCTTCTTAACTATGTTATCCCAGAGGTGCTACCACCACCGCTGACGGGCTTGGCCTTGGCCAGCAGCAAGTCCTTCTTGGAGCCAGCTGGCGTTGGCTCTGTTGGACATGGGGGAAGCTTAGAGCAGCTTCCCAGAGAAGCCACCCCTGTAGTCCCCCCTGCTACCAAAGCCTTGCCACAAAAACCCAATACTATGGGAAAACCTCTTTCCTTCCTACCCCTGGGAATGGGGGTTTGTCACTTCAGAGGGTGCACAGCAGCGCTTGATGCAGCAAGAGCCCTCTGCAGGCTGGGGAAGGCAAGTAGGCAACGTTTAGAAAAAGATGTACCATTTCCCAGGTGATCTCCTGCGAATGCGAAAGAAGAGGCTGTCACTTTGGAAACAGCAGCAGCACGGTGCCAGAAACACATGCCAGTTAATTTTAGCTAACAAAAGAGACCTGCGTATGGCAGAATGCTATATCTAGTAAGTACAAGCACATCCCACGCTTCGGTGAAATCTCTCTGGTGTTCAGCACGAGGAGTCACAGTTTGCAAGTGCTGGTCCCGCTCTCAAAGCCGTATTGTTTATGGTCAGAGTTTACAACTGATGCATTTATTAAGTGCATGAAGAAAAAAATGGAGAATAATAATCTGTAGATAGGAGCATTTCTTGAAAAGATGAACATTGAGTGGAGTACACAAAAAAAGGTCAAATCTAATGTAATGAAGAATAACCAGGCAAGATCCCTGAAAGGAGAAAGAGAGAGAAAATAGAAATGTTAATGGCTCATAGTACAAAACAATTTTAAAACTACAGCTCAGACTTTATACCAGGTCCTCCTTTGCCTTTGAATGTATCTTCCTTTATCAAAACTAACTAATTGTCCTGCAAAAGGCTGTGAGGGCTATGACTGTTTACTAACCCAAGAAATCTGCTGCCATAATGCAGGTCCATGATAGAGGTCATTAACAATTCAAGATACAGCCAGAGCTGAATTTTGCTCAGACTATTTACCGTTACAATACCTGACATTAAAAAAAGAATATGCAAAGAAGCAATCAGTCTTGTGTTTCTGCCCCAAATCAACCAGCAAGTGTCTGGGATTGGCATTAAACTTATCACACGGGAAAGTTATTTCCCACTATGGTGGAAATGCATTTTTCTCTGAAGCGTTTGGAGCCGGCCCCTGTCAGGGACAGGATATCGGCCTGGACAGACTCTGGCTGTGATGCAGGATGGCAGCTCTTCTGCTCCGCTGTCAAATGTCTCTGCACAAAAGAATCTCGGTGAGATAAACAGGTCTCCTCAGGAAATGCTCTCCCTCCAGCCAAACCTATCCTTCATTTTGATGAAATTCATGACAGCATCTCTGTTTTACAAACTTGCTTCTTTCCCACAGAATATGATGTATTTTCCAAACCTTATACAACCGTAATTCTGCCTGCCTGGAGAGAAAAATACCCAGAGATCTCAGTAACTCTAAAGGAGTCTGAAACTGAAACACTCCTAGGTGGGGACCTTTCAATTCAAGGTGATGCCTCATGCAAAGGCAGGCAATTAGTCTTCATGCCACCACAGAGCTTGTGTTCTAATTAGCTAAATATGTTCATTTCTCAGATGACCATCTCTGGGAATCTGTCATTGTAATGGCCTCGAAGCGAGGGGGAAGAACAGCTCCTAACAAGACCAGAGACTTGAAGGTCCTGTGGAGACTGACACCAGCGTTGTGGGGAGTAGGTGGCCATTGGGCACAGGGGCACCTTTCCGAGGGCAACAGGGACTCAGTGGCAGCAGCCTTGGCAAAAACGGGTGTAGAACTCAGGGTTTAAGTGCCAGGATGAGCTGTGTGCTCTGGAGCATCGAGGCAAGGGTAAGCATGTTGCACTGAAGGCCAGACCAAAGCCACTTGATGATGAATTCTGCCCCCATCACTCAGCTTTTCTGAAAAAGAAAGGCAGATCCCTGACCCTCTGCCTGAGGGGGGAACGGCACCGCTCGCCCCCCTCAAGTGCTCCTGGGGCACAGCCGGCACCGACCCCAGCAGATAAATGGTACGTTACTGAAAAGCCCCATTCACGGGATTCATGCAACTTCTAAGCATAAATGTAGTTTGTTAACTCAATGTTAGTTAAGTGTTCCTCTTGGGGATTTGAGGAATGCATCTCTTGGAAGACTTTTTACTAAAGTCTCATTTTTTCCCACTATTCTCCTTTTCTTATTGTCCCCCTGCTTTCTCTGTAAATGCTAACATGAGCTCTTCAGAGATTAGTGTGTGCTTAAAAATCCTTATTTATGCTTATATAAAAGCTTGTTTAGTTTACCCTGTCCTCTGGAGTTCCATATTCGCACAAACCATCTAAACACAGACCACAATGTATAGCATTAGGATTTAAAAAAAGCACGAGCGCTCTTTTCACAATGTTGTTAGCATCAGAAGAAAGGAACCAACTGTCTTCAAGAGTGCTGAAACACAAGACCCTCAGCCCAGATTGGAGATGAAAAAAAACCCTACTCATCAAGTGTACATGTGGAGTATTGACTTTTTTAACTCCCTTCTCTTCCTCTGTACCCATGTGTACACGCAATCATCTTATTCTGAAAAGCCAGCTGTGGGTGAGTACATAAATAGATGCCTCCCCGTGGCTTCTCCAATGGTGTCTCCTCTAACCTTCCATCACCCCTCCAAGAAGCCAACCACCATTCATTCCCCACTCTCTCTTAATTCTCTGTTGGACTGCTTTCCCACAGGGCCCCATATTCCTTTTCTATACCAGGCCTACAAAGTGCATCTGGAAAATGAACAATGAACATCCAAGAAAAATAAAGTTCTTCTACCTCATGTTTCTCAATACACATTTACGTGAGCTGCAGAGATCTGTATGTGAAGGAATATTTTTATGACATCAGCCACCCACATAAATGCTGGGAAAAACCCAACCTATGCAGAGTGGTCTGTAGTTTAACGCAAAACTTATCCTCACAGTCCTTAAGAACTGGTATCACCAGGACTATCCAATGAGAATAAATACATTTTATAAAATAAAAACTTGGCGGTTTTGTTTTGGTTTGGTTTGGTTGGTTGGTTTTTTGTTGGTTTTTTTTTGTTTGTTTTAACCAGTAGGTAAAGCCTTAATATGAATGGTTATTCCCTGCTGCTGCCGCTCAGCATCTTCGCCCCAGTTCCTCAGTTCTATTCTCTTATTGCTGTTGCTTGGACCTCAAAATCTAAAACCAGAATAGACTGTTCACTTCTTATAGCCAGGAAATGCACAGCTGAGTGCTAGCAAAAGAATCAAATGTCAAAAATACAGGTAACTAGAGGTGCTGTCAACACCTGCACTGTGAGAAACTTGCTAAAAATTCTCCTGACTGTGAATCCCTTTAGAAAAATAATCTAACAGCAAAAGAAATCAGGAAAAGCTGTGAGTATATGCTTCAAGGTGCAAAGTATTGGAAGACGGAGCTTTCCCCAGGTGTAATGCTCTGTATTCACCCTCATGACTACTATTATCAGTATGCTCAAGGTAGAAAAGGGACTTTGTAGCGAATACACATTTGACTGGAAAAGTGGAGAAATCTTGTTGCAGTTGGTGCAGTAATAACAGAAATGCATCCCTTCTCCAGACAATCAAGACTCAAAAAAAGCAATAATGTGGGACCACCGCAGCCTCGTTATCCCAGCTGGTATCATATATGCATCCCATCCAAAACTGTGGTCAGTCTGGCTAGTGGCATCAGCGACTGGACCTGCTGAGAAGCGAGTTAACTGCTTTCAGTACTCCTCACAAAGCAATACTTCAGAGAGCGCCCTTTAGTATATCATCTTCGCAAGAGAGAGGCCAATGCAAAAGATACATGGAAGAGTCTTTATCGTGACTGCAATATCCTAATTTACAACAGCATCGAAGATAAAACACAGGAAATATCTATTAGTGTTAATAGATATGATAATATAACCCAAAACTGCATCATAGGAAAGCAATTAAATGCACCGCTTTGTTAAAAAGACACGGAAACCACACTACAGATGGGAACAACCTGCCAGGATTTGTTTTAATACATCAGATATCACATAGTTCCCAGCAAGACCTCCCAAAAAACTCAAAGGATACCACAACCCTTGAAACACAATTTAAACACAAGTAGAAGTAGGCAAGTTGCTGGCACCAGTGAGAACACCACTGCTACAGGGAGAAGTTTCGTGAAGGCAGACGAGGGCACAAACCTCCATATAGCAATGTTTCCGTTCAAACAGGGAATGGAAGTATTTGCAGATGCCAGAAATTTCACAAATGCACATAGGGCATGATTAAAAAGACATAAAAGTATGGCATGAAAACATATAGAAGTCCAGAAGAAAAAATACCATGATAGAAGGCTGAAAAAAACCACAACATTTGGAGAAACACAAATAGATAATTCCCCTGAACTGCTCAGTGCCAACTAGAAATGAAGATAAAATGAGACCAATGAGACAATGAATCTTTCAGGATAATCAGTCCTTTAGGAGAATTTAGGAAATCTGGTTAACTTGCAGAACAGCAAAGTATTCTTGGCTACCCAAGACTTTTGGAAGGAAGAAACAAAGTTGACTGTAGAGTATGGACTGCAGAAACAGAGTACTTAGTCATTACAACTAAAATACCTCAACGGCTCTGAAGAAGATACTCAGGAGACCTCTCAGAACAGTACGCACAGGGAAAGATGGACTGTGCACTTCCTCAGCAAGAATGATCAAAAATAGTTAGAGAGTGTTTCTTTCATTCAAAACAGCAGAACCATAACTCAAGGAGCTTCACGTCAATGCCTGATGCGCCCAACAGAGCACAGCAGGAGTCGGCGGCTGCTCTTTCTTAACTCCGAGGAAACCATTACCTGCTGATAGTTGATTACTATGGTAATTTCTCAAACTCAATCAAACAACATGGGAGCCAACAATACAGCAAATCGGGCTGTGACAGAGCCCTACGAAGCTCCCAGGCTGTGAGGGGAGAGGTTTACAACACATGAAACTTCGATCCTCAATACATTTTCACACCTATGTATCCCATTTAGTCTCTACAAATCGCAGGGAGCAAGATGTTTCTTGTTAATTTGCTGTGCACTTTCTCCTAAAATCTATGGTTTACAAAGCCTTATAACAAGCTAAAGTGACCATCTGGCATAGAGCAGGTGAGTGTAGGAAGCCTAATGTTAGTACCAAGCCCAGTGGAAGAATCCAGCTCCTGCACACAGGCTGTATTGGCGTCACTCAAGCCCTGGCTGCCTGATCGAGAAACCAACTTGCAAAATGCTTTTCTGGCACTTTTACCAACACCTGACATTAACACACACTGACTTGTTGAACTGAGTATGAGTAAGTGCAAGAAATAAAAGGGAAGTGCTATTTGCCACTAGCCTCAAAATTTTGCAGTAGGATCTAGTCCAGGTATTCATCTGTGGTCAATGGTTTCACTGATTAAAAAGGCCTGTAAAGAAGGGACAGCTGGCAGAGGAGATGCAATAGGACAAGTCTTTGCTAGAACCTGCTTTCAGTCCAAATGACAACAAGACCCTGAAAGCTGAGAGCTGGGCTGAAAATCATAGAATCATGGAATGGTTAGAGTTGGAAGGGACCTTAAAAATATCTAGTTCCAACCCCTCTGCCATGGGCAGGAACACCTCCCACTAGACCAGGTTGCTCAAAGCCCCATCCAGCCTGGCCTTGAACACTTCCAGGGATGGGGCGTACACAACTTCTCTGGGCAACCTGTTCCAGTGTCTCACCATCCTCAGAGTAAAGAACTTCTTCCAAATATCTAATCTAAATCTACCCTCTTCCAGTATAAAACCATTATCCCTTGTCCTGTCACTACAATCCCTGATCAAGAGTCCCTCCCCATCTTTCCTCTAGGTCCCCTTTAGGTACTGGAAGGCCACTATGTGGTCTCCCCGGAGCCTTCTCTTCTCCAGGCTGAACAACCCCAACTGTCCCAGCCTGTCCTCATAGGAGAGGTTCTCCATCCCTCTGATCATCTTCGTGGCCCTCCTCTGGACTCACTCCAACAGGTCCATGTCCTTCTTATGTTGGGGACTCCAGAGCTGGACGCAGCTCTTGCTTCAGCTCCCTTGCTGTAGCTTAGTTGCTTGACTGTTTTGCCCAAATAAAAGCATCTTTTCTTTAATGCTTACCAAGAAGCCTGTAAGGAAAACAGCAGAACTATTTCTGTAAAAGTAGGAGTGTGCATTAGCTTAGTCTTGAGTGCCTACCCTCCAACCACTGGTTTGTGGCTTGCACTTTTCTTAATGCTACTTTACTAATAGAAAAAGGGCTCCGTTGGAAGATGCAAGCAAATGTGTTCTTGGCAGATAAGTGGACTAGAGATGGTTTATGACTTGAAGAATGTTCATACCCATGAGTCACCATGTGGCAGTGTTTGCCAGAGAAGGGATCTCCAGTGAATTTATCGAAGTAATACTGAACAACACACATCTGAGGGATTTAACAGACCTGTACAGGATGGATGTTTCAGACATGCACAACCCACTCTCCGTATTACTCTTGGCCCAACAGACAGAAAGCTGAGAAAGATATAAAAATAGTCAATCAGCTACTAATCAAAGCAAATGAAGGTTGTCAAGACCTTTCCTCAGTTTACTGAACTACTGAAAATAAGCAAAAGCTGTGAGTTGTTTCTAATGCCAAGAGTGATTAATCAACATTTGTTCACTGGAAGATGAGCTAGAAATTGTACTATGATAAAAAGTGTCAAATCACTTAAAACTTCCACAAGAAATGTCAGTATTGTGACAAGAAGCCTAAGAAGATGATCTGTCCTCACAGTTATTAAATCTGCAGAAGAACCTAATTTTTATGCACACAGAAGGGACATACAGGGCAAAAGGAAACTCCTTGCTCTTAGTTGTGCGATATGTTGCCAGCAATAGTGAAACAGCAAATGAAGAGAAAATGCATGCAATGTTAGCAAGCGCCGGGAACCTCCTGCTTAGCATATAGAAGAGAAAACTCTGATACAACCAACCCAAGCACAGCTGATTTTTCATGTCTTGGCTACAAGAACCAGAAGCAACACTTGCTTCAGATGGAAGACAAGATTTAAATGCCCAAGAGAAGGCTTATGGTACATTTTGAAAATGTTTTTAAGAATACCTCCAAAATTCTTTTGCTTATGAGAATGTGTGGCAAGACACAAGCATATAGTCTAATGTATGGATTTTTTAAGCAAGGAAGAGGAAATTGGAGTCCTCCTTAATCTTTTTTTTTTATGTGCCTTGAGCTGAGTTGTTGTGAGCAGAGCGTGTGTTGAAAACTTTTGTTAATAAAAAGCCTGTTTAGTTTAGCTCATCCCATATAGATCTCCATTCCTTCACACAGCCTAAACAAAGTCAATAAAATCGTGTTTACATTAGGATATTTGCCTTTTTTTCCCTCAAAAGGTAATTTTTTTCACACTTTTACTACCACTGCTAAATATGCAAAGCTTAAGCATAGAGTAAATTTCCAGTTGAAAATGTAACTTAAATACAAACAGTAGATAATCAAGGCCATCATTCCCACAGGCACGGCCTTCTGGGAGAAGGAACCTTGGATGCTCTTGTTGAATAGTGGCTGTTCCTGTGGCCAATTCGGGGTGGAAATAAGATAATTAAGAAATAAGATAACCCTGTGGTATTGCTTCACTTCTTTGGGAGGTTCCTGATGTTGCTGTTTCACAAGGGGACAGAACAGAGGAGGTGAAATTCCCACAATGAGTGTCAGGGCTCATATTGTCTTCAATCTCAGGAGCTTTTTGAATGGTACTGAGGCCACGTGCCCATTGCCGAGGACAGACAAAGAGGGTTTTGATAAGAACAGCTGCTGCTGCTCTCTGGATCTCTGCTCTCAGCACACCTGGGAGCATATGTGCTTTAGGTAGCCAGGACAGCACGTGTCACCAGTGCAGCAGGAAAGGAGCCGGCTGCAGCCGGGGTTCAACGGAACAAGGAGAGCAAGGCTTTGGGTACCAAGCTGTATATCAAAATAGCCAGCTTTGTAGGAATCCCACCAAGGCCAAATCACAGCAAATGAGCTCCAGTTCAAGCTGCAACACTGCAGGCCCGGGCTTGGGAGCAGGATGTACTGTTCTCAGAGAAAATAAGAACAACAAGACTCAGAGCTGGAAATTCATAGCCCACTTCAACCATATCTTCTTCAGCTCTTGGAAAACAGCCTTGGTAAATCTCTAGTCGCATCGTAATGACAATTTTCCCAGCTTGTTGGCTAAACAGTACCAGTACTAAATATAGGCCTCTTTGGCATGCCAGCAGGAGCTTGCCAAACATGAAGGAGAGCAATTTGTCCTTCCTGGGAAGACACATGCCACCATCAGGCATATGGTACCAAGCCAGAAATAATTCGCCCCAGAATGGCAAACAGCCCACTACCGGCCTCAGCCCGATGTATTCCCACACTGACATGTTATCGTACTTGTAACACGGAGGATAATTAGGACATTTCAGGGCAGTATTTTTTTTCCAGGTAAGAGTCAGTCTTGTAAGAGAATTTATTGAAGTGTAAAGTAAAAAGTAATGTCATCATTTAAAAAAAACGGGAGTAATCTGGTGAATCTTCACACCGTGTTTTAAGGTCCTAAACCCACAAGTGAGACTGCTCGTCCTCCAGCTACTTTTAATATATAAATTGGTATGTACTAAGCTCTGTGACAAACAGATTGTCACAGCTGTCAGAGTGGGTCACAGAGAAGTGAGCTGCACTTGAGAGGGAATTGGCTTATCCTTTAAAGAACAGGCCTGCAAATAAACAATAAACTGTGGAAGACCTATTTAATGTAATATATGGGTTTACTTTGCTCAGAAAATGAGCTAATCCTGGGGGAAAAAAAACAACGCATTTGTGAATCTCTTCTGATGGATTATATCCTCATAAACTCAGACAGACTGGTCCAGCTTTTAGTAGCTTAGTCATCAACGAGGTCGAAGAACAGACTTTAAACTAACAGAAAAACATGACATTTCCATTTTTTCAGGACCCCTGATCTTTCCCCCAAGAAAACTAATCAGTTGCAGTCTTAGACTGGAAATGGATTCTTTACAAAAATACTTCTGAGAAATAAAATGTTAGACTTTCATCCAACAGTGAAAGCTGTCACAAAGGTCCATAGGCACACATCTACTTACAAGATCAGGACCTAGAACAGCAGAGGAAACCACTGAGATCTGGACAAAGTAATTGCTCTGTTATTTCAAATACAAGAAATATGTTCAGACATAACCAGAAATAAGGAAGGAAATCAGCATTGACTAAAAGCAGGTCTACACATACATAAGGGGAAGACTCTATAGAGTTTCCCATGTAAGGAGCCATACTAGGTATGTTCAAAGAACCGTTTTTTCCAGTTGAAAAGGTTGAGGAGAAGGAGAATCAAGTGCACTGGAACACAGAATCATAGAATCATAAAATCAGCTAGGTTGGAAGGGACCTTTAAGATCATCGAGTCCAACCATCAACCTAACACTGCCAAAACCACCACTAAACCATGTCCTGAAGCACCATGTCTATCTGTCTTTTAAATACTTCCAGTGATTCCACCACTTCCCTGGGCAGTGTCTTCCAATGTTTGATAGCCCTTTTGGTGAAGAAATTTTTCCTTATACCCACCCTAAACCTCCCTTGGTGTAACTTGAGGCCATTTCCTCTTGTCCTATCACTTCTTACTTGGGAGAAGAGATCGACCCCCAACTCTCTACAACCTCCATTCAGGTAGTTGTAGAGAGTGATAAGGTCTCCCCTCAGCCTCCTTTTCTCCAGGCTAAACAACCCCAGTTCCCTCAGCCACTCCTCATAAGACTTGTTCTCCAGACCCCTTACCAGCTTTGTTGCCCTTCTCTGGACACGCTCCAGCACCTCAATGTCTTTCTTGTAGTGAGGGGCCCAAAACTGAACACAAAAACTGAACACAATAGAAAGGATTTTTGTATTTCCCATTAACTTCTCAATGAGGGAACCACCAAGATGTGCTAAGCAAAGGGCTTTGCGCTGGAGAATTCTTTTTCATTTCCAACCTACAGCTCAGGAGTATCTGCCACAAACAACAGATAAGAAGCAAGTTAGGTAGTTAGTTAATTATTTGTGGGATCATTATCATTCAGAGGGAAAATCAGAAATGTCACAAAAGGAGCAAAGGGCAATGGGACCAACAGTTCAAAAGTTTAGATGCTCTTTTGCAGGCTAAGAACTACTGGTTGCAATTACATTAGCTGTGATGTTTTGAAGGATTCAGAATTATGGACCTTCCTCTGTGGTAAATGCCTTTTGCTGCAAAGGGCTTTGAAACCAGCCAGGTGTGGCAGAGTCCTCATGCAGGGTCTGGTCACACCAACTGGGCTGTCCTTGAATCCTGGAAGTGGGACGCTGCCTCTTCTAGCAAACTTAAGTTGAATACGAGCATAGAGGTGCTCAGACCCAGAAAAGGTGGTAGAAAAGGGCCAGAGAAGAGAAGATTTATGGGTTTGGGGGATTTTTTTCCCCCTTCACTTGGAGTCATGAAAGAAGAGATAGAGTTCTGTGGCCTATTTCAATATTCTTTAATCACTGTTGAGCTGTGAGTAATGTTCCCCTTTAAAACCTCCTTGACACGTACCCTGGTCCTTAGCTGAGTGCTCTTTGTCTGGAAAACAGCTATTAGGCACTCACCCTTATCTCAAGAGTAAGGCAATTGGTATTGTGGTGTCGTGATGTGTTCATTCTCTTTAGGTTTCATATGTACAAGCTGGATTGCTTGGAATAAACGTGGCTTTTCTGTCCTACCATGTCAGGAAATAAAGATATTTCTGCCATATAATACTTGTTGTTCAAGGATACGGTCATTTTACTGTGCCAAGGAAACTCTTTTTAAGGGCACAGAATGAAGTAATTCCAAAAATGCACTGATTTTTATTTATGTTGATACATAGTTTGCAAGCTTTCTGTCTAGCCCAAGGCATTGTTAATATTGACATGAATACATACTTGGCTTCCAAACAGGCCTGAAATCACTGTAGCTCATCTATATTAAATATAAAAACCTCTAAAAAAAAACCCCAATTGTTAAGACATCACTGCAGTCTAACCACTTAGCAGGAGGTTCTCATCTGTTTTCAAAACAGATTTCCAGTGAGTTTCAGCTGTGGTCACCTCTTTAAAAATCACAGATTTGTACACTCCTGCTTGTCCTGTTTCATCAGAGAGTGAATAATCTTTTCCATATTTGAGTTATTACCATTTTAGTAGAGGAGCTCAGACTCATTTTGTAATTTCTGCTGGGTGAGTAATTCCTCCTCACCCAAGTAGTCCCATTGAGTTTCCATTTGAGCAAGAACTTGCAAGATCAGGACCTTTCACCCTCAGTACTGCCCCTTTTTAGAGTGCAACTATTTTTATTCTTGAGCTTCCAGGCATAGAAATGTTGATATCTAAACGGAGGAATGCCAATGGTTGAGACACAGAAAGAAAATAAAAGCCATCAATTAAATTATGTTGAATATTTTCAAGACATCGTACTTTTAAGCAAGGATTTGTTTACACAATGGAGTAATTTAAAAATATCTACATGTTTTAAAAGTCAAAATCTTAAATGTTGCACATGTTTAAAATTAAATAATATTTAATGCTTTACTAAGTGGTAGATATTTTAAAATAGTAGATATTTTAGTAGTAGATAATTCAAAATAAATTCTAGCACATTAGTCTGTCTCCAATTAAATATGCCTTTCCATAAACAGTTAGAAGAACTCTTCTTACATTTCCATATATTTACAAGCAGAAATTAAACTCTTCAGGGAAAAAATCCTTACCTGCTCCTTAAAACAGCTTGGGTAGGTGTTCATCTATACTTTCTGTCTAGCTGAAAATAATGAAAATATGGAGGCCAGTCACCAGTGACATACCCCAGGGGTCACCCTGTACTGGGGTGCATATATATATATTGATGACCTGGATGGTGGGACCCCAGCTAACCCCCATTTATATACCGAGCATGATGTCTATAGTATGGAATATTTCATTGGCCATTCCATTGTTCTGTCTACGCATCTATGGGACCTGAATAGTGTAAATATCACTTAGCAACAACTAAAAACAATAGGCATTATTGACATTCCTTTCACAGCAATCACTAGACAGAAAAAATAACTCTTTCCCAGATGAAACCAGGACACCTCTAATTTCACAGGAGAAAAAAATAGGAATCTGGTAGGACCTGACCCAAACATCTTCTGTAGTGGACAGCAGTGTTCAAGCAGCTTCAGTGAGCTCTGTATCAGTTCTGCACGAGATGCAGTGAAACACTGACGGGACATGAATGGATTTCATTCATTGTAAAATGTAGCCATAATCAAAACTCGCTATTTTCTGTGAATGCAAATCAGTTTTACTATGATACAGTCAATCCTGGGCCTGTGCTGCCCTCCATCATTTAGGAGTGTTGTGCCATTTCCATGGCAGAAAGGAGTGTGCTCAGCTTCCTCTCGCTAAGGGAGGGCTGCCTGGGGAGGCAGAAGCCTGCAATGCTGCACGCCTCTTGCTTGCCGGCTTTCACTGAGAGCTTCTCCACTGCCCAAAGTTCACTGCTCTTTGGCAATCAAACACTGAAAATTCTCAGTTGCTAAGAAACCCAAATTTACTTGGCAACTGGGCACAGTAGAGCCCAGGGCATGATTAGTCGCAGTTCTCCAGGATGGCCCCTGCCAGGACATGATGCCTTTTAGTCCTAGGAG
>VUYV01000042.1:3627524-3735195 GCA_008711295.1 Anarhynchus alexandrinus | reverse complement strand
CCCCAGCTAACCCCCATTTATATACCGAGCATGATGTCTATAGTATGGAATATTTCATTGGCCATTCCATTGTTCTGTCTACGCATCTATGGGACCTGAATAGTGTAAATATCACTTAGCAACAACTAAAAACAATAGGCATTATTGACATTCCTTTCACAGCAATCACTAGACAGAAAAAATAACTCTTTCCCAGATGAAACCAGGACACCTCTAATTTCACAGGAGAAAAAAATAGGAATCTGGTAGGACCTGACCCAAACATCTTCTGTAGTGGACAGCAGTGTTCAAGCAGCTTCAGTGAGCTCTGTATCAGTTCTGCACGAGATGCAGTGAAACACTGACAGGACATGAATGGATTTCATTCATTGAAAATGTAGCCATAATCAAAACTCGCTATTTTCTGTGAATGCAAATCAGTTTTACTATGATACAGTCAATCCTGGGCCTGTGCTGCCCTCCATCATTTAGGAGTGTTGTGCCATTTCCATGGCAGAAAGGAGTGTGCTCAGCTTCCTCTCGCTAAGGGAGGGCTGCCTGGGGAGGCAGAAGCCTGCAATGCTGCACGCCTTTTGCTTGCCGGCTTTCACTGAGAGCTTCTCCACTGCCCAAAGTTCACTGCTCTTACTTTGGCAATCAAACACTGAAAATTCTCAGTTGCTAAGAAACCCAAATTTACTTGGCAACTGGGCACAGTAGAGCCCAGGGCATGATTAGTCGCAGTTCTCCAGGATGGCCCCTGCCAGGACATGATGCCTTTTAGTCCTAGGAGAGCCAGTACACTGCTGTCTGCCTGCCCTGGTCTGCCCTCCCTCCCCATTCCTTTCCTCCTGTCTTGCCATCCAGCCAGGCCAATGGAGAGCAGGGAACAGTGCTGCCCGCACCAGATCTATAACAACATACGGAGGTGCAGGTGGAGAAAAGGTCTGCAAGGAGTCAGCCTTTCCTCCTGGTCTGTTATGTCACTCCCTTCCCTCTGCATCTGTGTTGAAAGCGCAAGAAAGAGGGGCAAGAAATGGTGGAGACTCACAGAGAGCTGTCTTACTTCTGGGAGCACACACCCAATTTGCAGATGTGCCTGATCTGGACCTTCCTAGGACAGGTGAGGACACCAGTGCAACCCCAGCCTATGTTCCTTCTCTCCCACCCCAGCTGCAATCATGATTGGGCTTCTCCATGTATCTTAATCCATGCAAAATTGATTTCATGGAGAGGACCATAAAACTACGTTAGCACGTTCTGGATTAAGGAAAAGATCTCAGCCTGGTATGTATCACATTGGAAGACAGCCAAGGCAGCAGTGTGGCACTGATCACATGCTGAGAATCTCTCTGTGCTCTCCATAATCATTATCCTATTCTACAATAAGGATAAGACCAGTTGGACCTTGCTGCCAGCTCCCACAGGACAATCTGGCTGCCTAATGTTAGTAAAATAGGATATCCACTGCCTGCATCTTCCTCTTCTATTCCTGTTCAGGCAATCTGTGAAGTGTCCATATTGCAGTCTTTCCAGTCACACCTTGACATTTTTGAGAAGGATAAAAAGCTGAGGACTTACTTTGAAAAATGACTGGTCCCGCCAGGACTATGGTTGATCAAGGGGGATTTTTTCACCCAAAGATCCCCACACTGCTGTGCCTGCATTCCTGCTGTGTTCCATCTTCATCACCTTCAGAAAGCGAACATCAAAACAAGCATCTAATTATTGCAGACCACCAAAGACAGAGATGTTCCATGAGTGATTCTTACCTTTCAAAGTGACTGTTCTGGAGCAGTTTCACTCTCCTTTCTTATGGAAAAGGCAGACAGGCTATGTTTTGAAGTCTCTGCTGGTGTTTCTACCCCAGCGGCTTGTCCTAGGACCATTTGGAGTGGGGCTACCAGGAGAGATTTGGATCTTTCAAACACATGCACTCAGGATAAGGAGGGGATATGATTTTGAGAAGCATGCAGATCCATACAGACTTTGGAAGCTGTGCTGTCTGCACAGACCCATTTGAGCTCAGAGATCCTAGGATTCCTTACCCGATTTCTCATGGCAGTTCATATAAACTGTGTGAAAAAAGATTTGTCTTATTCTCAGAGCCAGATCTCTTAGCAGGCACTGTCCTTTGAGGTGTTCAGAACCCAAAACTTAGAAATACCTGACAGGCCAGAGATGTTACCAGGGACAAGCCTACAGCCCTTGCAGCTCTCGGTTATACTGATATTTTTTTTCTGTTCTTTTCTTTTGTTCTTGTTTTGGGAGGAAAGAAGCATTCTGCAGCCCATGCCTAACATAGATTTTTCTTGGTCAATTGACTTAGCAGACCATCTTTGAAAACAGTTATTTTGAAGGCTGACTGGAAGGACAGCAGTGTACCTGTCCTTAGTGGGAGTTCTTGGCTTTTCAGGGAAAGATACTTTTGGTGCAATGGATTCTGTGAAAGGACCTGGCCTGCAAGGCTTGTCTTGACGTTGCCAGTTTGAGAAGTTCCAATTCAATGCCACTTCAGGGAGATCTAGCTCCCCATAGGTGCTAGATTTAAAAATATTTGTCCTCTTTCCTTTATGATTATATGGCTTTGGAAGGTTGAGTTTGTCAGGCCTTGAGAGGGCTACTTTTTGCCTGGTACCTGTGTGAGTTAAAGGGCCTAGACAACAGTATCAGTGGAGGAGACTTGCTGTGGAAAAAGTGTGTTTCACTTGCCACCTTGCAGTCTTGTCTCCTGACTCATTGCTACAGCAAAGGACCACAGTTTTGAGATGTAGTCATTAACTCAGACCCATGGAGACCCTTCTCACCTTCCTGCATCTTGGTAGTTTGTGTGCCTTGCCAGCTGCTACCGAACCCAGCTGCTTCTGGTCCAAGTCCCTATGGCACAACGAAGCTGTGCCATCATCTAGATGGCAGAAGGATGATGGAGAAAACCACAGGGCAAGGTGAGTACCCTGGACCCAGATCTTTGCTATATGTGTTATGGGGCGAGGGGATAACATTCAGGTAGGCCAAAACTGCAGGAACAAGCTCACATTTGAGCTACCAGGTATAAATCAGCGCAGACAGAAGTAGTAGGAAGGCCTATTGACCTAAATATCTGGCCTCAAGACCACATTTCCTCCTTTCCCTATTTGTTTGAATGCTTTGCTGGGCAATGCTGTGAAATAAGGGCAGGGCATTTATGCAGGATGCCAGAGTGCAGGTTCTGTCGTGCACGTACGGCAGATGAATTGGGGTTAGGACAAGTATTAAGATGTCTTTTACACAGCACACTGCAAGGGAATTTGGGAGAGGTCTTCTCCAATGGTGGCCCGTTTATATGCAGTCTGGACATGTCTAAGGCACATTGTAAAGGACTGTGCTGGGACTGCGACCGTGTGTCTGCCGAACATGAGAGACCTTGACTAGGCCATACAGTAATGATATAAAAGGATGGTTTGTATGGATGTAAGGACATTGTCAGCTTGGTTTTAACACACAAATAAACCCTTAAGGTAAACAAGAGAAAAAAGTCCACTGAATGAAAGTGATCTTAGGGCAGAAAATTATGTTGACTTGAAATGTACCATGCGAATTTGAATAGATATGTTGACTAAGGACCATGTCCTTATTTAGGTAAGTTGTCCTTCTGGGGCAGGTTCCACAGCCAAATCTGCTCTCTTGTACAACAGATGCATTATTATTATTGAACCTCTCCATAGCTCCTTATGCAACTGTTATGTTGTAAATTAGTCTGAAGCCTGATGTGCTCTGGCTAGCCCCAGCTCATGGATGGTTCCTACGGATTAATCTGCTGTGAATTTGGGCAGCCTCCAAATCGTCCTGCAATGTAGGCCTAGAGAGAGGGATTTCAGCAAAACATCACCATCTCCCCAACAACTGCTGGACTCTGTTACACTCAGCAGAATCTGAACAAAGCAAAGATTCTGCCCCATTGGCTCCAGACACAGCTATGTCCACGCAGCCTTTAGGTGGAGTGAGCATGAATAACAGCAGACCCTGAAAAAGGAAGAAGAACCGACTGTTACCACCAGTGCGGGAGACTTTCGCTGACTTACACGGATGCCCTTTCAGCTCCACATAAGTAACTGTTGTCCTCAGCAAATGGGTTCAGTATGAGCAAGGATTACTTACACGATAAAACATGAAAAAGTGCTGTTGCAAAAGTACTTGAATCTGAAAAAAGCACACTTGGAAATAAATAGGGGGCATTGGGAAATCACATTCTGGCAACTGCACAAAGTGTGTGCATTTCCCATAGAATTGAATAAAAATAGATTGCACCGAAAACAACGATAAAAAACTCATGGGAATGCATGTCTGGCACTGTTTATATTCCACTCCTGGGGCTAAAGTTGGAATATTGAAAGGGTGGTGCAATTATGAATTTTACTTTAAAAATGTAAATATTTCTGTTTCTTATAAAAGTATAAAAAATAATCACATACTTTCTTTGATGATCCATAAGTCTACATTAAATAGCCAGTCTTAACTCACTGCAAGTCAAGTCAGTTAAGATATTTATATTGCATTTGTAGAGTGATTAATATGATGGGGTCTTTAGGTTCTGCCAAAATAGAAACAGTAATGTCATATACAGACATATATGTATGCGTGTGTATTTATTTATACATGCACACACATATATGAGAGAGAGAGAGAAAGACAGTCTTTCTGTTCCAGAATCTGTAAAGGTCATTACATTTAGATTATTTTTTAATCAAATGCACATTTACAAGTTCTTATAAACAAACCATCCTGAGACAAACTGGAGACTTGGCACTCCAGTGCACAGCTCTGAAATGTCCACATTTGTCCTTTAAAGTCTGCTGGTTTGAATTAAGGTTCTTCTCTCAAATGTCGCTCTTCCAACAACAGGCCCACGTCTTCCCTCACAGACTAGGCAACACCTGAACCCCTCTTCTCCAATGCCTTTAACACACAAAAGTGTGTCATACAGCCCAGCAAGTCTACCTACCCAACCCAAGCTGTGTGTAGGTGTGCAGACACCCAAACTGAGAAAGAAATACATCCTCCATTAGAGACAGAATGGTGGTTTTACTCACTAATGCTATTCTCAGTTTTCACTGAGATTAAAGTCTGCAGGAACATGACCACTGCATTAAGGTTGAAACCCAGGAAAATATTTCAGCTGGTCCTTATATGTCCTCTTTAATCAATACTTATGCAGATGCTTTATTCCTCCTGCAAAGAATAAATACTAATTTCTTCAAGAAAATGAGTAACAAATCTATCAGAAAACAAACAAACCACCAAAACCCCAATAGTTAGTGTCCACTGAAAAAGTTGTCTCTTCCTTAGGAGAAGACATCACTTAGAACCGCAGACTCCACAGCTCTGAGCCCCTCCTTTTGGAAATTAGCTCCCAAGAATCCTAAGATAATTCTCATAATAGATTGGTTTGGAGGAACATTGGCAGTTAATGAGCAATGCAAGGCATGGAATTGTAGGGTCGTTCTCCATCCAACAGTATTTCTACTCCTTTGCTCCCTGTTTTTCCACCCAGCAGATGATCTGAAGATTTCAGAGCTAAGATCAGGCCTAGTAAGAGAAAAGAGTTTGCAGGGAGAAAGTCCATTTTTCACAAATCATGAGATTCCCCAGCTCCCTCAAGGAAAATGGAAACCAAACCTATCCATTCACTACAGCTCTTTTGCATTTAAATAATACCCAAGCATCCACAGTGGTGACTGTAGGTTTTTAAAAGCATATTTGTGCAATGATTTCTCACTATTACTTCATATTTCATAAGATCTAAGAACTACTGCACCTTTTGGGATATTTGTGTGTTCCTCTAGAGACATGATAAATATATTGAGCCATTTCTGATAAGTAAGACCAATACTTTTCTTTGCCTTAAAGAGGGTAGAATGAACCACTACACTATCTAGACCGATAGATCCTTCATCACTTACATCATTCAGTATAAGCCTTTTCTACTGAGCATAATAACAACTGCTTAGATAAAGGCTGTGAACTCTCCCAGTCTTTTCACCTCAAGGCATTTCCTTCAGCTTATGAATAATTCCTGTGTCTCTTTTCTGCACATCTCCTATTTTTCAATATTCTTTTGAACATATGAACACCAAAACTGTAGGCCATACACTTTTACTGATCTCAAGAGTACTCTACAAAGGGAAGATCCCCCACTCCTATTTTTGGTTTCCCTCTTGAAACAACCAAGAATCTCATTAGCCCATTCTCTACAGAATTATACTGGGAATTCAAGTTGAGCTGTTTCTCCGTATTGATCCCTAAACCCTTTTAGAAGCACTGCTTTCCAAGATAAAGTCCTCCCATGCTGTAGAAACATCTTGCACTCTTTCTACTGAAGTCAATGACTTAACATGTAACTGTGTAAAGAAAGATTTTATTTAAATGGACCAGCTGTCCAGACTGCTCCGTGCTCTCCTGAACTCACTGATATCACCGTTTTGACTGGGTTTTGTGTCATCTGGAAATTATATCAGAAACATTTATACTCACTCCCAAGTGATTGCAGGAGGTGTTGAATAGAAGCAGCCTACTGTCAGTTCCTGGGGAACTTCTCCATCTGATGATGATTTTCTGTTGTCAACTACTTGGAGAGATGTCTCTGTTAGCCATTTAACAGGTTGTGTTGGCAGTGTACAATGCCATTTTTATAAACAGAGTAGGACACCGTATAAAATAGGATACTCAAAATAACCAGAGCTTACTACATCTACACAGTCATTTTATCTCATTACTTTTAAAATGAGAAGGTTTACTTTTAAAGGCAAATTCAGCACTCACTATATTGACTTTAAAAATTCTAGTCTTTTTTTTCTGGTGATTGTGAGTGCCCAAATTGAGGCACATTAAGAGGACCGATTTTCTAAGAGAGGGTGTTCAATAGTTTCTGAATATGAAGGACAACAAACAATAGATTTCAATGGAAATCAACAGCTGTTCATTCACTGAATATTAACAGTTGTATGCAGAGTTTGCAGTAAGTCACACAAAGCTCATACTTCCTGGAAAGCCCAGTTTTGGTTAAGAAGGAATAGGGTGAGTGGAAAAGTAAGGGACTTGAGGTCAGAAGATGTGATCCTCTGCAGTTCTTCTTACCACATTATCTCAGTAGACAAGGTTGCTTGAAGACCTGGTTTCATGACCAATGTAAGCCAACCTAAATTTGAATTGCTGATGAAAGGATGGTCAACACCACTCCTGAGCTGTGATTTCTGCTCTCTTCTCTCTGTCACCATGACGATTCATCTCAGCTCTATCAGGTGTTTAATTTGACTGACCACATAGCCCTACTAGTGCTAAAAGGTGTCGAAGGAGAGGACAGAAACACTTGTTCAAGGGTTAGCAGGGTACCATTTTGGTGGGGGGAACCCCCAAACCCTAGATCAAGTTGAACTGATTGTGAATTGGTATTGAAAATGGCAGGGGCTATTTAATTTATAATGCTTCACCACTATTCTGTTTTGTGAGTTGGATTCCTTCCATCCCAAGTTTTGAACTTGGCCTTTCTGCTTGCTTAGGGAAAACCCTAATTGGCATAAATGAGAGTTTTACTTGAGTACGTAAATGGCTACTTAGTCGTTGCTATTCTAGTTTTACATTAGGCAGGGGAAGAGTTAAGTGTTTTGAATCCATAGAACAATAAGCATGGGCAGAGCAAAGCACAGGTATGAGATGGAGAACAGGAGACTCAAGTAAATTATGAGTCATGAGGAATATGTTCAAATTTGATCCATGAATGACAGGCACTAGTTTCTTATACTGTTGATAGAACTGAACATTTTTCTGATAAATAGATTTGGTTTTGGAAATGGATTTGGTAAAATAATAATAGTGACATATCATTCTAATGAGAAGAATAGAAAAGCAGGAAACTATGGATCTGGACAGCTGCATGTTTTGTTATTGCTGAAAAAAAAATCTATGGCTGAATGATTGCCATTAAAAGCTGTTAGTAAGAAAGTTCTGTGAGCAAGATTTGCCTGGTAAGCCAGCATGAGCTGGTTTGTAAACTGAGAAGAAAAAAAAAATCAATACATGTGACATTTTAAAGGTATTTTGGAAGATCAGAAATGGGTACGTGATTATTCCTACTAACTGTGGTTGTTCAAAACTTACAAATCAGCTATTGCTTGATCAAGAGCCAGCAAGGAAAAACATCACCATATAGCTAAAGAGATTTTGAAGTAAATATAAAAAATGAAGGGATTTTCAGGTCGCTTGTCAGTGGCAGCTTTTAATCATGCAGTATGCAAAGTACGTCTGCATTTAAAATTTCAAAAGCCAGGACAAAAGATTTAAGCTAACACAACTAAAAATTGTTAAAACACAGGAAATGCAGAGTAACATCTCCCACACACAAACGTCAGTCTTTTCCTACTACACTACGATAGGTATAGGGCCAGGTTTTGTCCTGTGTTTTCTCCAATACTATATGAACTCTCTTTCAATTGAGAGCCACCATTGGGAGTTGCTTGGTTGCCAATTTAGGAGAGCCTACTACAGATTAAGAGATCAAAGTCTCTTATTTCTGGGCTAGCTGTGCTGCTGGTCCAAGCAGACAATAATAATAGTCCTTCTTGCCTCCAAGTAGGTAACAAAGAGGATTTTTTTAAAAACCTGTACTCCACTAGTGTGCTTGCTAAAGTTACTTTCCACTATAGAGAAAAGGCTTTACCCAGTCTTACGCTCATGGTGTTAAGTGCACACTTCCACCCCCTCCGTACGGTGTGTATTGCATTGCAGACCTGAGCCAGGGTTAATCAGAAAATGGGTGTTTGAGAGAACATCTTTGGAAGGACAGGAGAAGGATGTTTCTATCAGGCACAAAGTTGAAAACTGGCAGAAAAAAAAAAGCTTGTAGTTGGTTGTTTAATGGGCTTTGTTAGCTCAAGTTTACTAATTTACTAAATTTGCATTTACCCCAGTAAAGACAAAGCTTGAAAGTCTGTCTCCCCGTCCTTCTGCACTCTGTTCATTGTCCGCTACGTGATCAAAAAAGACCTCACTCTTCCATCTCTGACAGAAGCAGTCCCAACCACTGTCTGAAGTATGTTGTCTGGAATTGTTGCATGGGAGACCCAGTGCTTGCTATTTCTCAGCTGCTAGCTGTAGTCTCCTAGTTTTTCACAGTGTCGAAACAGGTGATGGGACAGATCAACGTGCAAAGCTGCTATGCAGTGTGTTATGAAGAGAGTGCATCTGTTGGCTAGGAGGAAAGGAGACAACACAACTCTACATCGTTTTCTTGGTAATTGTGAGGGGAATGTTCTGCCCAATCCCTTTTCAGTACAGAAGGATTTTTGAAGGTTTTATATTCTCTTTCAAGATGATGTCCACAGCTGAACTAGAACGACACACAAAAATTAGTAGCAACTAATAAAACTCATTGGAGAGGTGTGAACAGTACTCTCATTACCTAACTGTTCACTCTGCTAGACATAACACATTTTGGGACAGCTGTCCTCCTTACAAGGATTTAAAAGCAATTTAAATGTCAATGCAAAATCCTTGGAACAGAAAGTATCGAAGGAAACCAGATGACACCAACTTGAACTACAAAGTTCAGTCATCCTTTGAGATACACCAAAACTCAAGATAAGTCTCACTAGGCACAAACATTTTGGGCTGTTTTGAAAATTTTAAAAAAGAATCATTCTTTAGAGTGCCACCACTTAGGAATATCTTATTCAAATTATCCTAGTTTTGCATACAAACATCAAAGACTGGCTCTTGAGGATGTCCTCAGAGAAGCAATCTCCTTTCACGTCCTTTCACAGAGGATGCGAGTGCTCTGGCAAGCTAGGGAAGTCCTTGATTAGATGGCAAAAGACACTATGCGGCTGATAAATTCCTAGAATAGTAGAGTGCCTTGTCTGGCTAAGAGAAAACCTCAGGGATGACAATCCTTTTAGTCCTGGAAGACTCCAGTAAACGGAATATTGCATGCTCACAGAACACCTAGTGCTTGGAAGGCACCAATTACCAACACTTGCCTTCCTGGAGGTGTCCTCAGAGCTTTGGTACCTCGCAACCTGGGCACAAACAGATCAGCCCTCTCAGTGCTGTGAGAGGGCTTTTAAGCTCCTAAACTTGTAAACGAGCCAATCTGGCATTTCTAGCTGAAACACCGTCTAGGTATGACTAAGGTATGCACCTGTCCGTACTGTACAGATGTCAGCTCTCCTACTGCACTCGATTCTTGGCCATTGTAATGTATGTGGTTCCATGGTGCACCAGCAGTGCTTGGTGAAGGTGGCGTGGCATGACATGTGGGTGTTCTGGCTAGGCTGTTAGGCCCCTCAGGACACTGCAGCAGTTCTTAAGAGCCTGCTGCTGGAGCAATCTCCTGCAGCCCAGAGAGCACTAGTGGTCTGCCCCCAGAGGATTTAGCTTGACCTTGAAGATGTTCCTCAGGCTGGACAGTGCTAAACATCAGTGAATTTCACCTCAAATAAGTACTTCATAATGGATAGCTGTAGACTTTTCCTGCAGACAGAAATGAAGCCACAAGGTGTTGCTCAAAGGTACTCCACAACTCCATTGGCAGAGGTGTCTCTTGCCTGCTGCTGGGCAGCAATATCACCCATGCATGCATAGGTCACTCACTTCACTGATTTGCCTGGTCTATAACACTTTGAAGATCCAACTTGTGAACCAAGCTCCATTTGAAAATGCATACACAGGGAGCATTCCACTTGGAAACTAATTCAATTAAAAATGGCTTTAAGATCCAGATCTGTGTGAAAAGCATCTCAGGGATTGCTGTATTTTGCTGTCACATTACTTTCTTGAAGTCAGGTCTTTCAGTATCTTGCTCCTACAAACTCGAATTTCGACTGCATATCTTACCCTAAGCCCTGATGAAGGGCAATTTCAGGCAATTTGAGTAATCCTGAGTGTTTAGTGAAATCAAACAGCCAAGTAGTTCCAACCTTAGACATTTTAGCAGTTAATTTGTTTGGTGCACAAAAATAAGACTCTAACAGATATTTCTGGAACCCCAAAACGTTGGCCAAATGTTCAGAGGTGATTACGAATCCGGGGGTGATGCAGTTTTCATGCATTCCAAGGATCTCACTTTCAAGAAGTGTTTAGTAAAGCCTTATGAAAAGCATGGCACCCGTAATTGCTACTTACTTACTTAAAACATTTAAGCATTGTGGTGATGACAAGCAGCACCTACTTAACACTGTGCTAAGTAATCTCTGCAGCATGACTTGGAAGGGTGTCTATGCTGAGCATTGGCACTCAGCAATGTTTAAATTGGACCTTTTTTTTTCTTTTAACTATTGTTTCTTTCTCCAGCTAAAATTTTTATGGACCTCAGACCATCAGCTGACAAAACAGGATGCGTTTTCTAGCACCGCATCACCCCTCCCATCCTAAATAATATAGATGAATATAGATAGCGTATCTACGCATATGAACGATGCGGGGAGTATCTTTAAGGTGGTACCCGGCTGAGAAAAACCACAGCAGTAACAAGCTATGGAATACTACATCCACTGTGGTCCTTCGCTGAGCGGGGACATGTCCGCTCATTAGGAATCCCCGCCGATCAACAGCGCGGATGCCAGCATCCCCCACGGGGGACAGGCACCCACAGCCCAGGGGACCCCGGCAGCCACGGGGGAATGGGAGGCAGCGGTGCCCGGAGGCGGCGGCCCGGCGGGGCAGTGCCCCGGCAGGGGAAGGGGGCGTGAGGAGAGCCCATGGCAGCGGGGACGTGGAGGCCTCGGGGGGACCAAGGAGGGCGGGGGGTCACAGCACCCCTGCCCGCTGCGAGGGCTCCCTGCCCGCCCCCGAGGGGCTCTCCGCCCCGCCGGGGGTCCGCGGCAAGGCGGGCCGAGCCCTTCCCTTCCTTCCCTTCCCCGCCTCCCTCGGGCGGCGCGGGCGGGGGCGCGCTGCGGGCCGCAGTCCCCGGCGGGAGGTTGTCATGGTTTCCCGGGTCACATGTGTGCGAGGTTCCCCCGGCGCGGGGGGAGGAGGGAGGCGGCGGGGGCGGGGAGGCTTCAGTCACGGACGGGGCCGCCGCCGCGCCAAGCGTGGGGCGAAGCGGAGCGAGAGGCTGCGGCCACCGCCGCCGCCGAGGCTGCCAGGGAGCCGCTNGCTGCGGACCCCCGGCCTCGGCCTCTCCCCCCTCCTCCTCCTCTCCCCTTCCCCTCTCCCTCCCCCTTCCCAGCCAGGCTGCCGCCTCCCCGGCCGGCCCCGGCATGAGCATCTCCATCCCGGCGGGGCTGACGGAGCTGCTGCAGGGCTTCACGGTGGAGGTGCTGCGGAGCCAGCCCGGGGACCTGCTGGAGTTCGCCCTCCAGTACTTCGGGCGCCTCAAGGAAGAGGCGGCGGCGGCCAAGTCGGCGGCGGCGGAGAAGGAGGCGAGCGGCCGTAAGGCGGGCACCCCCGCTCCCGGCCATGACAGGGGCAGCCAGCCGCCGCGCCGGGCCCCCCCCGACGCCCGCGGGGTCAACTTCGCCGAGGAGCCCATGCAGACGGACTCCGAGAGCGGCGAGGAGGCGGAGCCGCAGTTCCCGGGTAAGGGTCCCCCGCCTCGCCCGGCCCTGGGGAGGGTTGGGGGGAAGGAGGGAGCCGGCCGGGCAGGGCGGGGACGGCTCCCTCAGCTGTCCGGGCTCAGGTGGGCAGATGGGGAGGGGAGCAGGGGGATGGGGGGGGCTCCCGCCTCAGCGGCCGCACGGCTGTATGAGGGGCGGCCCTCGGGCGGGGTGTGTGTGGGCCGCGCACAGGCCCCGACCCCCGCCCCGGTGGTGGGCGGCAGTGGGGCCGGGGACGTGAGCAGCCTCGGTGACCGGAGAGTGGATGGGACGAGGCGGCCTGGCTCGGCGGGCAGCCCCCCCCCCCGCCCGCCTGGCGCCGAACAACGGAGCCCGCGGGAGGTTTCCCGTCTCCCGCTGCAAACTTCAACCTGCCGGGCTCTTGCCTTTTGTTCGGCGGTGCGGGAGGGTGGGCGCGCAGGTGTCACCAGAGCCTGCAGCTCTACTGCTGACGGCGTATGGGCCTGTAACGTTCCTAACAGGAGATCTATGTGTGTCCTTTTTATAAGAGCACGAGAGAGCAAATCTACATTTTTGTAATGGGTCCAGTGGTGCGTCTGCCTTAGAAAACACCTCTCATGGGCGTGTTACTGTATTTATGCACTTGATTAAGCGTTTTACATAGATGTACTTATGCGTGTTTCAAAAAGCAGAGCACAATTTAAAACGTAATTTCTTCTGGAAAGCCAGGGTGAAATTGTCTGCGTGGTAGAAGGGCCTATGGAGCAAACATAGTTGCGAGGACAGCAAAGAACGTATGCGGTATCTTTGTGTGTGAGGGTAACACCTATCTGCATGCAGCCAAGGATACCTTATCTTTGTGTGGCTGACAGGCTGCATTTAGAGGCGATGGCAGTCCCTCAGCCGGTCTGATGTACGGGACGGGTACTAACTGTTTCTGAAGGGTGTGTAGCGCTTCGTCTTTGTGTCGTGAGCAGGCTAACTGAAGGGTCAGCCAGTATGGTTAGATGCTGAGAGGTCAGTCAGTAGGGTTGGATGGAGAAGAGAAAGCGTCCAGGCATCTTTATCANTTTTTTTTTTTTTTTTTTTTTTGAGAACAGATTGAAATTGAAGTCTATCTCATCCGATCATTGAAGCATTCATCCCTCCAGGTCATGCTGGAGGTAGATTTGCTTAGCAGAGTACAGAAGCCAGCTGTTTGCTAGATGAATATCAGTGCAGTTTTAAAAACAATGTCTTATGTGCATTTTATAAGGAAAAAATGTAGATGTTTAAGAACTGGGTAAGTTTTCTAAATGCTTTATGTTACACCGTAAGACAGTCGCCATTCTTTTAATCTGTTCTTTGCAGCTATACCACATGTGTTTAAGGAGAATTTGAATCTGTCAATCAGGTTCTGCAGATTTATGTGGTAATTTTGAACCCTAACACTGATTATGTGAGATTAGTAAAAATCTGGAAATTTGCTGTCTTTGAAAATTGTAATGGTGATAATGTGGAAGAACAAAATTATTATCTTAAATCACTAACACTAAACCTGGTTTTCAAAGATGAATTATTGTAACACTAAACAGAGTCACTGGTGAATGGAGAACTGGACTGTTGTATGGAGGCAAGTGCAGAAATATAGCTTGATTTATTAGCATGTATGTGTTACATATGTAAAACTTAACAGGTTGTTTTAAGAAGCTTTCAAAGCTTTTCTAATGAATACCTCTAATCAAGATTCTCTTGATACTCTTTTTGTTGTGATTGTGAAGAAGGAAAGCCATTATTGTCAATATCCTCATTAAGAGACATGCTAGAATGACTTAGTTTAACTAATTGATTTACGCATTTGACAAAACCCCTTTAAAATAGCACATTTTGAAGTCTAGTATATTTGGAAGTTGAATTGTAGTATGGCTTGTAACTTTTGTCAGTTGGAATAATTAATAATTAAAAGTAACAAAAATGGAAATATTTGTGAAACCATGTGGAAGGTGAATAATAAGTAAGCCATAGGAAATGATTACTAATGGTGTGCTTGTGTATGTGTGCATCATGCAGGAGTGTGTATTTTAAATTCAAATTTTATGTCTGACCTGAATATGTATTCTTTTAAGGTAACATAACAGTGCATCCACTCAGCCTTTTGTTAAAAACTGGAGGCATAAAGGCTTGTATTCAAACCATTGTTTAATAGGTTTAAATACCAATTTTAAAGCATATTTCTTTTGTGCTTTTTTCCATTTCTGTAAGTAGCAATTCCTAAACTTAAGTTGGGGGAAATTTTTTTTTTCATTTGTTTTCCTTTTGCCTTTATGAATAAATAATCAAACTGTTTCTATATAGTCAATTTCTCCTGTTTGTATACTTCTTTCATGCAGGAGAGGAAAAAAATTGGAAAAGTTTATAAGCGAATGTAAAATAAAAACCTCTGGGAAGGAGTTCAGATCTGGTGGTGGTATCTTTTCTTTGTTAAGGCTGTACACTTAAAGTGTCAAGCTGACAGTATTCCTTAATTCAAACAGGATGTGTTTGAGAGCTCCTTGTAAATGCTATTGTCTCCAACCCTTTTTTTGGTTTTGTGTTTTGTTTTTTTTTCTTTCCCAGCACATGTTTCTAAATACCTACAAGCACTGCAGTTGAACTCTTTGTCAGTATTAGTTTTGTCCTTGAAATGCATTTTGGAAGGTACATCAGTGTTATCCTGTTTCAGAAATGATGAGCTGAGGCATAAGCTGTACTTAAAAGGAAAAAAAAAAAAGGCAAAAAACCCTATACTCAGGATTAAGAGTCATATGTGACCCATGAATGAAACTCTATTCAGGTCCTCTGCTGTGTCCATTACATCAGTTGTAGAAATCAAATAAAGGTGAAAGCAGTTACCTTGTCTGGAGGGAGAACTTTGTTGTATTTGTGTCATAGTTCTGAATTGGCATCTGGAATTAAGGTGACCTCTGAAATGACATTCTTTAGGTTTAGAGCATTTATGTTATCCCCTTCTGAACACACTGCTTAGTTTGTGAATGATTTTTAGGTCTTCTAGTTGGGTTTTGGTTTGTTTTTTGTTTTAATATATTAAGTTGTCCTACACGTGTGTATTAGCATTAATCAGTGACCACAACTAATTCCTACTAATACTAATAGCAATTACTAAATTGAATAGGACATATAGATAAAAATGAGCCCCTTTTTAGCAAATTCTTCTAATTTTTTGGAGATTTGAAGTGCATATTAAAATTTATTACGCTGTGTTTGCAAAATTTGAAAATGCTCGGTTAAGTTATTTGTTCTTTTACAAATGACTATACTTTTTACATTACTGCTTACATGTCGATGTGCAACTTATTTTGATGGGTAATAACCCATGTAACAGCTGTTTTTAAATATTTGCCATAGCTAAAAATTCGTATTCTATTTAGCCTTAATATGAATTAGTACAGATGTTTTTAGAGGTAACATTGCTGTACTTTAAACTCAAAAATTGCAATGCTGTATTTGGTGTCATGTAGTCACTGTTTACTTTGTTTTTCTTTTGTTTTACTTTGGTTTGCTTTGGTGTTTTTTCTCAGATAGTGATGTATTTTAACAGGAAAATACTACAGCTGTCCCTCTCCTCCCCCGTGTGCTTCTGTTGTTGTGTTGGTTGCTTTGAGTTCCTTCCTTGAACACTTGAGCTAGAAAATGCAAGTATATATCTCAGCTTGACCCACTGATTATGCTCAAATAATACGAAATCACTGCTTAGGTAAAGCACGTATTCTAGTTTACGCTATCAATGTTAAAGGCATGTCTTTATTTTAGTTCCTTTATTCAGTCTGAATTGCTTTACATATATGCTGTTCATACAAATTTTGAAATAATAGGTAAATTGTAGAAACCAGAGCGTCAGAGAAAACTTTGCACACAACCACATCCATGCCAGCTTTGTGATGATAAACGGTACTTTGTCAGTTCTGTTAGCTGTACTTACGGTTTTCTTCCTGAAATTAAACAAAACCAGAAAGCACTGAACAGTTTGTAACCTTCCTGCAGGTCTCTTGTGCAATGATAATGGGTAGGTTAGAGCACTGGAAGGGGCCAATGAGAGCAAGGGGGCAATATGAAAATATGTATATGTCATAGTAAGATATCATTAAATCGGGGACAATACAGAACAATGTGAATTTAAAAAAAAATAATTGTATATTCAAATTAAAATTTGGGTTATGATGGGTGGCTGAAAGCATTACTATCTAATGCGTGCTTAGCCAACTTTAGGAATCAAGTTTTAATCATTTCTACAGTCACTCATCTGAAATACAAAAAGAATTAAAGCATTATTTGTATGGTTGTAAGGACAAACCTAATCAGACCCAGGCTGGAGCAGCCTTACTGCAATTTAGAGACGTTTCCAGTTACAGGTGAGTCCCTTGAGAGCATGTGAGCGTGGCACTGTTGCTGCACTCCCTGGTGTTGTTTTGGGCTATACCTCCTTGCAGTTTTCCCGATTGTGTCCAGTGTGTGTAGTAGTAGTGTGTGTAGGAGACCATTCAGGATAGGTGTTTGGGATGCAGAAAGCTTCTGGAGGGAAAGGAATTTTATCTGTGTGGATGGGTGCCTTGCTGGTTCGGTGGGCCTTGGTGGTCAGGGGGTGGCCACTGGCCACTCTATCTAGTGATATACGCAGTCACAAAACTACCAAGCTTTCAATCCTTGCTGTAAATCTTCAGGATAATAGAGCTTTTTGAAATAATGGTTTCCAGTATTTTTGACAGGAGCAAACTGAAATATTTTCTTTCTGCCAACAGTTGTTTTGGAAAGCAAACCTGAGCAAGTTGGCAGTTTAGTCTCTTTTTTTCTTCTTTTCTTTTTTAATCCCTTAATCTGATCCAGGTGTTTTATTCAGGTTGGGAGAATTGCAGTCCAAAAACTGTTTGATAAAATTACAAGCAACTAGAAGTGTGAACTTGTAGTGGGTAGCACTTAGAAGCCTTTGTAGTAAGGAGTATGGTTCCCTCTCAGACGTGCATATATTTGTGATTGTAGATGAAAAGCATACTTTTGCTATATGCACTTTTTTTTTTAAAAGTGTGTTTGTGTTAAGAATTTAGTTGAAATGATAGCAGCCTCCACTCTGAAGTATGTACGTATCCCCACTCAAAACAAAAGCGGTGAGGGTGTCTCTGCTGGCTATTATTTTGTTAAAATTTGTGTCTGTGCATTTAAGAGAAGCAGGAGAAAATTCCAAAGACCTAAAGACAGAAAAGTAGTATAACTATACCAAAACCATTTGAATTTCTCTCCAGCTTCTTTTTCTCTAAAGAAACAACTTGAAACTGATTTTGGCTGACTGCTCAGCTCAGAAAAAGAGAATAGCATTAATTCAGGAAGTGTTGGAAGACATAAAATTTTGTTGGCATGAGTTTGTAATGATTGCATTATGAATGATAAGGTATAAACAGTGTCAGTACTAACATTTGCACACCAATACACTGTTTCTTGCACGTATCATGTCTGTTTTAAAGGAAAACTGGCTTCCTCAAGAATGCTCTAGGAGTTTTGTCACTTGCTGACTTCGGTTCAGTTTCACAAAGAAACCATACATTTTTTGTCCCCATGTTTACTCCTGTTTATTCATTTACATGAATGGAGAAAGAATTACTTTTTTTTTTTCTTTTTTTAGTGAATGGAATAAAGATCTGTCCATGGACCCTAAGAAAGTGTCTGTTTTTAGAGTGTACTCTTGTTGAAGTTATAAAAAACAATGTAATGGCCTAGTGTTTGTAACCTGCACAGAGGTCCTTCATGCATCTGTTGAGTAAGATAAGCTTGGCTTAATACGTATATATGTCAGGGTTTATCCCCAGTCTGTTATGCAAAAGTATTGTGTTCTGTTCTCTAGCTCTGTCTAGTGAGAACCCTCAGTGTGAGGGAAATCTACCTTAAATAGTGAAATCTCTGCAGACTCATTGCCCTTAGCTGCTCCTGTAAATCTGGAACATATGGTTTGGAAATCGCACATTTAGGTCACAAGGTACAGATTAATCAAGGTACGGGCTGCTGCCCCACTTCTGGTTTTCCAGTATCAAAGATGACCTCTAGATTGGACAATTTCATTTGTCAGGACAGCGATGAAAGAAACAAGAAGGCAAGGTGGAAGGCAGGACATAGAGGCAGAAAAGGAGCCAGTGTGTGGTAAGGAAAGTGCAAAGGTAAAAGCAAGAGGGAGGAGGAGGGACAGAACTGAAGTAAGAGGAGAAAGATAAAAGAATACAGAGCACAGGTGAGAGAGTGAGCATTAAATTATCTGCTCTTATTTTCTCTACCCAGATACAACCCTGCTCTCTTCATGTGTACATCCCAAATTTATGTAACGAATTTCCTACTGAAATTCTGTTTGGCTTATAAATGTATTTTGGAAAAGCAGAAATGCAAACTTAAACTAAAATCAGTCGTCAGTGCATTGCATGAATGTGGACTTGGTCATTTACGACCTTTTAAATATTTTGACATGGTCATCTGTCATATTACCGCATCTGGAGACTCATAACACTTATATTCTATTGAGCGTGTATTCTAATAAAAATTTCAACCTGAGTTTTTAATGGAGAATCCAGATTGTTCTCAACCGTTTTCTGTTTAAAAAAAAACAAACAACAGTAGTGGTCATTGTCAAGAAAGTCAAAAGGCACGTGGGTACAGCTGCAGTCTTCCTAGAGTGTTGATATGGTTTTGGTGTTGATGGAAAAATGAAATACTGAATAGTACATAACAAACGCTTAGTGAAATGTCTCTTTCTTTAGCGCTTAATAAAAATCACAGTGGTTATTTCACCAACAATTATTTTAATGGGAATGCCTTAAAGTCATGCTATAGAAAAACTATTCCCACTCCAGGTTTGAGCTCTTCTTTTGAACTTCAAGTGAGTGTAATTAGGGAGAAGTTCTGTGCTTTAGAAAGGTGAGTGATTTTAAAAAAAGTGAGTGAAGGAGGGAGAAGGCTTTGAGAAAAAGAGCCATTTAAAATGGCTCAGAATTCTCTGTTGCTGGAATAGGTCTTGATGTACATGAATTAGAATAAAAAGAGGTGATCTTACTAGGGATGATAGGTAGACCACATAGATCACATAGACTTTTTTGTACTGTAGGTTGTTAGATGGATGTGGGTGCATAAAAGATGAAGTCCAAGTATGCGTTAGTTACTGCATGCTAGGTAAATCTGTTAAAAGAAATATGCACATCTATAAGTAGATATTATGACCATAAACGTCAATTATGGTATTGCTTGGAATCAGTCTTACGAGAATTCTAAAGGAAATATATACTTTTTTCTTCCCTTTTCTTTGGGACCTTGGACGATGACGCATAACTCTAGATAGCTTTTTGTAGAGGTTTTATACTGAAAACCCTTATCCTTTCAGGGTACCCTTTCAGGCTCACCCTTTCACTTGCTGGGTAGGAATGATAACGTGTTTACTTCATGGAACTGAACAGGATGTTCTTACTGTGAATTTTGATCATGACAAATAATTACAAACTTTGGTTTTTATTTAATCTTTTTCTTTATAGAATACATTTTTGCTCTGTAGATCAGTCTGTAGTCATAGTACTAAACAAGATGTTGAAGAGGGTGGATTTTGCCTTTAAGTGTTCGTTGTTTTCTTTTTATGTTTTACTTTTCTAATTGACTGGTGTTATTACATTTTTCCTTGAAGAAAGGCTTCGTGTTTGTCAATTCTAGTTTACATTTAAAAATTCAAATAGCTCTATTTCAAGTTTTTGTGCATTTGATGATAAAAATAGCAGGAGTACTCACACAGAATTTCTGTTTGCAGTCTCTACGCGGTGTAATACATGAATCCAGATTTAAATTGATACAGCAAGTAACATGGAAGACATACAGTTTTGGGGCTCCATCAAAAAGATGATGTTAATCAAATATCCAGTGCCACATTCAGCATTTTAAATGATACCATGTCACACAAAAAAGTGTGAGATCTGAAATGAAGGTGGATGTAGACAGGCAAAGGTGTCTGAAGTGCATGGGAGTAAAATGCAGGTTGTAGGCACAAGATATCCACAGAGTGAACTGAACAAAAGCCATATGGCAGTTTGCCATACTTTCCATAAAAGGCATCCTTTTAGCATTGCTGCTCAGAAAAGTAATTTATGGACCACAGATAAAATGAGGAAATGATAAGGAATGAAACAATACAAAAATCAAAAATTTTAATTTAGCCTTGCCTTGTTGTACTATAACACTCTGGATAATGGAAGGTAGAGTGGTAAAAAACATGCTGTAACAACAGAAAGTGTTTTTCACTTGTATGTTTGCCTCTTAAATTGCAGTGCTTAATGATATTAATATTAAGAAAAAATCATCAGAGCAAGAATTTGAAGCTGAGAGCTTGCACAGGTAAAAGCTGATAATGAGAATAGCTTTCTTACACATACTGTTCCAGTTATTTGACTAAAGTGTTTTTGTAAAGCTGGGCTAAAAGGGCCAATTAGTAAATATTATGAAGACTTTCTTTAATGGAGGGATGAGAAAATTGCTGCATAAAATAGATTTTAAAAGGAGGGGAAGTAACATGATCTTTCCTGCTCGGAGTTGTTCCAGATACCATCCTGCTTGTGTAAAGATAACAGCATCAACCCCTTCTGAATCCCTGTGATGCAGATGTAAATTGTGTTTTTATAAGTGGTGATAGTCTCTTCGTAGTATAACTTTTTAGCAGACATGTCTGTTGTAAAACATACCAGACGGGAAGAAAAGAAATCCTTGCCCAACACGGGAAAGAAAACATTCCTTGCAAAGCCTCAGTATAGACTATAAATAAAAGACGTACAGAATCCTCGGTGTTGGGATGGATACAAGCTGGAACCAAGTGTAAACATTCAGACTTGCTAGCCTGAGAGCACAGGCTGGAAGGTTTGCTGTGTTTTTCCATTTTGATTTTAATGATAGAGTTGTAATGCTAGTGTGAAAAATAAAATCCATTGCTGTGAGTTATAAGGCATTTGTAACTGTTGGAGGGTATGGATTAGCTTGAACTCAGGCTGTCCATAGCAGCATTGTTGTGGCCTTTTCTGGATGTCCCCACAAATGGGTATATGTTGCCACTGCACTGATCTTGTCCTTCTAATTTGTTTCCTATTACTTTCAGTACTGAACTTGTTCCCTTTTAGATCCTCTCTCTGAAGCTGTAACATTTCTTTTCATTGATGCTTAAGGAACTCCATCGTTAGGCCAGTGATTGCCCTTAGTAAAAAGTGCAGACTAATGTCTCAAGTCCTTGAAATAGGTGTTGATCAAGAATTTTTTATGTTTTGCTTTCTAAGGCTTTGCAAATGAATGTCTACAAGCTAGTAGGTACTTTTAAACACTCTTCCTGGATTAACAGTGGTTAAGAGCTTTAATAACAAAAACTTTGTCTAATGGAGAGCTGGGATTGTCCTGACATTTCTTGTTCTCTTTCAAAACAATGTTTGTGATACTCATCAGATACAGACAGAAACAATTATATGCGTACAATTAGACGTGTACAATACGCATACGTTAAAATTTTCTTAAGGCTTTGAACATGTTTTCTACCATTCTAATAAAACCATTTTTTCATCATGAATGTGTTTTGAAAAACGTAAGTTTTTAATTATAGATACTATTAAACATTAGAGGAACAGATCTTTTTTTTTCCAGTTATGCCTAATTTCTATTGACATTGAAGAGTTAAGATCTAGGTACCTTTATAGATTTGCTTCTCCATGAGTCTCTTTAGTACTAGGCCCAGTCATTGTTTTATCTTTAGTTCTGGGTGGGGTTTTTTTTCCGTTTTTAAGGCGTAGTGTTTTCTCTTTCCAGCCATTTTGTTCAATGCCTTTGAGTAACGTTCAGGCATCTTTCTCTAAAAGCCATCTTTTAGCTGATAATTTATCTGTCTCTATTGGTTTTTAATAGGTACTCAAAACATGAGAAACTCTGATCTAGCCTTCACCACTACATTATTTAAGCATTTGTGAGGTAATTTAAATATAGAGTTAATAGCCTTCCTTCCTGTTACCTCAACCTACAGGAAATATTATTTAATGGCTAATGCACATATAAAAAATTGGTCTGAAAGTAGATAGATGGCTATTTATTCTTAGATACTACTAGCTTCAATTCTTGGTAAAATTTTATCTGCAGTATTTATCTACGCGTCTCCCTTGCTAATCTGTCAATTTTGTCCTTCTGCTGGAAGGTAGCTGCTGCTGGCGGGTGAGGTGGGAGTACATGTAGATTCATTTCCATTATCCACCTTGCAAAGAGAAGTGATTTGTTTTTCTGGGTTTTCTTTCTTGGGAACACTGATAAAATGGAGTAGCTGTTTTAAGTGCACCCTAGTTCGCTGTCTCTGGAATGTATTGTCATATGAATGTGGCCTGTCTAGTTATTTCAGGTTATGGCCTCAAAAAATTGAAAAAAAGAAGAGAACCAATTTCATGCTTTCTCTAAGTCCATCCTTCTAATCATTGCATTGAGCACAGATGCAGGCTTTGGGATGCATAAGGAGATTGGATAGTCTTGAGGTCTTGGGAAGTCTCAACTGAAGAACAGTTTGAGCTTGTGAGAGAAAGGTGTGCTTTCCAAGCAAAAATGAGGTGTTTGTCCTCTTCTCTGACTTTGTTTTTGGGGAGTTTTGGGAGTGTGGTGTAGCCCCTAGAGTAAAGTTTCTTAATGTGAACTTCTGTAAATGCTGCTAGATAGACCTGACTTTTCTGGGGAGGTTATATGGAGCAGAAGAGTAAAGCAATGAGTTGCAATCTGCTTCTTCCATCTCAGCTATCTTTTTTTTTTTGCTAAAGGATCTTTTTCATGCACTGGATTTTAAAAAAATAAGAAGAAACAAATGGTAGTAAGAAACAGTAAAAGACAGTAACAGCATTTCTGGTATTCCTGTTTTTCACCTTTTGTTGCTGTTAGGAGTGTATCAAGTGTTTTGTGTTCCTTCTTTTGCTTTTAGCAATATGCAAAATTAAGAAGGTTGCTTGACCTGCTATTTATACAGAAGCTCAATCAGTGGCTAATATCCATTTCCCTTGTTTTGAGATAAAGTCTTATTTGCAGTTCTGCTTGACAGTAATAGAAGATAAATCACAGAAATGTGTGCGGTCACACTTCGCAATCGAAAGGAGGCAGGTTGGTATTTACAATTGTGGCATGGCACTCACAGGCTTTATAGCTGTAACACCAGATAATGGAAGACAATCCGGGAGCGAGTTGAAGTCAGGCGCATGTATAGGCGTTTCGGAAGAGGAAAGCTCTCTAGGATCCAGATTATTGTAGTGAACCAGATCATTGGTATCAACCTGTACCTCATTGAGTGCTTACTGGACCATACTTTATGTTAGAAAAATGTTTTTACATCTAACTCTGAAAGAATACTGCCACTATAGCATCTGAGTCCTTGTCAGAATCAAAACAAAGCACGCAAATGAGCTTCAAAAAGAAATGTCCTTAAATCCTACAGCTTAAGGAGCCTGTTAACGCTTCTCCCTAATAAAGCAGGCCATTTGTTACCTCTTCTGGCTTGGAGGTGACCAACCCAGGGTCCCTTTTGGGGAGCTGGCCCGGGGTCCCTGCTGTGGGGCGGGAGGTGCCCAGGTGGGCACTGCCAGCTGGCTGGGCACCACCAGGGCCTCCTGCCACCGGCATGGGGAAATTCAGCCGTTGAGCAAAATTATTTTTCTTCTTTGCATGTGCCTAGAGTTTTGTGTGCTTTCTGAGATGCGTCTTACTTCTGAGGAAGGAGTTATCATTCGTGGCAGTAGTAGAAGTCAGTACGTTGCAATCCATCATCTCACCTTCAGCATTTATTTCAAGTTCATCTTCAGTGGAAAAAAATTGTTTTGAAGTTTTGATGTTTTATTTTCTAAAGCTGTTATGCAGTCGCTTGTGAAGAAATAATAAAACTGACTACACAGCACTGAACATACAAACTGGCACATACCTCTATTGTTTCTTTAAGTCATAGTGTAAAAATCATAGTGTGAAGTTACCTAGCTCGCTAATTGGTTGGTATGTGTTCATTTCAGTTGGGGGAAAACCAAACCAAAACATTTTTTATGTTTAAACTGAAAGAGCCAGTTGGTATATGACATGGAGTAGCATTTAGTTTTATTGAGGAAGCACATTACTGAAGGTACATTACGGTGTTCAGACAGGGGCAGCACCTGAGTGCCTGTGCTTCAGAGCCATCTAGTACTGGTGTCCACAGCCGACTAGTACTGATCAGCTGGTTGACAGGCCAAATGAGGCAGACCAGTATGGAATTTATTTCACCTTTCCTTCATGGTGGGATAGCAGTTTGGTTTCAGCTGCTAATTTTCACAAATTAGCAGGAACTTTTTTGCTTTGAGACTTTCTTCATTGTTTCATTTAAGTTCAGAAGCTGGTAAGGGGAACAAGCAGGTGGATAATGTAGCTGTATAACCTTCGCCATCGACCAAGGTGAAATAAATGAAGCAGGAAGCAGTTTTCTGGAAACGAGGTAGTTATTACTGACAGCAATTAATAGCAACAGAGCATGCAATAGCTCTTATTAATTGCCTTTTTTTTTTTTTAAAGCAATTGGTGTATCATTTGCAAAATGAAATGACTCTTGCTTGTTTCCAGTGTTTTAAATGGTTTATGCTGAAACTAATTTAAAATTGACAGGTCAAGTTCTGTGGAAGCCCACTCTTTCCTCCTAAATGTCAAGAATAGAAACATAATTGCTATTACATTTAAGTCAGTTACCTGTTACTGTAACTGACACTCGGAAAGTAATAGGAAGGAGTCTGGTTATTGCTGAAAAGTATTTAGTTGTGATTTTTGTTTTGTTTTCATTTGGAAAAGGTACAAAGGTCAGAATATAAACAGATGCACTGTTTTAAAAATGTAAAGGCAGAGCCAAGAAGATTTACGCATTCAGTCCGGAAACTCTACTTTATATTTACTTCTGGCTAGGAACTGACATTGTTTAACTTGCGTTCTGCGTTCCAGGACAAAACAGTTTATAGAGCTGTAGAGCTACCCTTTTTTTTTTTTTTTTTTTTAGGTGAAGGGATGAGTTTAGCTTTCTTCTCAATGTTAGAGTTGTTTTTTTTTTTATGGAGTACATTTTAGGTAGTAAAGTTTGTTTTCTCTATAAAACTGGCCTCATACTTTTTCTTACACAAACTGTATATTAGAGATTCAACAATTGCAATGGTTTCTAAAGATAACTTCTCTTGGTGTAGTTTATGTTTGATGTTGGTTTCTGTGTTTATAGACTGAGGAATTGAATGCGTATAACTGATTGTACTTCAGGGAGTGGAAAGAAGGTTGAAGTTTTGTAGTCTGTAATTGGTAAGTCACACAAATTCCAGTTAGACTGTGAGATGAAACTCACCACTGGATATAAAACTGTCATTTTTTTCTGTTTGTGTCAAAAGGAAGTTTAATCATAGCTTGCAGTTTTAAAAGTGTCATTTTGATGATCAGTAGTTTTGATTTCTAAGATAATATGTGTTATTATTATTTGACTGCTGTTTTCTATCAGTCGAATCCTACATGTTTTATGCAAGTGGTTTGATTTCTTAGTAACCTCTAGTTTTAATAGCAAAAAGGAGAATTTGGCTCTGGAGATGTGAAGGCATGTTAATCAGAATTATTGGCATGTCTGTAAAACTGGATAGTGTTCATGTATAATACTTCCAGAAATTTTAAGGTCATGATACAAGAACACCTACAGGGCCTATGAAACTCTATGATTTAGAAAACGCATACATGTCTATTTTTATAGGCTGGCCTGATGAAGCTCTTGGGGTCTGTCAAGTTATTGATAAACATATTTTTAAATGAGTGTATATGGTGCAGTACAGTAACTGAGGGCAACTTTTCCCATATCCTACCAGTTGTAAGAGATACTTAAAAATTGAGCAAAAAAAAAAAAAATTTAAATATTCTGTGGATCTGGATGAAATCCACAAGACAAAGGAATTTGGACTGAAGGCTAAGGTTTGGTCTCTTCTAATCGCATGCCTTGATAATCATCCTTCAAGGAACAAGAATGATCTAGCAATTAAAAATAGGGCTCTGCGAAATAAGACAAATTTGGTTAAATCTCCATGTGCATCACAGACTTGGTGTGTGCCTTCGAGTAGTTTGCACTGTATGCCTGAGCACATGCTGTAACTTGGTAAAATGGAATACTTGCCCTCCCCGTCTTTGAGGGACCTTAGAATCATAGAATCGTTATGGCTGGAAGAGACCTTTAAGATCATCAAGTCCTCTCTGTTTTCTAACTCTACCAGGCCCACTTCTAAACCATGTCCCTGAGCACCATATCTAGACAGCTTTTAAATACATCCATGGATGGTGATTCAACCACTTCTCTGGGCAGCCTGTTCCAGTCTTTGATAACCCTTTCAATGTAGAACTTTTTCCTAATGTCTAACCTAAACCTCCCCTGGCACAACTTGACGCCGTTTTCTCTTGTCCTATCAGTTGTAACTTGTGAGAAGAGACCAACACCCACATCTCTACAACCTCCTTCAAGGTAGTTATAGAGAGCAATAAGGTCTCCCCTCAGCCTCCTTTTCTTCAGACTAAACAAGCCCAAGTCCCTTAGCTGCTCCTCATAAGACTTATTCTCAAGGCCCTTCTCTGGATCCCCTTTAGCACCTCAATGTCCTTCTTGTACTGTGGCACCCAAAACTGAACACAGTATTCTAGGTGGGGCTTCACCAGTGCTGAGTACAGGAGGACAATGACTTCTCTAGCCCTGCTGGCTACAATATTCCTGATGCAGGCCAGGCTGGCATTGGCCTTCTTGGCCACCTGGGCACACTGTGGCTCATATTCAGCCAGCTCTCAGTCAACACTCACAGGTCCTTTTCTGCCGGGCAGCTTTCCAGCCACTCCTCCCCAGGCCTGTAGTGTTGCATGGGGTTGTTGTGACCCAAGTGCAGGACCCGGCACTTTGCCTTGTTGAGGCTCATAATTATTGGCCTTGACCCATTGATCTAGCAATGTGTGTGTGAAGGGCTGTGAGGGGCTCATGTAGCATTGTTTAACTGCAGTACTTTAAAAGAACTTCCATTATCTAGAGCCCAGGGCCCAGCTGATGCTAGAATTTAAGACATTTTTGTCTGGTGTATCTTTTTTTTTCTGGTCAAATATAGAAAATAATGGCTTTATCTTTCACTGAAATGTGCAGGAATACATGAATAATCAGCAAAGCTCTTGTAAACAGAGGAAACCTATATGGTCTGTTTAGGCTACAAAGATTGCCTATAAAAGGAGTAGCAAAACTGAGAAAGCTTTAGTGATTTTTTGCCATTGTCTTACATAGATTATATCTGGGCCAGCTTGCCTTCTTCCAGATTTTATCATAGGAGAGTGCTGGTGAGGTTGTTGATAACTGTGATATTGTGCTCTAATGAAAAGGAGAGCATATTCCCAAATGGACATGAACTCATTTAGGGGAGTGTGAGCGCAGAGCCATGGGACAGGCTGGGGATGCAAACTCTGTATGAGCCTGAGTGAGTAAGAGGGAGCAGGAAAAGGCAAAGCCGTTTGCTCAGTCAGCAGCAGCCCCCAAAACTCCACAAATCTGCCGTTGCAGGGAGTGGAATGTGCTGGGGGTGGCCTTGGGTAGGTGCAGCCCCAACAGCCAGTCCTTCTCCACCAGAGCAGACTGCCACAAGCACAACCTCACATGAAACAAATGCAGAACTGTCTTGTCTACACACTGAAGAGATTAGTGCATGACTTGATATTCCTAATCCATACTGTCATTTACCAAATTGTTTATACAAAAGACAGTTTGTGGTTATTAATATGGACTCCTGCCATATAACCATTACAGAATCCTACATTAAACAATATGCTTTTCTGGCCACACTTAGCATGAAGGTCGCACATAGACCCAGCCTATAAAAGGTGAATAAATTTGTCTGGTGTCAGTGTTTTTAAAAACAAAAAGTTGTCCTTGTTTGCAGGTTGTTTTTTTTTTTTTTTTTTAAATCCACTAGTAAGACAAAAAGTAGAATTCAATTATTTTTTCTTGTTCACAATCATTTTCAAAAAGAAAAAATAGCAGTAGTACTCCTTGTGGTCACTTCTGGTACCCTAATGTGGATACTGGGAATATAAGTTGAAAGTATTGTTTATCCTAAGTTTATGAAGTTAAGTGTCCTTTTTGTTTCAGAAACCTTCTGAAGCAGTCTATGTTGGGTTTTTTTATTTGTTGAGAAAGCAAGGAAGAAATGTTAGAAATTTACAAGTGTTTTACAGAAATGGATTTTATTTTTTTCCACTGAGCATATAATGTAAAACACGCGTATTCCAGTAAGTTGAAAAAGAAATTCTGGTCTGTCTTCTTTGTGGACACTTGAACATCCAGATCAGTATGTCGGAGTCAGGCATCTTATCTGCTTTTTAGCATGCTTGTTTGCACGTTGAATTGGCTTCAAGAGAAGAACTTTCAGCTCTTGCCCTTGGAATATGGCATGGCCTGGGGAATAGGGCATTTTTTTCAGAGGTGTGAGTTGCTAGTCTGACATGTAACCAGTCAAGCAGACTCATCCCTTAGGTTTTTTTCTCCTTTTTTGATGCAGTCTTGACCTCTTCTGTTTACCTGCTCTAAAAGAAGTAGAATTTCTTCAAAGGCAGTGGAGATTGGTGGAGGACACTAGACAGGGCAAGTACCACTTCATCAGACGCAGAGTAAAATTTTTGCCAAGTGCCCAAAGCAGAGAGTCTGAGCAAGACTCCAGATCTCCAGCTACATCTGTTGGTCTGCCTGCATTCTGTCTGTATATACTTCCCTGTTCAGTACCCGCATCTCAAATTATCCACCCAGGTAGATAACTGTAAATAGACAACATGAAAAAGCATGTGTCAGACTTCTTGGATAGGTCTAGAGGGAAGGGATCTTTAGGTCACGACCACATATGTTTGTTACAATTGGTTTTAGCTGTATTTCAGGTAATCGTGTCATTATCAAATGTAATTTTGCTAGAGAATCCAAATCCAAACTGGGAGCACAGAGGTTTTTGCACTTTTTGGGTTTTGGTTTGTTGGGGTTCTTTTTGTTTTGTTTTGGTTTTTTTGTGTTTTTTTTTTTTTTTTTAAAGCCCTCTGGTGGAAGACCATTATTTTATGCCAAGAATTATTCCATTGCCTGATGACTAATCAGCCCATTGGAGAGTTTATTATCAAGAGTCATGGAAAGTTGGCCCCTGGTAGGAATCTCACAGATAGTTACTGAAGGAAGTGAGGACAACATTCTCAAGCTTCGCTAGCCAGGAGCAGAATGAAATGGGAGTGAAAGTGACTGTGATGCCGAAGTTTACTTACAACAGATGCAACTTTTCAAATGCTGCCCAAACTATTGAGCAAAATGGAGTAGCACTGAAAAATCCAGTACTTGTCATTACTGGACATTTCTGAATGTGATCCCAAGTAATGCAGCCATAAGACATAGTAGGATTCACAGTTTTTCTTAGTTTCATTGAATGCTTTTAATGTGTTGTGGTTTGGGCGGCGGAGTGGCTTGTGCTGGTGTAGGCTGTGGAGTGGCTTGTGGGATTTAAGTAGCAGCAGCGTATGTCATATAATACCAACTCCTGCACCGATTTTTTTAATAAGGAACCACCCCTGAAACACGTTCAGGACAATCAACAACAAAATCATGATTTTAAGCAAGTAACGTTCATTTTGGAAATCCAAAAGGTATCCAGTCCCTAGCTCTGACAGCGTCAATTTGGCATAAGCATTAAAGGGCAAAATAAACTTTCCCCAGGTAAAATCAAAAGTGTAGTTTTTAACAGAATCCATTACGTGATGCCGGAGATACGCAGGTAAAACTATTATCCAAGTTATGTTGTAGAGCTGTATCCCAAACCACAGTAGAATAGCACATTTAAACCACTGCATACAAACACAAAGAGCAAATAAACCATACAACACATTTGGCAGGTTAAGCAGTGTTGCATCAATTAACTTTAAACAAAACTCTCTAAAGGCATGATACAACATTTTGCTGAAGAATGACATGGTGTGAGCTGTCTGTTTTAATTTTTGAGCAAGCTGGAATTCTGACTATTCAGGCAATCTATCAGAGCCCTGGTTGAGCCCTGCTCGTGCCCCACGTTGGGCGCCAATAAATCTGTCATGGTTTGGGCTGGACTGGCCACTGAAACGAATGAGAGATGCTCTCCTGGAAGGCAGAGGAGGAAGAGAGAGAAGGAAACTTTTGAGTTTAAAAGAAAACTAAACTACTTTAATGAAAATATTAATAAAATCATAAAAATAACATAATGAAATATATACAAAACTGTATCAATCTCCCAGGATGACGATCATGTCACTGGCAGACACTGGGAAAGTCCCAGACTGGACTCGGCGATGGACAGGAGCTGGATTCTGCATCTGGACTCAGGAATGCACAGATCGGGATCAAAGGCAGACAAACAGACAGAGTCCTCCTTGGACACCAGCCATTGAAGAAAGAGAGCTGACTCTTTGATCCCTCACCTTTTATACTGAGCATGAGGCAGATGGGATGGAATACCCTGTTGGTCAGTTTTGGGTCACCTGTCCTGTCCGCTCCTCCACACAGGTGGAACCCCTCTATGCTTTTCCACTTCTGACCCTCCAATGGGGCAAATAACCAAGTTAGTTGGCCTCGGGTGTTATAGCAATAAGGGTAAGTAAGAGCCTGTCTGCATGCCATTCCTTGGCATCAACTATAAACACAGATCTTACCACTCTGAGAGCAAACAGTGTCTGCACAATATGCTGTCAATTTCAGAATGTTCGCTTAGTTAGAATGTCCTTGCAGACATTGTTCATGTGCTACCAGTAGCCCTGTTTCACACTAACAAAACAGAAGGTGCTGACGTAAATCAGTTTCTGCAGCTTCCTTTGGCCACTTCTCACCTCCTTTGCACAAGTCAATTGGTTCAGGACAGAAAAGACATATCTTACTAACCTGTCCATAAGGTCTGTTCACACTGTGGGATCTCTTTGACCTCTCCATTCTCTTGAAAAATGAATTATTTGGTCTTAAAGGCTCCATAATCAGGGCACAGGTACTGACTTAGTAAGAGGCAGTTTGAGAATAAAGGCTAGATTTATAAAGGGGCTCAAGTGACAACATTTGTTATCATTATGAACAAATTTTATCTTTGGGGCACAAAAATCTCCACACCAAGTTAGGCAACTGAGCTCTCTATTCATTCTCTGTGTTCTTTGTAGCCTGGGCTACAATCCTGGCATGTTCTGGGGAATTTTTGAGTTGTTACCATGGAAGAGAATAACGGTTTGAGATGAGTGCAAGCCTGGAAAAAGAACCTAAACAAAGATGGTATACAATATATATGCTATGTTATTTGCTGCTGTTTGCATCTTGGTACTGGGACAGTAACATGCAGCAGCATGGGTCTGTGTTTGATCATGGTCATACAAATGCTGGCACAGTGGTATCAAGACTGAGTACGAGACAAAACTGTTGTGCTACGTGTTAAGCTCTGAGGTACAACGTGTTCTGCATGCTTACATCTGTGAGAAGAGGATGGAGTATCGTGTTCCAAAACTGAGAGGTAACTGTTCTTCTGTCTTTTAGGTTAAAGCCATTACCCCTTGTCCTATCGCAACAGGCCCTACTAAAAAGTTTGTCCCCATCTTTCCTGTAGCCCCCCCTTTAATTACTGAAAGGCTGCAATAAGGTCTCCCCAGAGCCTTCTCTTCTCCAGGCTGAACAACCCCAACTTGCTCAGCCTGTCCTCATAGGAGAGCTGCTCCAGCCCTCAGATCATTTTTGTGGCCCTTCTCTGGACCTGCTCCAACAGGTCCATTTCTTCCCTATGTTAGGGGCTCCAGAGCTGGACGCAGTACTCCAGGTGGAGTCTCACCAGAGCAGAGTAGAGGGGCAGAATCATCTCCCTCGACCTGCTGGCCACGCTTCTTTTGATGCAGCCCAGGATACAGTTGGTCTTCTGGGCTGTGAGCGCACATTGTCAGCTCGTGTCCAGCTTTTCATCCACCAGTACCCCCAATTCCTTCTCGGCAGGCCTGCTCTCAATCCCTTCGTTCCCCAACCTGTATTGATACCAGGGTTGCCCCGACCCAGGTGCAGGACTTTGAACTTAGGTATCACTGTCACCAGGGATTCTTCAGTGGCCTTCTCTACCCCCTTCCTTGACTCATAAAGCTGTTCGTGATGGTCTACCTGAGTCACACCTGAGGTCTGTATAGTTAGTGCATCATCAGTGGTCTTATGGATGTGGATAGTGGTTTTGACTGCCTGAAAGGGAGGTACAGGCTTGCATTATTAAAGGTGAATCTGTATCCCACCTTCTTCCGGGAGTCACGGTTGCATGTTGTCCTGTATGTTTGCAAGGGTAAATGACAGCAGATACTGCAAGGGTACCGAAGGCCTGTGTTAAAGCAAGTGCAGCTACCAGCACCAGCTGTGCTTCATTCACTTGCCCCTGAGAACTGGAAAGGCTAAATCACAAAGGGTGCTTTGGCTAACAGCTTCACTGTAATCCCTGACAGCTGCGTGCAGTAATTTAGCATTGCACATAGATGGGAAGTGAACAGTAAAATCTTCTCTTGTGTTTGTTTTTTTTTTGTTTGTTTGTTTGTTTTTTTTTTCCCCTCTCCCTTCTCTCCCTTTCCTTTGGCTCAGCCTCTCAAATCTCACCGCTGGTAGCCCAGGCTTTTATGTTGCTGGTGTTATCCAGGCCTGCAGCCTAAAAGTTTAAGGATTTACTAGAAACAGAAAAACAAAGCCTCAGAAGATCACAAACCCATTCTCAGAAACTATACTCTGACCTGTGGGACCTGAGCTTGGGGAAGGTGTCAGCCACCAAGTGAAGTGACTCCAGCGGATGTGTTCCTAGCTGGTGGGAGGACACTGGGACTTTTTCATTTTGTTGTTGTTTCACTTGCTGGTTTTGTTGGCTGCCAGACAACGGACAGTTTTTCTAGTGGTGGGAGGTATGTTATTTGTAGGCTGTTAAACCAGTGAGACGTCTGACCGGGAAACAGGCGATACGCTCTGCCTGTGGATTGTGTTAGGTTTCATCAGTCCGCGTGCTGGAGTCAGGAAGCGCCATACTGCCAGAGGTATCATCAACAAATTTTTGAGGAGCTGGCATTTATGTGGTAGGAGTCAGGACAGAATAACGCTCAAGTGCTTTTTCTTTTTGGTCATGGTTTTCTATTTAGATGCTTATATATATATATATTTTTTTTTTTTTCTGAAACAGTCTCAATGCCATTGTTCTCATTATATTCAAGCAATAACACTTGGGGTTTGGGATTTCTTTTTCTTATAGAGTCGCTGTGCTCTATAAGGTACATCTCTCAGCCTTTCTCTACAAACAAGTGGGAAAATGTGCTTTGCCTCGTGGTCTGAAAGCTAACAAAAGTGTTTGGTTTAGTTTTGACCAACTGAGAATGAATTATCATGAATGCAAGAGAAACTCCCTTTAAGTACCTAATGTTCTTAAAATATGCAAACTTTAAAATACACATCAAGTCCAAAATCTTAAATTTTTCCAGCAAGTGAATAAGCAGGCAATGCAGATTGCAGATTGTACATATTCATATACTTCATCAAGGTACTTTGTAGCACAGGTTTCTGGCAAGGTACTCCTTGGAAGCAGGCAGAGACTTTGTATAAAATCTTAACTTCAGAAAGTATTAATGGTGTTTGCCCATGTAGGATTTGTTGTAATAACCTAATGGCAAAGTGAGAAAAACATGAATAATAGTAGGAAAGCCTGAGTCTTAAAGGGTTTGAGGCTTTGGATTAAACACAAGTAGTATGAATGTGTATGGGAGAAAGCAGTTATGTTCACAGTTGTTAAACCATATAAAATAGATGAGATAATTATAAACTCCACACAAAGGTGTACTCCCTCAGAGAAGAATACTGACAGCCATGACATCTTCTCCAACCCACTACCATCAGTGAGATTGCAATGTTATTCCTTTGTAATAAATATAACTTGCAGGTACTGTCAAGAGACAAAAACCGTAGCCCAAAATTTTATTTACAAAAAAAAAAAGCGCCTGTAACACAGTTGTGTAATAGTTAAGGGAAGCTGTTGGCTACCAGGAATTCAGGAGAACAGGTCACTCTTGTAAAATCTTGTGTGGTCTGGTTTGCAGTTTGACAGAAATACTGGTTCAAGGACAGGTGCAAATTATTCTTCATCTTATGGGATGGTGATGAAATGTCAGTTTGATAGTTTTACAGATGAGCAACAGCACCCAACTGATTTGGGCATTGCTGGTAGAGCTTTGGCAGAATGACCACTTTTTCTCCCATTCTGACTAGGAACATGCATACATTAGTAAATATGCTTCAGGCAGCAGAATTAGAAAGCAGAAAAGAACATGAAATTGGATCTGAACGCCTACGCTGCAGTGTTAGAAAGCAAATAACCGTAATATTCTTAAAATAGCTTATGAAATTTCAAGTGGAAAGAAACCATTTACAGATGGCAGGAAGATAAAAGCATTACTGACATTTTGTATCAAATGGGGTTTAGTAGCAATTGTAAACTATGCTATGGCTATAGCAGAATATTCCTTGGAGACGGTAATGAATTGCTGAGCAAAGAGGGATGTTACCACAAGTGGTGTTGGGGTATAGTGATCACGTTAAAAAAACTAACTAAAAAACCCTGGCCCACTCTTCCAGGCAGAAACAGACAGTTTGGTAAACTGTACAAAACAGAGAGTGGAAGAAAACCAGGATCTATAGGTGGTGACCAAGCTAAACCAGTGCTCCAGGTCTTGGGTTTTGCCTTTGTGAGAAGGCCTGTGTTTTCATAGCCCAGGGCACGTCCTGGGAAGACTGACCTCCCTCATACATTTATTCCATTGGTATTTTTAGGCTCAATTTCATACTCGCTTTTTGCTTTAGAAATATGTTGTCTCTGGTGGGTAGAAATCTTCTCATATACATAGCATTATTTATCATCATATATACCGAGTAACCTGGGGTTGAGGGCAGCAAGCACTCCAGGCCAGCGCTTCTACACAGGTACACATCTTCAGCTTGTGCCTAGACAAATTCTAGCACAAATTAACTTGTTGCAGCTTCTGGTATAACTAAGGATTAGCAATATTGCTGTGAATGATTTTATTTTTTTTCCCTGTTTTCTCATCTAGATGACTGATTACTTTTAATGAGATAATGACTTAAGTGTATTGGTCACAAGCAATGATGAGGATGAATTTATAAGGGGGGAAACATGCTGCATGTAGCACTGTGTAACAGAATGCGTATTTCGGAGAAAAAAAAATCAATACAGCAACATCTTCACTTAATACTTTTATGTTCTAATGTTAATCTGAAAGAAGTGATAGATCTAAAAATAAAAAAAAAAAAGCCCAAATCTCAAACAAACTGCTTGGGTGGGAAAAGTAAATATGCTCTCCAAAAGCAGCGTTTCGTTCCCATTAATGGGTTGTGACAGCCCATTTCACTGTGTTGGGTCATTGGTCTAACACATCAGACAGGCATTTCATCTTTTTATTTTCAGTATTAGTAATTATGTGCAGCATCAATTATTCATAGGAGCTGAAATCTCTTAACTGATAAAGTGGGAAAGATTTCTTTGCCTCTCTTTCGAGGTTTGTGTTATGATAGGTTAAATAACCAGCCAACTTATGGCGTAATGACTGGCTGTATGTACATGTCAAAACATGACCATGAAAGTGTGCTGCTCCATAGTAGCATTTAAAAACAAATATATTTGACTTCAACACTAATTATAACCTGGAAATGATGTAAAAACCCTGCAATTATATATTAGATTCTCTGTTTATTAAATGTTTTCAGGGACTCCATCTATAACATTGCTGTTTTACTGATACCACAACGATGTGTTTAAATGGATACACAGAGTTTTCATCTTCCGCAAAGCAAAACCCGAGATATTTATCCACATATTTAATTAATGTGCTTGTGTGGTGACATCTTAATAATCGATGAATTAGTTTGCCAAAAATTTTACTGAGCTTCTTTTGACATGAGTTATCAAGTCAAGCTTTTGGGTTTTGAAGAAATAATTTATGGCTTGTTACTCTGTAGTCATTGGAGAGAGGTGAGGTATGAGAGTTTGCTGTTTGGTTTTGATTTGAAGTAGCAACTTGTGTGTATCACCTGGGAGCTACATGTTAGTATGTGGAATGAAATACGTAAAGAAGAGCAGCTTTCTTCTGTGCTGGTTTTGGTGGCCCTTTTTTAGGATAGTTTATGTATTTGTAAGGATAAAAATAAGTAGCTGGGGTTTTCCATCTCATCTTTCTTTGAAGGCTATCCTAGGAGACCACAGAAATCCTCTGCAGCCTTTGGAAGTGTGTGGTGTTGGGTTTGGAAAGGGACAATCCTAGTGTACTAGCACATAATTCTGGAAATATGAGCTCCAGAGCTAAATTGCAAGGAGTACAAGGCAATTATCCACTGTAGTTTCAGATTATTGTGACTATAAGGGTTTCCCAGCTTTCTTGAGAAGCTGTTCTACAGTGAAATGGAACTAATTTTCCAGACTGAAAAATGAAAAGAAGTAATCTGTAGAGCCAATAAAAATCTCAAAATTTGGTTTTGACTAACTGTATTCAGGACTGCAACCTCTTGTAAATTTAATTTAATTTGTTGCATATTATAAAAAATGAGGATAACAGGCTATTCTGGTTTCTGTGTATTTTTATTCTTTTACAGATGTGTTGATGTATTCAGAGATAGGAATAATTACGTATATATTTGTTGTGGTACAGATGGTTTTAAAATCTGTACATATAATTTTTAAGTAAAAAAAAAATAATCTTAAGGCATCCCATCTGATGTAGCTATTTTCTCTCACCAGCATCTACTTTTCTTGCAACAGCCAAATTATTCTCTCGCTCTTTCTCCCAGTAGCACGTGAATACTACCACTGTAGCATCACTTCTTCCTCATCTTGGGCTTCTCAGTCTCTGTCTCTGTGACTCCCTGAAAGCATGCATCACTGCCTGCATTATGCCTGTGTATATGAATGCATGTATATGAATACATTCTGCCTCCTTGGGTATGTAGCAGCCATGACTCCTTAGGGAGCACACTCTTCCTAAGAGCCCATACTTGCATTGACTTCCAGTAGCACACCCTTCTCTGGATGCAGCCAGATTCCTCTGCGTGCAGATCCTATCCTGTGAGGAGCTGTGGGTTTTTCTCCCCAAGGAAAATCAGTGTTTTGGAGTGGACTTCAGATTCTCCTGAAATGTTAAGGTTTGTTTATTGAGAAATTTGGTGGCAGTGATGCTGTCTAACCTTTCAGGTTCTTTGGCCGAGTGTTACTTACAGCGTGCACCTGTGAGGCCATGATTTACCTTTTCTCCTTGTGTAAAGGCCCAGCCTATGTGCTGATCTTGAATTTTGCTTTTAATAAAAGATCCTTTTTTGAGATTGACTTATTTGGTGAGGGAAATAATAAAATATATCTTAGGTATTTCATCATTAAAATATTACTGTTGCTGCTAAATTTCCAGAAATTGAAACACATTTATAAAGCTATGCTCTATCTAGCTACTGTGTTGCAAGGGCTGTTTGTTTGTCTTCTGAATAATAGTTGCGTATTCCCTGGGCTCCGTCCCCTCTCCTCATTCCTCACAGTCGTCACGGCCTTTCACAGAGAAAAGACGAGAACCATTCTCCATAGACCTGACAACTCCCTTCTTTGTCAGAGTCATTTCTTCAAACTGTCAGTGAATGTACCAACCAGAGTCTGATAACTAGAAGGAAGACTAGCTCTTCAGAGTAAAGTGAACAGGTTCTAAGTTATTCCAACTGTAACAGATGTCTTAAGGAATATAGAGATCTATACCGTACAGTTTTATTACATAATTTATGCATTTTCATTTAATAGCTTCATTTTATCATCTTCCTAATTCTGTATTCTACTACTACTTAATATTTTGAGATTCTAAGAAAGATAAGACCATGTACCTTGACCTCAGCTATGATACTGACTGTAAATATAATCAGCTGTTAATTCTCCACTGCGAAATTATCTGTTGCCGATAGCCTGTGGTGTTGTGGTTGTGGATTACCTGTGCCACTGCTGCCTGTGCCGGTACCACAAGCACAGCTGAACTGCTCTTAGAGCCAGCTCCAGTGCTGCCCCACAGCTGCCCCTGTGTGGGGGCAACTCAGGTGCCCCATGATGTGCCTGCAGAACTCAGCATGCAGAGGCTGGAGTTAGTTTTGTATAGATCATTTTGTTAGCCTAAGCTCAGCACCAGCTGTGTTGAGCCTCCAGCAGGGCTGGAAGAGGCAGGTATGCCCCTGCTGAGACTGGCTGGGGGTGACTCCCATGGGTGAGAGCACACAAGGTGGTGGTGGTGGTGCATGTCCTGCCTTTCTTGAGATTTTGTGAGATCTTACTAGTGTGAAGGTACATTAACATAGTTGTATTATCTTATGTCTGTCTCAGCCTGTGAGTGCTTTGAAATAATCATTCTACCTGGAATAATCCTTAACTAAAGTGAAAGTTTCCTGCGATGGAGGGAAAGACATCGAAGTGCTGGAGCGTGTCCAGAGGAGGGTAACAAAGCTGGTGAGGGGTCTAGAGCACAAGTCCTATGAGGAGTGGCTGAGGGAACTGGGGTTGTTTAGTCTGGAGAAAAGGAGGTTCAGGGGAGACCTTATTGCTCTCTGCAACTACCTGAAAGGAGGTTATAGCCAGGTGGGGGCCGGTCTCTCCTCCTGGGTGACAGGTGATAGGACAAGAGGAAATGGCCTCAAGTTGAGCTAGGGGAGGTTTAGATTGGATATTAGAAAAAATTTCTTCACCAAAGGGGTTATCGAGCATTGGAACAGGCTGCCCAGGGAAATGGTTAAGTTACCATTCCTGGAGGTATTTAAAAGACATGTAGATGTGGTGGTTAGGGACATGGTTTAGTGGTGAACTTGGCAGTACTAGGTTAACAATTGGACTCAGTGATCTTAAAGGTCTTTTCCGACCTAAACAATTCTATCATTCTATGAAATTAGAGGGGCTCCAAATTATTAATATTATTTTTATCCATGGTGTCCCAGTCTATCATTGTCTTGGGTAATGGGGAGTTAACTGTATTTCATCCATTTGGGACATAAAAATGCAAGTCTGACTGAAGCGTGTATCTTAGAAAGGCATTCATTTAGTTTTGTTTCTTCTCTTGTTCTGATTAGTTCATTCTAATTAATAATCTGTTTATGAAATAAGACAAGTGAATGTTAATTTGCATAATATAGGAATGTGATTACAATAGGCGTAATTCAAAGTATTTCTGAAAGCTGCCGGACCTTTGAGAAACAGGTGAGGTTGGAACTGAGAAGGTGGAGTCCATAGTGCCCATGATGTTCGTTGGTTGAAACTTGACCTGGGATTTTGAGATATGTGACAACAAATACATGTGTAAGCCAGGAATAACTCTTCTGAAAATCAGTAGAGTTAAACTGTGTAAAATCATGTGGTGTGTTGAGAGCAAATTCTCAGTCTCTTGTTGAAATTTGGGCTATGTTTAACCCACTGACCTCAGTGAGGTCCTTGACAGTCTTAACACCGCTTTGCCCTCAATAGGATAGGAAAAAAAATGTATGATTTGGCTATGACTCTTGTTTCATAACCCCACTTGGGGCATTTGCATCTTCCATGCAAGGATGACATGCTATGGTGCAGATATTTCTGTTTGTGTCTACCCTTTAAGATATATTAGAGGTTTTTGTGCTCTGTAAATAGAGCTGGGCTTTTTGGACTGTGGGCTGCCAAATTTGAGGGCTTTAGACATGTAATGGCTGAATTTAATTTTTTTGTTTGGTTGGGTTTTTTAAGGGGGTTTAGCCCTTTGCCACATGAAGAAATTAGAGTGGCTAATTGAAAGTGGGGCTTGTGGAAAGCGTTCTAGTTTTCACTACTAATACTGAAGATTAATCACTAATCTCTTGCCAGCCCCCATCACTCGGAGCAGGCATTTTGGCTTTTGTGTGTTTTGCTCTAAAAGAGCACTGCCTCGCGTTGCCATAAATGTGGCCTGAGCAGTCTCCTGATGGTGGCCATCCACAGGAGCAGCTGCAAGGAGCCGGGTCTGCTCACCCTGGCTTGGTCACGCACGGGGTCCCATGCACTCTGCAGCACGGCCCAGGGTGGTGCTTTTGCCTTGGTTTGCAGGCCTGCAGAAGGCACAGCTTACAGATCTGGTTGTCAGAGAGTGCTCGAGCACGTCCTTAGCAGCCCCTGAGAAGCAGAACCTCTTGTTAAATCCCAGGCTGACAGTCCCTGACTTCTTAGGAGGGCTGCATGTCTGATGTCTGCGATGTGTTTAGCTTCTTATTCCAGGTGACATTAATGGCACAAGGATCTCTGACGGTTTCTGAAGCAAACTTGACTCTGAGCACTTAAATGGAGAGTCTGCAAAAAGGGACAGCTCAAGCTATCAGAACAAGTTAACTGTGTAGAGGATGCCCAGCGAGGGATCCTTTCTTAGCATTACCTTCTTAGTCTTGGTGCTTTGCAAACAACCCCATAGACCCCCATTTGTCCTCGACTTACAAAATTATGCTGCTTTTTATGGTCTGTTTTGCAGGGCTGTTGTGACGACTGCTTAATACTCGTAAAAAGTAGTATGAGTGGTAAAACACAGTGCGGAAAAGAGCAATGGTTAGATGGTTGTTGAGTGATGAAAATATTTCTTGTGTGCTTCATGTAGTTTGATGTTTTTACAACTTATTATTGGTGAATAGATACATTAAAACACTTCAGCCTCTTTTGGTCATTCATCAATTATTTGCTTATTTATTTGATCTTTGTTGCTAAAATACTTTAAAAACTGTATCTTCGTACAGTCATCTGAGCAACTATTTGCAAACGTGGATTCCAGTTACCAGCAGGTGATATCTTAGACAGTGGAATTCTCTCCTATGTAATGCTAACAGCAAAACAACTGTAGTGTGTCAAGTAAGGATTGATAGCTTACACAGTTTCAAAGATAATTTATTCAAAACTTTGCCAGGATACAAACGGCTGTCATTTCTCTTTTTTTGCCTTTATTCATTTTCCCCTATGTAAGGTCGTAATTGATTTTGGTTGAGACAAACTAGAGTGTGAAGAGTCACGTCTAATATTGGAGTGACACCACATACTTAAAACAAGATCCTCTGTGCACAGCAGGACATTACTCAGTTGTGGTGCAGCGCTTTTTGTCTTACTGTGAAAAAAGATCAAATGTCACTGGGCACATTCTGAATTTATCTGCATGCCAGTTTACCCTTTATTGGGAAAAATCCCTGGATTTTGCAATGACGAGGTTTTGCAATCCATGGTTTTTGTTCCTTTTACATTTTGCACAAGTCTGTGGCAGGGGGGTATGTGTGTAGCTGTAAGTTACTCTAAGCAGTTTTTTTCTAGCAAGTTGTTTTATGGAATCATTCTGATCAACCAGCCCTCAGCACGATGTCACTATAACCTTTACGATCAAGTATATTTTTGCTGTAGAGTTAACTTCAGTAGCCACGTAGGTATTGCCTCAGGCTCATTGCCTTCCTGAGTTTACCCTTGCTGGAATACTGTGGAGCTGTGAACTGGTGTGTGTCAGCAGTGTTGCAAGGGGGGTGTTGTTGGGGATGGGGTAGCTCTGACGGGGCTGCCTGGGTTTCTCATGGTAGGGAGCAGTCCTCGGGCAGCCTACAGAGCCCGACAGCCAGCTGCTTTCTGCTGCGCCTGCAGGCCAGCACCAAAAGTCCTGAGAAGCCTCAGGACTTGACTTTGAGGGTGGCAGAGCACTGGAACAGGCTGCCCAGAGAGGTTGTGGAGTCTTCCACTCTGGAGATATTAAAAACCCACCTGGACGCCGTCCTGTGCAACCTGCTGTAGGTGACCCTGCTCTGGCAGGGGGGTTGGACTAGGTGATCTCCAGAGGTCCCTTCCAACCCTGACCATTCTATGATTCTGTGAAGTCGCTTGTGGAGGTGGCTGGGAGGAGAGGGGCGAGCGGGGTGCTGAGGAGCAGCAGCAGGGTGGGAAGCACAGGACCTAAGCACCAGTTCTTGTGCCTGCGTGTAGCTTGGGGCTTGAGCCCATAGGGGTAAGTGCTGTATCCCTGTGGCCTGTGAGTAGGATTTCAAAGCTGCCCTCAGAGTTAAACCTGGATGCCAAGACTGTCTCTTGGTGTGGTAGTCTCTGGGTGCTACTTTCACTTGAGCCTTGTGAATCAGGACAGTCATCTCAGTCCAAACCTAAGAGTCAGCCAAGCCCAGAACTCAGTAAGGACAGTGGCTAAAAAAAGTTACTCAGGGAAGACAGTAAGTACAGGCAGAGCAAGTAGTGCTTCTTCCCTGGAAATCTCTCTGCTGCTCCTGATGCTCTGTGGCTCCAGGAGGAGCTTTTAATATGCCTCATTGAATATTTCTGCCATTGATTTGTCCATTTGTTTCTGAGCCAAGACTTTCACCTCCTGACATGTTTGAAACATAATTTAATTATTTTTTAATGGTTCCAGCAAAATTCTTAAACTCTCTTGTGCCCACCTTACTATGCTTATCCTGTCAGCCATCATAATGACCTGCTTGACCATGTATCTACTTTGTAGTGAGAATACCAGCTACATTTCTGTAGGGCTGATGATTCTCTGAGATCTTCTTGGAAGCTAACGCTCCCATCTTTTTGGGCAGCAAAAGTATATTGCGATTTGTTACAGGAGAAATAGAGAGTAGTTCAGCTTGCTTCATAACAAAGAACTGTCAGTGCTGCTTCTAAAATATCCCAGTAACACATTTGGATGAACTTCACGAAATCCCAGTCTGGGGAAGAAGGCTTTGCCTGGTTGCTGCTCAAACACTGATTATTTACTTGAACTCAAAAATAGTTGCTTATCAAGGTTCTGGTATTATTGCCTTTCTTTCTTTTTTTTTTTTTTTCTAACAGTAAATAATTTGTAAATTTTATTGTAAAATAAATTAAGCTCCCTGCAGGCAAATGAAAGAGAAAATTTAGAAGTATGTAGTTGGAAGTAGGTGCAAAAGGACTTGTCTCTTTGACAGTCCCAGTAACTTGTTTCAAAGAGAAGTAGTCTCCAAATTCTGTTAGTTTTGTGTTAGATGTTCTTTTTTAATGTTATGTTATTTTTTGTGTTGGTAAAATGTGCTGAGATAGCTGTCTAGAGGAGTTAAATCTTCATATCTACCAATGATGTACAGAAATGACAGCCAAAGCCAAATACCCTCCCTGAGTTTGGGGAAAGCTTTTGAATGGGAACAGAGCACTATTTTATGCGTTCTTGTTAGAAATATGTTGAATTCCAATTTTTTTTTTATATGAGCACATCTTTTGAGAACTGCTGCTAATTTACATGCTGGAGGTAACAGCTGAGACATCTGATGGAGGCAGTCATGACTAGTGTCCTGAAATGAATTTGGCCGTAACCCTATCAATAAAATGAAAAGTTTTGAGGAATAAAACAGCCCCCTGTATTACAAAACAGCAGTTGCATAAAATATATCTCTTCTAATAAAAAAAAAAGTGTCTAAATTTCTTGTCTTTTCATTAAAAAAAAATGTTGGGGGGAATTAGAATTCACATTTAAAAATAACTTTTTTGGTTATGTTACTCTCTTGTTTATTTAGTTATGTGTTTGGGGTTTGTGATAGCTTATTCACCAGAGGTTTTCTTGCTCATGACTAGCACTCGGAACTGCTGTAGTCGGGTTTCCCAGTGTCTTTCTTGCCACTTGGACCTGTCACTACTGTATGTGCTTGCACAAACCATCTGCGACTGTGGTTCAGAAATTGTAGCTTTGCTCTGTTTTTTTCCTCCCCAAAGGAATTAAAAAGTCAGTTTGCATCTCAGGCTGTTGCTGTCTCTCCTGTTTTCTCAGCATTTTTTTTCTCTTTATCTTGGCTTAAATGTTCAAGAAATGATGCATAACTCCCATGTAAAATTAAGTGGGATAAAATAAAAAAGTTCAATATTTTTCATTTTTCAATTCCATGTAAACATAAGAGCAATTTTTAAGGTTGAATGTTAATAAGTACTGTAAGGGCATACATTTTTAATGTAGCTGCTGCCTACGTTTGAAATTAGGTCATTCAGATTTTCTTCTTACTGTTTATTCCAGCAGTTAACGTATCACATGAAAGTAGAGTTCAAGACCACTGTTTTATACCAATTAGAAGCAGACTGAAGGTTGTATTTGGAAGGCAAAACATAAAACCTTATTTCTTTATCTATTTTATCTCCAGTAGCTCTTGAAGGAGCTGGTAAACCTGGAATGAAATAGAGGCAAAACTTTGTGCTTTAAGATGTATTTTGCGATCTCTCCCAGTTGGAATCAAGACAGGAGTCTTGACTCCAAATGTTTGCAGCACACAGTTGGAGATGTGCCAAGATGGCACTGTAGAACGGTCATTTGCACTGTAAAACTGGTATTTGGGCAGGGTTGGCGTTGTTACTGACTTACCCAAGGAGTTTTAGAGGTTAGTCAAAGCAAAAGTTGATCTTTCAGATGAGATTGTAAATTAGTCTTTTTCTGTATAGGAGTGTCTTTGGTGCCAGATTTCTAATAGGTATATTTTGTAAAAGTAAAATTAAGGGTTTTTTTAAATTTTTTTTTTTTAATGCATGCTTGCATCATTGTTTGCAAGATGCCGATTTCTGTGCTCTCAATAAATAAGGGAAATGCAGATCTAAGTGTTTCACAGCCAGTCATGAACAGCAATAGGTTACTAACTCTTAAGAAGCTGAAAATGGTCTTGAAAGCGTACTGGTTATCTACCATATTTCTTGCAAAGCTGCTTAAAAGTTTAAGTGTGTATGAAGTTAACATAGGTTTCTATAAAGATACAAAAATAATGGTTAACAGAGTTTTGTACTTGTTGCACTTTGAATGAAGATAACATTTTTATGTTTCGTTAGACTATTACAAAAAGAATCTAATTGAAGTGTCTTGTTTTCTTTCAGCTCCAGTGATAAACCGATTCACCAGACGGGCATCAGGTAAGTTGGATAAAGTTGCATGTTTCATTGGTCTACATAATAGTTGAAACATAATGCTGATGGTGATTGTCATGTAAAACATAATACAATGTCAGTCAGATTTCTTTAAAGATGACTGACTTAGGTTAGCCTCAAATTTGTTATCTGGTTTACTGAAAAATGTAGCCACGGTTTCAGGCCACAGAACTTTCATGAAGCCTTCTTGTTGCTCTGGAATTTATGAAAAACCTGAGATTTTCTTTTTTCCTTTAAAGAAAGCAATCTTAAACCTAACAGAAGTGAACTTTGAAAGCAAGAGCTGAATGTTGTCTGATGCAGGGTTGTCTTGCTTACTACATAGACAGCCTGAAACAGCAATTTGGTGATCGTCTATGCATGGAAAATGTACAGCCGTGCTAGAAATCTCCTTGTGTTTTTAAAAATGGAGCTGGTTTGTGTACATGGTGCATTGTTGTGCTGTGCAGAGCTGACTGATCGGGTCCTAGAAGCAGCATTGCCGTGGTGGTTGTGTGTTGTGCTAGGATTGCACCTGCCTAGCTTGGTGCCGATTTGTGTATTCTTTTAGTTAACTTGGTTTGTGCCGGCTCAGAAGACTATTTAACAGATCCCTCCAAATTATGTATCATTAAAAATGAATATTCTTGGCCTCTCCTTGTTGTTCTGCTGTATCATAGCCTTTAGGCTTCATTTTTGTGGTTTTTTACTCCTGAAGCATGAGGCCTAAGTCTTGTTTGAAATACTGTGAATCTGAATGTGGGGTGTAAGAGCCACCACTAAATGTAATGAGACTCGCAACTGACCCCTAAGAGTCAGCAGAGCAGATGTGAGCTGTTCCTAGTCATCTCAGTACGCTAAGTTTAGAATCTAACTGTAATATGCTTTCTGTTTTCATTTTTAGTAAATGTAATGAAGTTTGTATTCCATAATGCAGTAAGTCTATCCAGACTTCTAATTTTGCTAGTTACAACCTCAGTCAGATAGTTCCCTGTCAATATAAAGATACTAGTGGAGATACTCAGGATTACTAATCTGCATAGAAAAATGGAGGCTGCATTTGCAGGACTGGTGCGTAGTGTATGTAAGTAAGAAAATGTAAAGAATTCCAAATATTCTTATGTTTTAAGTAATGATAATACTTCATGAGGTACTGTAGCATGAAATGAAAGGAACTATTCGTTAACTAGCACTCAGTAACAGTGAGCAGGGCTTTATGCAAATTACATTGCGTGTTTCAAGGAAAGTTTTACTGTGACTGATTGATAGCTGACTTTAATGAATGCAGTCCTTACAACAGATTTGTGATAAGCTTTTGCATTTTAGTAGGAGAGTTTGATTGTTTGAAAAGCTAACAAAAAATCAGTTATTTTTAGTGTTCCTATAAAAGAAAATAAAAACATGTTAGAAGCCTGAAATTTTTACACAATTACTGAGGAAATATTTTCTATGGGCAATTAATATTTCATGTGTTTTGGTCTTGTTGTGGAAAGATAAAATAGAACTGTCTTATTCAGAATAATGAATTAAGTTGTATGGTACGGTCCAGATGTAAATCATGTGAATACAGTTCAAGCTGGAACAAGGTAATATTGCAGTCCACTATATGTACTATTTTGTTAAGTTTTGGCAGCTTTAATAGTCAAAATAATTATTTTTCAAACAAGAAAGCCTATGAAAGGTGGTAGTTGTTACTTCAATACTAAATGACTACTGGAGATGTACAGTACATCTAAGAAAACTGATAAAATATAAAAATAAAAATATGAAATGAACTATATTGATAATACAAACATTTTACAGGGATGTTTGCAGCCTAACCATATTTTTAGATACTTGTTTTTAATTGAACAATTGTTTGCATACATTAAGGTGGTCAAGATACCTAGCAAGTGGAAAAGCCAAATAGTAACTGTTTTTTTATGCTTGGTAGCTTAACAGCATTCTGTAATTGAAGTTGATTCTCATGTTTAGGAAATGAGAGGCTGACCAAATGAAATGTGGGGTTTTTCTCAACTATGTGTTTCTCTTAATTTTAGGCTATTTAGCTAAAAGCTATTTTAAGATTTGAAATGTGCAAAATTGTTGATTCTTGAGTGGTTTTGAGGATTTGCTTCTGACGAACATTTCTCCAAGCTAATGAGTATTCAGAGATTTAGCTGTAGCACGTAGTTTCATGTTGCATCTGATCTAGTGATACTGCAGACTGATTCCTGCAGACTGTTCAACATCTTTGTGGGCGACATGGACAGTGGGGTCGAGTGCACCCTCAGCAAGTTTGCCAATGATACCAAGCTGTTTGGCGAGGTAGACACACTGGAGGGGAGGGATGCCATCCAGAGGGACCTGGACAGGCTGGAGAGGTGGGCCCAAGCCAACTTCATGCAGTTCAACAAGGCCAAGTGCAAGGTCCTACATCTAGGTTGGGGCAATCCCAAGCATCCCGTNAGTCCCCAACATAAGAAGGACATGGACCTGCTGGAGCGTGTCCAGAGGAGAGCCACGAGGATGATCCGAGGGCTGGAGCACCTCTCCTATGAGGAGAGGCTGAAGGAGTTGGGGCTGTTCAGCCTGGAGAAGAGAAGGCTCCAGGGAGACCTCGTAGTGGCCTTCCAGTACCTAAAGGGGGCCTACAGGAGAGCTGGGGAAGGACGTTTTACTAGGGCATGTAGTGATAGGACGAGGGGGAATGGCTTCTGACTGGAAGAGGGCAGGTTTAGATTGAACATTAGGAAGAAGTTTTTCACTTTGAGGGTGGTAAGGCACCGGAACAGGTTGCCCAGAGAGGTTGTTGAGTCCCCATCCCTGGAGGTGTTCAAGGCCAGGCTGGACGTGGCCTTGGGCAGCCTGGTCTAGTGGGAGGTGTCCCTGCCTATGGCAGGGGGGTTGGAACTAGATGATCTTCAAGGTCCTTTCCAACCTAAACCATTCTATGATTCTGTGATTCTGAGAGAGTGATTTTAGGGTCCCTGCCTTTGTCATGCCTCTGCCCATAGGTTGTCTCTACTTCCCTTGCATAGACCTAGAGGTTGTGCTGCCTGAGGGTGCGTTGATTTAAAGAAAATAGAAATACAGGAGGTTTTGGTGTGTTGATTTTCATTGGGTCTCCAACTGACCTGTGCTGTGGCTCCCAAATAACTGCATCTGAAAAAGGGGTAGTAGTGGCTGCCTTTAGCCAGTGGTGGGATGGAGAAAGAGCTGAAATGCTGACACCAGTTGAGGCAAAACACCGAATGGTATCTGCGGCAAAGACTCCTAGACTGTTCTGCTAAAAGCTGCTTTTTGAGCGCTTTCAGTGATAAGCAGGGAGAAGCCAGGAGATGACACATATTTCTTCACAAAGGACAATAATTTTCTACAGTGGATGTCTTGATTTTGATGTTTCTGTTATTCTTTGGATAATGCCTAGTATTTTACTTGGTGGCATAAGATATAGTTATTTTTCCTAACTGAGCTAGAAATTAAGCAGCCAGAGTTTAATTGCTGAAGCACCTGCTGAAAACAATATAGTAAGGCATTTATTATTTAACAGCTGTTCCTGTTAACATGCTGTGAATGTATTAATGTAATGTCATTGGTATGTAGAGAATAAAGGCGTAAGTAAGCTAGGATCAATTAATTATTCTTGAATTTCAATTTTTAAAATTTATTGAGCTACCTAATTTAGTATCTCTTCTGTGTGTTTATGGATATGTGTGTATATATGCAATGTGGGCTCTATACATAAAATACACATATACCATAGGGAATACACATATACCATAGGGCTGATGACATAGCTACTTACGGGCTAGTTAATAATCCACTCCATTGTTCTACACGATGCACGAAGAATAATAGATAGCATAGTCTTAAATAGAGGAGTTTAGCAAGAAGAGGAGATTAAGAATACTTTATACGGCTAGAATGAACAATGAGACAGCTGCAAGTAGTTAATCCTTAATTTTTCTTTTAAAATCTGGTGGGACTGAGATGAAGAGAAAGGAGAAAAACTGTTGAGGTGATTAAGAGACTTGGATGGGAAGGAAGTGGGGGAAGTAGAAGCAGCATGAAGTGGAAGAGAAAGCTGTGAGTATGTTCATGAGGTGAAAAATGAGCAGAAATTCCTGAACAAGCTGAGGTAGCCAAGAGGTGCAGTTTCTGAATATAGACAGATACCTTCTTGCTATGGATGAGATTAGTTTTCATCTGACTAAGTATGAGATACCTAGGGTGTGAAAGCTGATGCGGTTCTGTATGTTAGCAGAAGCATTAGGTTCCTGCTTTTCAGCATCTTGATAGATAGATAAAGAAGTAAATTATCTCATTAAATACTGGCAGGAGTTTAGAATAATGCAACAAAACCAGCATGGGTTTGCTACAGAATGAGCTGAAATTTATACTTGATAGATACTATTTACGGAGGCTATTTATAGCCATTTACTAGTAATATATACAAATGTATAATATCGTCTTAATTAAGAAATAGATAACAGTCTATAAAGTTACTTCAGTTATGTATCTGCTCGAGCTTCTGAAAGAGTGAAGAGAACCCGACTGAGGTTGCTGAGAGATAGCCTTCTCAAGCTAAGAACTGGTAGATACAGGCTCAAAGGCAGCTGTGGAGCATCTCTTATCAGCAACAGAGATAACTTCCTCATTCCTCTCCCCCAGTCAATGACTAACTTCAAAATACCATTTTTGTCCTGTGGAAAGGAAGTAAATGAAGTTTTAAATATTGTTCTCTCAACCAAATTGGAAAGAGAAGTAGCTTTCTTTATTTGCTGGCTTCTCCACAAAGCTCTAAACAAAAATAATTTGAACATAGTCAACAGGCAGCATACATCAGTGCTGAACCTCCAGGGAGAAACTGGCTTAGGTATATCTGGAATAAACTTGCAATTAAGGAGATATCACTCCTGTGGAAAGAACTGAAGGAAGCAGAGAAGGCAAAGGCTTTCAGGCTTCATCACTGTGGATGCCAGTAAGGACTTCTCCAAAGAAAAGAGAGAAACACATTATAAGTAAATTGATGCTTACATTATACACCTACTGCATCAGCCATCAGCCTAAGTGAGAAAGAGAAAATCTCACATGACATCTGTTGCACAGGTCTCTGTGCAACAAATATTATTCTTTTTTCTTTTTACTTTGAAACTTTTTTTTAATCTGCAGTTGTTGAACTTGGAAATATTTTTTGCCTTTACACACACTGCTAAGAACTGTCACTTTTACATGGCTGATTAACTGAAGAGGAAAGGCTGAGAAAAAAGGAAACCGTTTTTTATGCACTTTGAAAATGATGCATTTAATTCACTTAGCAGGTACTCAAATTCAAAATATTTTTGTATGGAGGTCAAATCACTTATGTATTGTAGTAATGTCCTGCCTGAGTTGGCTGTGCCCTCATCACGCGGCAGTGGAGATGGGTGTTCTCAATTCCCCTCGTCTGACGCACAGTGCTCACGCCTCTGCCTGGCATATGATAGATGCCTGCGTTTTGGCACGCATTCAGATAGGAGGAGGCAGGTTCTGTGCAGCCCTCATAAAAGGGAAAATCTGGGATCAAGTTTGCCAGAACAATTTGTCTATTCTTAATCTCATTCTTCATCTTTGCGTAAGGCATTAGGAAGAAAGTGACAAGATAAAAGTTTTGGGCTTCATTATTCTGAACAGATGTGTGGACTGTGGATTAGTCATGCCCACAGTAGCATTTACATATATCACTGCTAGTTTTGAGTTTAATGATTTCTACAGAAAATGTGACAACCTACTTAAGAAACATTGAGGAATTTTACTGAATTTAGACCATGAGAGGGCTGTCAGTGAAGGAATGGCTAATTGCTTTCTGAAATTATAACTATGGAAGAACATAGGTGATATAAAATTCAATTGTTAAATATAAACTAGTGTTTAGGAAGAGCAAATCAATACTGTTAGCCAAGGATAGTATACGCCCCTAGAAACAATATTTCATTTGTATTTTCAATCTGCTTGAATTATATTGATATTTTCTGAAAGAGTTCGGCGCCCACTTTCCTATGGCATGTTAAAAATTGTCAGAGAAAGGCAGCTAATTGAAATGAGGTGCTATTCCCTTTTATACAGTAAGGCAGAAACTGGAGTTGCACCCAAAATAATGGTGAGGAATGAGGTAACTGTAAACTCCCCTTCAAAATGCTCAGGTAGGAGGCAGTGTTGTTGTAGAAGCATTTCAAGTCATAGTGACAGAAGGAAGAAGAATAACCTTATTGATGAACCAGTAATTCCAGTGTAGTTCTTCAAGCAGTTACTGGTTCTGCTTGTCCTGATGAACAGCCCACAAACCGAATTCAAGTGATGTTGGCTTCATCTTTGTTCTTCATTATATGTGTATAGTCAATTCATAATTTAAAATGCCCAACCCTTCCATTTTTTTTGAATAAACAGGGACATAGCTGACATACAGTAGTATCTAATACTAAAACCCAGTTAAGCACTAAGGCTGCCACTGTATTGGTGAGGAAAACCAGAAGAAAAAGCGCTGTCAGAACTTCAGGGTGTGTCTGCATTGCACGACAGAGCACGGTAAAGGCGGCACCTAAGCTTATGGTAGCACATCAGTGTGGCAAGTTGTGGCTTACTGGAGGTCACAGAAGCAGAATGTTACCTAAGTTCAGCCTGCTGAAGGAATTGTTAGGCTGTGCTGATTTCTGCGGGGCTGCAGCTGAACATGGGAGCAGACATGCACCCCGCATCATCGTGTGAGTGGACATGCCCTTCATTTGCTTCCTGCTCTTGCAGGGCAGTCATGCAGCTGTTTCATGCAGCTTTCCTGTGCAGCTGTGCCTCTTCCACCATATTTTGTGATAGCCGCTGCCTCAATCACTAATTGCTGAGAACATACTCCCTTCTTTATTTTGTGATTTTGCACAAATACATTGTATAGTCCATACTCTCCAGTCCTTAAAGAGAAAATTGGCTTCCCTTGTCATGGTCTCTCTTACAGTTACCATCATTGTAAAACTTAAATGCTTCACAAACCTTGGGGAATTTCCCAACACCCATTTCCATTAATGAATGAGGAGTATCCTGAGCGCATAGGAAGGGGAGCATCAATATTCAAGTCAGAATGTGTATCACTAATTTTGCCTGCATCAGAAATTGAATGCCCTACATGAGATTCCCGTTTTCTTTCTGTGAAGCACTTAGGATTGAAGCTCCTACAGAGTAGGACTGTAATTGTATGGGTACAGCCGTGTAAAGATCAGGTGATTATATCTCTCTGCCCTGTGGTGTGTCTACGCTGTATTTTTTTTCCTGTGTGCCGTAGTGAAACTTGCAACTTCCATATTCCGTCTGCTCACGCAGGGTTAACCCATGGCCAGTGTCACATGGAGAAACGAGCCACAGAGTCTTCCCAAGAGTAGCCTCTGATATCAGGTGCCACAAGAGCTGGTGGGACTTGTCTCTGGACTGAGCTTAGGCTGTTGTGTAACGATACGGGCTCGGTGCACTGAGCTGTAGGCACCTTATAGCCATTGAGTCAGGCAGAGTGCTGGGCTTCCGTGTGGTCCCGGTCCTGCTGAAAGCACAGGTGTAACTCTTGAGAATGAAGAACTGATTTTGGTGGCCTGTCCCGCAACACTTTTGGGTTTGTGGAAAGTTAACAATAGAAGCTGTTTCCCACCCAATCCATAACCAAGTGATGCAGCTTCCTTTCTTTAGTTTCTCTTGCATAGATTACTTGCTGTGCACTTCACAAATTTCTGCTGCAATTGAGGCAGTCGCAGAAACAAGAGTTTAATTTGCTCTGTCTAGTCTCCTCATATATTCTGGGAATTTGAGCAAAGTTCCTATAGAAAAATGATGTAATAACGTAGGCTTAGGGATGCTTAGAGAGTGTGCACATTTGCTTCCAAATCTTAACCATTGTTTTTGTTCAGAATGTCTAATAAAATGACATCATGACGTTAAACTTGGAGTACTTGTTCCTGACCTGTTGTTACCTTGAGATTTGTTGGTTTTGATGCAGATCTGAAGAAGAGCTTGTGTGCTCAAAAGCTTGTGCCTCCTTCCTGCTTTGATTGTTTTAGCTGTTCTAGTGGAAAATTCTGCCCATGAAAATTTTTCTTCTCTAAATTGCATCTATACTATGACTATTCCATACTACAGTGCATAGTTAGACAGTAGTATTCTTATTCAAAAGAAAACAAAATTCAGGTTATCTGCACATTACTTCTAGAAGTTTTTAAGTGGTTCACTTTCAACATTCATTTATTCCTTCATTAAACCTCCTAAATCTGAAACATAGGTTCTAGCAAGTTGTAGCAAAGTCTTTCCTTGTATACAGATTTTTCAGAGCCCATTTATGGAGCCGAGTTACAGAAGTAGGCTAACTGTTGCAAATGAATGTCATGCCAGATTTTAGATATGTCTATGCGTAAGCTGTTTTGTCATAACACTTTAACACTAAGCTTAATAAAAGAAGAGATTTAGTAGCTGCATACGATAAGGCAGAGTTTGAGGAGGTGGAGGAAGGGAGGAAAGAAGGCAAGAGAAAGGAGGGAGGAGCGATGGTAGGAAGAAATACGTAAAGTCTTGTGCTGTGCAATAGGTTGCTATAGAGAGGGCTATCAATATTTGTCCCAAGGAGGTGGCAGGGAAGGAAGGAAATAAACAAATAGTGATTGGCCTAAATTTTACACACACAAATATTTAGGCTACGCTTTGGGGAAAACTTTCTAACTAAACACTTAGTGAAGCAATAGACTAAACTGCTCTGGAATATTGTGTTATCTCAGAAATTTTAAGAAAAGGTTAGACGTTTTTCAGCGGGGATAGAGGCGTAATTCATACCACAACAGTGCATAGAGATGATTTAGATGATTTCCTGAGGTTTCATCTGTATTTCTGTGTTTGTTTAGATGTCCTTGCAAACACGTATTTCTAGATTGCATTTTATAGACTGACTAAAATGTACCGAGTAATTATTTTTAAATTGTGCAATTCAGTAAAGCTAGATAGAAACCTCTTTAGAAAATAGGACTGTTATAAATGTGTTTTGAGTTCACAGATTACTGTGTACACCCCTATATGGGAAATTGTAATTTTTCCTGCTGTTTTAGTATTACCTTTGGAAAGTATTCAGAATATAATTTTGTATCAATAATCACCATAGGTTTTTCAGCTATTTGGGCTGATCTTGTTTCAGAGATACGAAACATAAACAGGAGGTTGGTGTTGAAATATGAATCAACTTTGTCCTAATGGGCTATTGCCCAGTTAGTTTGATGAAGAGCTCAGATATCCTAGCAAGGTATGGAGCTATTAGACTGACTGACCAATTTCTTTAAACTCATTTTATGTATGTAACTAGTAAATAAGATAGGTATGGGGAAGTACCACAGCAGAGCTTGTGTCTATATGCTAAGCCCTTTCTGCAGCCAGTGCTGTGGCCTCATCCATACTGCCGTTCGGGAACAGTCCCATTTGGGGGGAACTCAAGTCTTGCTTGAGACTAGATAGGGGTCTATCTAAGGAGCTAATTTTTTTTTTCCTCTTATTTTAGACAGACCAGTATTTGGCACTCTTGTACTTGGAATGCTTTAATGTAATATCTAATATTTCTTTCATGACCAAACAAATGCATTATAGGCAAAGGGGAGATCTTATTGCTATGTAACTAAATAGTAGTGAATAAATTCCAGAGAAAACAGGTTTTTCAGACAAAACAGACTTTCTATCAAAATAAATACAGAAATGAGGCCAAATGTTCATGTTAATAACAATAAATATGGCTGTTATTTATCTGCAAGCAGTAGTTTGCACATGTCAATGATTATTGAATAAATGTACTAAGATTTCTTAATAGATACTCTCAGATTGCAGTGAATGCTGTGAACTAGTTGATATAAAATACAGATTATTCTCTGTTTTATTTTATTTTCTCTTCATTTTATAGCCAGTTTTTTCAGATTAATAGTTCCTATCTTGTCTGTAGTTAATGTTTGACACACAACAAATTCTTCCCGTGTCTGACAACCTGTAGGTCATACTGTATTTTCTATTTTAACCTGCCTCCAAGTGCGCATTCACCATTGATAATCTCAGCGATCCCAGTAACACCCCAGAATCTAAACACGATCAGAGAAGCTAATAACCTTCCAGTGCTTTTATCAGGATGCTCATAACTCATGATTTTGAAAGAAATAAAATAATTGCTATTTTTTTGAATGAGTATGCACATTACTGAAAGAAATAGGAAGGATTTTTAAATTATTTTGGAGCAGATGTGTGTTGATAGTCATTATTTAGTAATTCTGATTTTTCTTCCCTAAAATATTTCAGTGTCTGTGTCTATGATAAGATCAACTTTGGTTGCTGTGCTATTTTGTTCTTCAATATTTGTATTTAGATTACGGAGGTATGCTACCTCCGCTATAGGTGATAGACATGAATCTGTAGGCTGTAGTATCTGCTTACCGGTTTGCCAGAACGATTCCGTTCCATCTGTGATTTCATGTGGTTTAACTTTTGTGCTATAGAAGATTTGTTCTGGAGGATAAGAGATGAATGAGACAAGGCATGTTCTACATAGTGAGTTGTTCAAAATGGAATAACACTATTTATGGAACATTTTGTTTAGCAAGTTTTCTTGTAGCCTACCATAATACAAATGGCTTGGCCTTTGACCTTCAAGTTTGGCTTAATATTTGGCAAGTACTACTTCTTTTATACACTGCGGAGTCAAAGAAAGGGGAAAATTATATATTTAAATATCTTTGCTAAATACTATGGTGTTTAAAACACCAGATGCCATTTATGCATATTGTATAAAATGAACAGCAGCCTGATGTTTTGCTTCCTAAACGCTCTGTGTCAGTTCTGTATGTTTCGTAGGAAGCACGTTGCCTTGAGCTGCAGTGTGCTTCCCAGTTGTTTAAACAACAAAATGTCCTTTGTCAAAGCACAAGTCCAAGGCTTTCTCACCATCAAATGCTCCCTATTTCCTGCCCCTACCCCCCTGCCACCACATAATCCTGTTCCACAGCGTCTTTGCTTCATGTGTCTTTATCATATATCTCTCAGATCTGTGTCTCCAACATCTAGTTTGGAGGATATAGACAAGTTTAAAGCATGGTTTTGGCAGCATTAGGTTAATGGCTGGATTTGATGATCTTAAAAGTCCCTTCCAACCGAGACTATTCTATGATTCTGTGGGAGGAAATACAGGATAGAGATAGCATCTCTGAAATCAGTATTTGTTCTCTTGTCAGAGAGTCCTACAAGTGCCCCCAAAGTCATTCATACTTCTTTGTTGGACATCCATATACGTTTACCAGCTAAGCGGATTGGTACATCCCAGTAATGGTTTTGTTGCTAACTTGGAACCATATTTGCTTTCTTTAACACTAGGCAATGTCTGCTTTCTCATTTCAGATCTTGCTTTCTTTTTTAGATAAAGATGTGAAGAGTCTTCTGTCTTGAAAACTCATTGGAGATCTAATTTTTAAATCTAGTGTGTATGTGTGCTTTTTCAAATGGGGTTACTTAGAACTGTGCCAGGCAAGTCACTATTGCTATCATACGATTATTATATACAGTGTTTTAACACTGGCGGATCCTGGCTCATCACTCATTGTGCATTAGACTTGTTTTGTTTACTATTGTGTACAAAACTTAATGGAAATGATTGTGTGAGCATTGCATACAAAGAGTTGGGGCAGAGCAAAGCATGAATAACTAGCTTTTGTACTGTGCATAGTTGTGTTTTAGCAGCATGAAATGACAGTGGAGCATTGCCAGGCATATTGCAGCATGGGACTAAAGACATCCTTCTGCATGCACTATTTTTACTCCCACTTGTCCCATTTGATTATTAGCTTACTATTAAGGAATCTCCTTAATAGATTTTGAACTCAGGATCTCTCCCTCTGGTTCAATCTTACATTGACTGTGTAAGTCAGGAAGAGTCCTGCTCCCTCCCATGGTGCTTGATCACATGGCAAGTAGAGAAAAATCTGGTCATTGTATGGCAGTGGTGTTCATGTGTCTGTGTAAGGCAGGGTATACTTAGCTTTTCAGTATAAAATTTGTAAGAAAATTGTAGAAGGACTGAACATTAATTTGAAAATCTGTCCTGAGTTTTAGATTCAGAAATTTCTCTGAATAAATATTATATTTTTTTTCCTTATATCGCTCTCACCCAAATTAAATCCCTTTTCTTCTTAAGGGGATAGTTTTTAAAATAATAAAATTTTGTTGTATTAATGCAGCGCATAGAATTATAGAATGGTTTAGGTTGGAAGGGACCTTAAAGACCATCTAGTTCCAACCCTCCTGCCATGGGCAGGGACACCTCCCATTAGACCAGGTTACTCAAAGCCCCATCCAGACTGGCCTTGAACACCTCCAGGGATGGGGCATCCACAGCTTCTCTGGGCAACCTGTTCCAGTGCCTCACCACCCTCACAGTGAAAAATTTCTTCCTAATATCTAATCTAAATCTACCCTCTTCCAGTTTGAAGCCATTCCCCCTCGTCCTGTCACTACATGCCCTTGCAAAAAGTCCCCTCCAGTTTTCTTGTAGGTGCCCTGTCACCGATCACCTTCTTATTTTCCATGTGCCTTAGCAGAGTTTCCAGGAGGATCTGCTCCATGATCTTGCTGGGCACAGAGGTGAGACTGACCATCCTGTAGTTCCCCGGGTTTTCTTTTTTTCCCTTTTTGAAAATGGGGGTTATGTTTCCCCTTTTCCAGTCAGCGGGAACTTCACCAGACTGCCACAACTTTTCAAATATAATGGAAAGTGGCTTGGCAACTTCATCCTGAGGACCTGCGGATGGATTTCATCAGGTCCCATGTTTAAGGGCTTTGTTTTTAAGTTAGTGATGTAGATCAATAACGAAGAGGTGAATAATTCCTGCTCTTGTTTGGATCGCTATTTTGCGTGAAAGTGAGAAAGATTGTTTTCTGCAGTCTTCAATTATTATGAGCATGCCAGAATGAAAAATTGCTATTACTCATGAAGAAAATTGTATGTATACATTTATTACATAGTTAGAATAGGTAACAGAACTTGATCAGAAAATAAAGAAAAATGAACTTGACAGAGGAACACATTTTAAGTGGAAATATTAAAGCCTTGCTTACTTGTTAAATGTCAGGCTGCATGGGAACACTCCCTCTTTCTCCTCTTCATGCTCAAGGAAATAATGAAAATTTGGAGATTCAGTTTCAAATAACCAGTCACACAAGAAGGACCCCCATCAGCCTGATCTCAAAGCTTCAGTCAGCCTCTGAAACCATCTTTCACCCTGAACATCAGCTACACACTGCAACAAAACTGGCAGTTTATACCCTTATTCCTGTGCATGCAGTCTAGTAAGTGACGAGTGCATCTTTTAAGGCACAAATTCAACGCCTACTTGCCAGTCTTGATCTTTCCTGCTGTCACAGTCTGTGTTTTGGAAATACAGCTTTAGAGTGGAGCAGCACAGTGGCAAAAGTGTGCTCTTTGAGCTGGGGGCTTAAAACACTGAAAGGGGGGAGTCCTAAACAAGAACTACTTTCAGTTCCGTTATATTCTTGCCAGGGAGCAAGAGGAAGAAGTATCTTTCTTCCTTTTTCTCCTGCTAGCATTGTTTTGGGAGCTATTTTCACACCTATTCTGAGTGGGCCTAGAGCAGAGTACCCCTACTCATTTATTCACATTTTTGTCTATTCCGTCATCGTAATATATTTTGGTCTTGTGCAAAGAAAGTCATGCAGGACACAATTTAATTTTTTCAGGCCTTTTCTTTACTGACAAGATAGACACTAATCTTATGATTTATTTTAAAAGAACTACCCAATTTATGCTTGCCATTTGGGAATAAATTCCTGGGGAATGTCAGCCATCACCAGTTTGGGGTTTGGGCTCAAATAGACTAAGTTAAAGAATCAGTCATCAGCAGACAAAAATGTGTGTGCGTATTTATAGAATCATAGAATGGTTTAGGTTGGAAAGGACCTTGAAGATCATCGAGTTCCAGCCCCCCTGCCATAGGCAGGGACACCTCCCACTAGACCGGGTTGTCCAAGGCCACGTGCAGCCTGGCCTTGAACACCTCCAGGGATGGGGCCTCAACAACCTCTCTGGGCAACCTGTTCCAGTGCCTTACCACCCTTAAAGTGAAAAACTTCTTCCTAATGTTTAATCTAAACCTGCTCTCTTCCAGTCAGAAGCCATTCCCCCTCGTCCTATCACTACATGCCCGAGTAAAACGTCCTTCCCCAGCTCTCCTGTAGACCCCCTTCAGATACTGGAAGGCCGCTATAAGGTCTTCCCGGAGGCTTTTCTTCTCCAGGCTGAACAACTCCAACTCTCTCAGCCTGTTTCTTTTATATGCCATCCAAGAAACTGGTCTGCCGCAAGAATGAGGAAGGGAAAATGGTACAATTTTTATGTATGCAATCCATGTGTAAAGGACGGTGTGGAAAAATACTAAACGGGCTGTTGGAGAACTGTGGCCAGGCAGCAAAGCAGAGACAGAGAGGAGTAACACAGTGTGACAGTAGCTGATGCACAGGGTTAGTAAGGGCCTAGACGAGGAGAGTAGGAAGCCTACGCTTGATACAGTCAAAAAGAAAGAGTGACGTGGGGTTTCAGATCCTTTGTGGTATGCCTGTACTGAGAGCCCGGCAGCAGTGCTTGTTGGGTGGGAGACATCCTCCTTTCCTGCACTGCGCGCATTCCCAGCTCTGCAGAGAACCTGATCTCACAGGGAAGGAAGCTTGAAATGCACGTTGACATAAAAGCTGTGCTGCAGAAAGGAGACAAAGATTGCCTGCTATTAGAGAGCGGTTTGCTGCAGTTTGACGGAGGTGTTAATTGTGTGTATTGCTATGCTAATACTCTATACTTGCTGATGCAGTTGTGCAGCTCATGGAATCCTCACACGTGGCGCTGGATGCCAGTTACCGAAAACTTGAACACTTGACTGTGGAATGGACAAGAAACTGTGTAGATTTAAAGTTGAAAGTACCAGGAATTAATATATTCCTGTAGATGCCCTGGCCACCCCAAAGCTGGAATATTACTGTCACCTGACATAGGACAAAAAGCTGTCCTGACAAATTTACATGAAAAGCAGTTAATTGAACTCACAAGTACATTTAGGTGGTCATGACATGCTGGGGATCATAAACAAATGTACATGGGACTGTACCCCAGATCACGGGGAATTAAAGCTCAGGCTCTTGTGATGTTACAGAGCAGCAGTATAAATGCTGTCTTGAATAAATAAAAAGCTAGAAATGAAATAATCTGTGTAATTGTTCTATAAATGGTTGTGAATGATATGCCTGGAATGAGCTATGAGAGTGGCCTCTAAGGGACAAGAAAATAATTTAAAAAAATACTTTTTTTTTTAGATTTGCAGAATAGTGGCCTCCTGCCCTTTTAGCTAAGAGCGTGCATGGAACAGAGAGGTCTTGGTCTGCATTGATGATCATCCCATGGCAGTCTCAAAATACTCTAGAGCGTGTCTGTGGATGGAGGAGAGTGTATGAAATAGAGAAAGGACTAATGTGCACGCTCAGACTCGTGCTCACTCAAACGCAGCTTTTGCCATATGCATGCTTCTCTTCTAACTGTATAATAGTAAAACGTACAGTTTTTGTGGCCATGTGTGCACACATATAGGCACGCAAGCTTATATTTGGTGTTTTCTAGCTTTTTAAATTAGGTAAATCTAGTGGAATATTTATGGAGTGTGTAACTGTTAGTGTAGAAAGATGCTTTAAGTGGAACATGGGGTATGTTCACGATTTTGTTAAAACAGAAATTAACTTGGAAAAAATATTTTAAAATAGATACAAAACACTAAGTAATAGTATTTGCTAAATTTGCCTAAAAGCTGTAAAACATTTTGTCAGGTACTGTTGTTCATTTATATATTCTTCCTTTTTAAGTAGCATTGCTTACGTTTTTTCTTTCTTAGTACTTCTTGTGGAACCCTGATTTTGTTGTCCTTCAAGTAATACTCTGATATTTAGTTTTTATTTTGTTTTTATTCAGTTTCTAGTGTTTGTGTTATGCTTTAAGTTTCTTTCATTCTGAAAGAGAAGACAAGGTTTCAGGCGTGCTAACTGGCTTTCTCTGTCAGTTGCTGTGGCAATGATTTACCAATTATTTTTTTTTTTAATTTTTATAGTATTTTGGTGATCGAGTTGGGGGGAAAAACACTTGAAATTGTGATAGTGCACTGACATTTATTTGAAATGCTTGCTTTGAATTGCAAATTTTTCTTGAGTGAATATGCTAGCCTTGGTTTTCATTAAAAGTAGCAGTCTAGTGAGTTTCAGAATGTGTTTATTCTATTAAACAACTCTTTAGGTAACTGGACTTATATAATTGTGGTTACTACAAAGTGCCAATGATACCTATAATTCTGACATACCCATAAATTTCTGGCAGATAATTTTTAGGGTGTGATATTTTGTGGTTTGTCTCTGACCTTAATTTAATTCTTGTTTGGAGTTTGAGCAAAGTTGTTTTAATATCTGTGACATTTTCAAGGCTGAAGCAAATTCAGTTTCTGTGTTATGTGATTTTAGTTTAATGACCAGATATGTGACAAAATAGCTTTAAAATTTATGATTAAAAGCTCTTCGTTAAGGTTGAATTATTAAGTAGAAAAAAATTGTTTACCAAAAGTTAAAACTGACTGATTGTGAGTTGTGTTTTCTGTTATGAGGTTATTAAGCCTATGTATTCAGGACTAGACCTTATTTTTAAAAGTGCTAAGTTTCTCCCACTGATTTCCGTGAGAATGAAGGTGCTCAGTTGGATGGAGATTGAGGTGGCGAGTGGTTGTATTGTGCAAGAGAGGAAGCAAATTTCAGGGGCATTTCTGTTCAGTTCACACTTTTCATGCAGGGCTCCTTAATCAGAACACAACGTGACTGATGGATCATTTTCAAAGACATTATTTATATGAGCAATTGAAATTGTCTATTTATAGGCTGGTTGCAATCACATCCAACTACTGGGTTTCTTAGCGCATTTATAATACAAGTGGTACCAGCAGGAACTCTGCATTTACATCCCCATGTTGCCATTTTTAATGAATACTCCTTTTTAATGAAACTTCTCCATTTTGCTTCCTTGTATTGGTTGCATGACTGTAAAGTTAAAACTACCACTGTCCTTCCTTCTGAAGATAAAATCAACACACTTTAATGATTAGGTTATGAAATTGCACATTGATGCAAGTGGGTAGAACATACGTAAGTGGCTTAACAGAAGGGAATAATGTAACCCTGGGCTGGCTGGATTAATGGAAGCTCTTTGTTCCCAGCCGTCTGGGATATGCATGTACGCTTCTTTCTCTATTAAACCAATGCTTAGTATCAGAACTTTGGGGGGGTTTGACCTATGGTTGTATTTTGTGTTCCACACAAATGAAGTGGGAGCAGCATGACTCTTTGCTTCTTCATATTGTTCTCTTATAATGGATCATGTCCAATGAAGTCTTACAATTCTGTTTTCCAGTTGAGTCATTGATCCTTTAGTTGATACATCCACAAACATATTTTGGGAACTGTATGCCATTTCCCTTTACCTCTGACATGGATATTGGGGAACGTACATTAGAATTTTAATCTCTTTTTGCAGGCAACAAAACTGGTGACTAGAAAACTTTCTTTTTAGGCTTTTGAGAGTTCCTTTTTCTTTCAAGTCTTTCAATCTTTTCTTCCTTGAGAAATCCAATTTTATTCATATTATCTCTTTTGTGCTTATCACAATATATGATTACAGTGGTAAACATTACAAAACAGATTGGAACAAGAGCCTTAACTGTAATCTGTTCAGGAGTGATCCCCTGCCTTCTAAAAACTGTATTAAACATAAGAATTTTGTACCATGCCCATATGGCCATTAAACTTTAGAAGTTTGTTCTTCACGGTGGAGAACTGAAGGCCCAGAGTTGTTGGGTAGTACCTGGGTGAGGGAGTGGCAACCCTGAACCCTGTACTCCCATCCTCTCTCAGGTCTTGAAGCGCCCTATTATGCCTTTTCTTTCTATTATATTCTTGCAGATATAAGGAATGGCTGGGGACTACGGGGGACAGATGCACCAGTATGAGGGAGCGGAGGCTCTGTATATGGTGTATCCGCCATTCTCTGGATCCCACAGGCTACCCATGCTGTATGTACAGTGCTTTTACGTGGTGTCTCTAATTCTTATATAGTCCTATAGTTATTACCTGGCTTCATCCTTTCAGATGTATTATGTGAATAATATTTAACTTCATGAGGACCTAAAAATATTCTGAGGGCCTTCTGGCATGCCCACTGAAACCAGTGGTAATATTTATATTTTCTACAAGGTTTTGACTGATTTTTTTAAATTTATAGTTTTCAGAGGTCAGTGTAGTGTGCTGATGAGTTATGAATGGGTTTATATCATCTGGAAGATCTCAAAATTTCCTTTCATTAGCAGCTCACTGATTTTTTTTTATCTTCCGTCTTGTACTGTGCCTTTTCTAAGTCATTAGATTTTCAGCAGTGACAGCGTAATAGCAAACACTTTATTCTGAACTGTTCTTGAAAAAGAATAAAAGAAAATATGAAAGGCATTTTTCTTACTGGGTTTAACAGTAGGAATTCATGTCTATTTTAGATAGTTTTGTTATAGTCAATAAATAATTGTGTCTTTCTGTGGGTGATGCTCTAAGGGAACATTGACAGTGTCAGTATACATACTCCTCCTCACTGCAGATCACATCATTATTTTCCCTTGGCAGTACCTGTAGGGACTTGATGCCCAGCCCTCCCTCATCCTCGGAGGGAGGAGTGGGTTACAGCACGAACTGTAACACACTCAGGGACACGTCCGCTCCTCCAACCACTCTACAGAGATTAACCACTTTCCGCTTAGGCACATTTTCTTCTGCATGGTGGATTATTCTGTATCCTGTTCTTTTTGTTTAAATCAGTAATGTCTTTATAACTTACATCTATTGCTGGGAGACTTTGGGAGGCTTGAATTCCATCTTTGATCCATATGTGAAGTATTTTTATTGCTTAGAAAGTGATGCATTCCTGATAAGTGCTCTATTTCCTGTTCTTTTAAATGTAGCAAGTGAAGGGATAGGGTGCCTGTGTTGCACAGGAGTGGACCTGAGAAAGCCACGAAGGCCTCATGTGATTCAGGTGTCTGAGGTTGCAGTGAGCCTCTTGGTCACTGCCAGGGACCAGCACCACTCTGTGCACCTCTGGGACCAAACCAATTGGGATGTCGTTCCTAAGATGACTCCTCAAGGAGGTGCCTGTCTCTTTCTCCAGACTTGTCATGATAAAGATGAGACCAGTGGGGCCTGTGGAGTTACCAGAGTCTCTTGTGACATGGATGAAGCTTGTGTGTCCACACTGACTCCATAGCACGGGCTTACCAAATATACACCAAAACATTAAGCATGTATCAGCTTTCTGCAGTTCAGCAATTGTGTAACTTACAGCTCTGTTATATGCCCTGGCACCAACTGGGGATACCGCTGTAGAAGTGACACTTTGTTCTCAGTAGTAACACATAGCACTTTGTTCAAGAAAGTTCAGGAAAGTGAGTTTAACTGGTTATAGCACTACGTTCTCTCAGCCTCGTCATTGATCCCTCAAAACCAGAAATAATCTTAGACCCTCAGTGCTGTGATACAGTCCCTAGGATGTGAATGTGGATATGAAAATTAATGTTCTCGTGGGCACTTTCTTTGGTGGTGGGGGGTGGTGGTGATTTGGAAATGCATCTTATTGAAGAAGGGGAAAAAGGAGCCGTGGGTATTGTAAGAACAATGGCAATTCATTGCACCTGATGGTTTCTTGATGTAAATACTGAGGACCCAGTCTTCTCTGTTTATAACTCAACCAGCACTAGTATTGGGTGCCTCAGTTCAACTGCTTAATTGCGAAGTAGGTAGACATATGTATCTCACTTCAGGATGTGGGCTCAACCTTTTTTTCCCCCCACCCTACATTCTCTTGAGACAGTGGCTCCACTGGTTGTTCTTCAGCTAGAGAGGACAGTGTTTAATGTGCTGGGGTGGCCGGAGTTCTTGTCAGGTTATGTTCAGATGAGTGGAAGGTTAGTTTAAGATTTCTGTAATTAAAACATACAGAGACCCCATGGGTATTTTGCATCACTTGTCTGTACTTCTGGTGTTGCTCCCCTGTAATAAGGTCATTCTGAAATCAATTGACATTCTTAGGAGAAATGCTATCTTTTGCCATTTTACTGCCTGTAGAATTGCTGAGGAAACATCACATTTTTATGAATGTGGATTTTCTATGCTCTGATGCATGTTGTTTGTTGCTGATGATGTTAAATGCCTGGCAGTCTGAAAAAAAATATTTCGTGTGTTCGTCATTGTGATTCTGACATGTGATTTATCAGTTTGTTTGTTCTGAAAGATGGCAACATATGGAGATCTTGTGTTGTCTTTATACAGCTTTCTTTGACTAACACGACTCCTTGCTGAAGCCCAAATTGTTTCCAGAATATCTTTCTGAGGTACTCTAGGTGTGTACATGTGGCCTCAAGGTTCATGGCAGCTGCTCTTTTCACTAGGACATCATGGTTTCAGAGTTCTGGCCTGTATAGAAACATGATGACGTTTGTTAAGATTCTGTGATATGATGGTTCCTTTTTTCAGTCACCAGGACAATGTCCTGGTTTCCTTCAAAAATTTGCAGGCCATTGTTGGATATGTTGAACATTTTGTCCTTTTGTTTTATTCTGTGATTTTATCACGGTGAGGAGCCTCAGGTGGTTAAATTAAAAGCAATATCTGCAAAGTAGTAATTTCAAATGAACTACACAGAAGGAGAAGTTTCTTTACTGTAAAACCGTAGTGAACTTTGATCGCTCTAATCTGTTAGGGGCATTGGGACATAAACACCAATAATGTGCTCAGGGCTACAATCGATAGCATTTTTGTCTTTTATGCATTTGGCTGTCTTCAGTTCCTGCAGTCTTCACCAGCATGCTGGAGGTAGATGCTGCTTACATTAAGCATTTGGAAATATTTTTTTCCATATTTTGATGATCATTATTCTATATATCCCATTATTAACCAGACTTTTCAGTTTGTCCATATTATCCATTTCTCTTTGTGCATCTGGTTCTCAAGATAAGCATTTAAAAGTCAAATCGTGTATCATTACAGATTATAAAGTTCACTTGACCAGTTGTTGACTTCAGAATAATAAATTGTTGTTTGTACTAACCATAAATCAATGGTTTACCTTCTGGTCAACTGCTCAGCATCAATGTCTCCTGTGACAAGTAGTGTGCTGAATTTTTGTGATATTTCACATTAGATTTTACTTCCAGTTCTGGGTTCATTGTAGTCTTCCGTGATAAATCTACACAGCAAGCAGGTTACTGTTCTTCAGGTTCTGCAACACTTTCCTTGTGACAGGACCTGGCCAAAATCTGCAAGGGAGTGTCTCCAGTTTTTCCACCCATCTTCAAGAACAGTGATATCAGATGTGTCCTTTACTCAGTGATAACAGAAAAGCCTTGAGCTTGCCTGTGGCACTTTCTAAAGTGATTCTGTAGTTGCTCCTTTTTATAACCATTCAGATACCCTTTGCCAGGTAATTAATGGCATTAGGGGAACAATTTGGAACTACGGATAATATACTTGTGGACTCAAAGTAAGAAAGGTGATTTCCCTGTGACTGAATTCTTCTGGATCTTAGGATAATTCAGGTTGGAAGGGGCCTTAGGAAGGCTCTACTCCAACCTCCAGCTCAAAGCAGGCCAGTTCTTTACATCAGACCAGGTTGCTGAGGGTTCATTCTTGAAAATCTCCAAGGACTGAGAGAGACTGCAGAACCTCTCTGGGCAACCAGCTCCATCACCTGACTGTCCTCATGATGAAAAGTTTTCCTTATGTCCAGCCTGAGATTCTCTTGTTTCAGCTCATGCCTTTGTCTGTCATCTTCCCACCATGCACCAGTGTGCAGAGCCTCAGCGACCTCCCCATAGGTACTGCCAGGCTGCTATCAGGTCCCCCAAAGCTGTCTCTTCTCCAGGCTAAGCAAATCCAGCTCCCTCAGTGTCTGCTTGCAGGGCAAGTTCTCGACCATCCTGGTGATCCTCAGCTAAGCTCGTTCCAGTTTATCAACGTCTTTCCTATATTGGAGGCCCCCAAAGTGGACCCAGTGTTCTAGATGTGGTCTAATGAGTGTGGAGTAGAGGGGGACAATCACTTCTCCTGTTCATCCAGCCCAGGAGGTGGTTGGTCCTCCTTGCTGCTGGGGCACTGCTGGCTCGTGGTCAGCAGCTGCCCACCAAGACTCCCAGGGCTATTCTAGGGGAGCAGCTCCCTGAGCATGGGGTGTCCAGCCTGTGCTGTTGCAGGGCTGAGGATGAGGACAAGGGATGTTTGGGTGCATGTACCTCTTCTGAGAGTAGTCTAAAATGAAAAACATTCACCAGACTTGAATGATCTATACACTGGCTTGTGTGTACTGTGCATCTTTCAGAGCTTCAACTAGTTGTAACTTTACCTTCAATTTAGCGGTCAGCACATTGAAAGACCCTGGAGAGTGTAAAAAAACCCATGTTGATTTATAAGTGGTTATACTAAATGTAGTATCTTCAAATTCATTTGTCACAGTATTCCAAGGCTGGCACTGGTTATTTTTAACACCTGTAGCTTTTAATTTTTATTTCTTTTTATTGTTTTCTATTTCTTTAGAATTAGAATAGTTTTATTTAATATATCAGCAGTGTCTACCTCAGTTAACAAATGGTCTGGTTCATTCAACTAGATATTTTGTTATCTCCCAGCTGTGCTGCTATCTTGGTAACTTTTACACTGAATGATTATTTAATCATTAAACCTGGAATTTCTAGAAGTGTCAAGGGAGCTGTATACAAATTAAATCAAGAAGTTCTTTAGCGCTGCTGCTTAAACACAGGACATTTATAAAGGAATACAATTTCCTTGGGGTTACTTCAGCTTTCTCTGTGGCGTTGGTTATTCCCTCTAAGTTTTATCTCTAAAAGAACATTCTGTTACAAATAACTGTTTTGGCTGAAGAAGCTAGATGCCGCTCTGTCTTACCCTAAGGGTTCACTTATTCTCCTTTGATATTTAACAGAGTTGTTGCTGAAGAGCATCTGTAGATACTTCCTTTCCCAGAAGACAAAGACTGCACTGTAAGCCTGAATTCTAGCACCCTGCAAAGCGAGATGTTAACCCTTTGTTTAACTTGTGCTGCAATTCTAGGAGCTTTTCTGAAAAGTGGTCACCTGGGATACACAATTTCCAAGGATGTTGGTTTCAGTAAATGTAAGGTATCTGGCTCAGGTTAGGGTCTTCATTTTTTTCGCCTCCAAATTTAAAGGAATTGTAGTTTACAGAGGGGACATGTTATTATCTCTCCTCTCAAGAGGTAAAACTAGAAATAAAAATCTTTGCTCCCTACCGTTCAGTAAGAATAATTTCAGGTGTATATTATTTCCCTGAAAGTATGGATCTGTTTTGCATATGTAGCTGACCAAAAGGAAACCAAGTTAGAAGCCTGAATTTTATGTTTAGTTTCCAAAATGGCAAGTCCACTTTTATTCTGAGGTTTTCTGGTGTGGATTCAGTTGCTGAGAAAGTTGCTGCATTCGCACTCGTGAGCTTTCTCCTATTGTCTGACAGTTTCATTTTCTGCTGAAACAGTGTAAGGTTGTGGTTGTGCAGGGGAACGCAAGAGCCAGACCCAGTGGAGATCCTGCGTATTAAGACAAGAGACTATTGAGTTGAGGTTTGTGTAAAACAGGAACTCTGCAGAATATGGAGAATACTGGAACAGGGACTGGAATACAGCAGCAAAGTATTTGTGGAGATGTGGTCAGCTTTTTCCAAGATAATGTGCTGTAATGTCCTTTCTTCATTAAGTGGAAAGAGCACAATCTTTCTTGGTCAGCTGCAGGCGGACAAGCATGCTTTTGTCACTTCAGCCATTTGGGTATGGAGTAGACTGGGAAGTCCAAAACATCTGTCTTGACAGTCTGAGCCTGTTTGAAGTCACATTGCCAGGTGTTCATCAATTATCTTCTCCTGCATACATTATGTCACTTTTCTGGGGTTTATCTTTCGCCAGCTTCTCTTCAAGTGCCATGTGATTTTAAGTAGATACTGAGAAAAAGGAGTTAAGTGGTGGTGACTAACATGAAAGAGTGATACAACTTGGAGTGTTGTACGTGTGTTGATGACACCTCATTCAGCCTTTCTGCATCTTCCTATAATAATATAAAATAAGAGGGAGCAAAACATCTCTGTGGCCATCTGCAAAATCCATAGATAGAAGAAGAAATACAACTGTTTTTACAGTACGCAGGAAAAAGCTAGATTCGCATCAGTTTGTGTGTTCACCCATTTAGTCTCTTGAATACAGAAGTATTTAGTTCATAACGGTACCAAATGCGTATGTGTGGGAGGGGTGGAGGGTGTTTAGAAAGCTGGGAATAAAGATGTGTTTTTTTCAGTCGTAAGAGTACACTGGCTGCATTTACCTTTGGCTAAGGACTTTCTGAGAAATATTAGTTCCAAGTAGTGACAACTTGTTAGCTGAATGAGTGGAGATTTAGGGTTGGTTTGTTTTCTTTAAGAAAAAGATTAACTAGTTCTGTGAGACCTTGATACCTTCTGTCTTGTTCTGAGAGGTAAGTAGTCACAGAGTTATGGACAACTTCTATTATTAGGGAATATAAGTGTGGTAATCTGTGTTCTCAGGGTGATTACGGTCCCAGTTCTCGGAAGGCTAATATTTGTAGTCCATCTTTTGGCTTGTCATAGTTGTCTGCACCATTACAGATGTAGGTGAGCATGTAGTGATTGCTGTTGGGTGCTTGCTTTCTCACCTTAGTATGTAGTACCAGTATTAGTTCATAACAAGTTTATATTTTGACTATGAAAAAGTAAAACAGCATATATTATTTCATAGTTATGATTTGTCTTCTAAACTTCCTTTGGCTATCTAAAGAGAATCCTGTCAGCAAAAAGTCTTAAATGGATTTTCTGGAATTGTTGAGAAACCAGATGTTGAAAATCAACCTTTTCAAAACTTGGCAGAAATATTTTCCATAATGTTTTTTGTCTACCTGTCTTCCTGTTTTATCTGGAACATGTTTAGTAAATTTGGTTTATCATATTTCTTATATAGAGGATTTATGTGAGCATGACTTACCCATTCGACCAAAGCCAACATACCTAAAATCAGCATGCTAAAATTCCAGGAGACAAGCTCCTTTAGCTTATTACTGCATTTCATTTTGCTTAACAGCCTGGGCCCAAGAGGAATGAAGAGTATCTCATTACAGCGTATTTTGTAATGTAGAATGTAGGGCATTTCTGGAAAACACGGAAAGGTGGGTTCAAGCTTCCTTCCCTTGGTCCCATAGCTCTGAAAAGCAAAGGTAAATTTGCTATAACAACCATTCTTTTAAAAGGATGATGCCATTTCTTTTTTAGGTGCCTATCCTCAGCTTGCTATTCCGAATCCCGTGTGGATGCAGGGTTTTCTGTGGAGCCTGTTGAGATTGAATTTTGCACTCCCTTAGCTGCCCAAACCAAGTCTACCCTGTGCATGCGAACACTGATTTTGACACATGCCTCTGAGGAACTCTTCTAATTATAACTTAATTAGATGCCATTCTAAAGGTTCTTAGGGAAATTCTAGATTTAGTATTATCTGTACCTTCCTCATTTTGATGGATGATTGATCATACTGCTATTGGCAGGTTTTTAACTTTGTCTTGGTCAAATCAGTTCAGCCCGCTGGCAGGACACCGAGACAAGCTTGTCAGAGCCAATAGTTTTGGCTTTGTCCCTAACCTCCCTACAGTCACTCTTTGCATGAGTATTTGGCTTGGAGGTCACCTTCTCTTGTCTGCCCTTAATCTAATCTAATTTTTTCCTGTTTTCTTGAATCCTTTTATATCTTTATATGTCCTGTCATCAGTGATTATTTTCTTTTGTGTGTCACCTCTATGTAAGGGATGAGTTTTCTAGTGGGAAAATAATGTACGCACTGAGATTTTCCTGATGCTGACTTTTCACTAAGAAAAAAGAAATCTGTAATTGATGGCTATGAAGTACTAAATATGTGAGGTAGAGCAGGGTGCAGTTCTGTTTTTATCCTGTGGTATTAGGAAATATAAAATTGAAATGTATGCAAAGAGCTCTGTGTTTGCTCAGATTTTGTCAAATATTTATGCGTATTTCAGATATGTCCCAAATAACACACCATAGCATTGTGAACTGTTTGGATTCGTATGAGAATGGAAACAGAAGGTTATACAAGTCAACAGCAGAGTACAGTATGTTGCTGTGTGTTATGCTACTCCATATACTCTATTGGGAAAGCTTATAGAATAAGTAGTATAGTACATGGTATATACTGGCAAACTCTTCTAGTGGAAGTACATCTTTCTTTTGTAATGATTTTATTGCTTAGTAACTACCTGCAGTGTTCTGGACACCGTGATGTGTGTTTGTGCTGGTTTTCACTAGCCAGACAGATGAAGTCAAGCACTTCCTGAAAAGCCAAGCAAAACTGTTTACTACCATCAGCCAGACGCCTGGTGGGTTTTTGAGCTCTATCTCGACAAATTACACTGTTATGGAAAGAACTGAAATAGGACTAGAAAGAGGACTAAGTTCTATGTAAGTTCTTAGGGAAATTTTGTTGAAATCCCTTTCTAGTGCCTTATTTAAATATAAGGAAATCTTTTGAATTACTTGTGGTGAAGTTCAAACATACTGTTTCAGTGGAGGAGCCTATTTAGTGAATCAAACCCCTACGATTTCAGGGAAGAGCGTGCCTCTTTGACCCAGTGATGAGCGTGTTAGCTGTGATGCAGAATTCTTTGGCCTCTGGAGCACAGGAAGGTACTGCAGTCTAACACGTTGCAATTTTCACTGTTATATACCACATAATATTAAGGAACTTGTGCAAAGGTGCCCACACATGAATAACTCAACTGGCATAAAGTTATCCAAAAAATGTCTTGTGTGGGCCGTCATGTTTCTTCAAATGGGCTTTCATAGTATTCGGTGCAATCTTGATAAAATCCCTGCTTCAGTGTGAGGATTAGTGAAATATGAATAAACCCCATGTGGACTTTTGAACAGAGAATCCTTGGGAGGTTCTATGACTCACTGTTGGCATAGGCCTCATTCAAGATGCTACATGTTATATTAGGCACTTCATGTTATTTAGAAATGCTGGAGAAAATATCCTGAAGTTTGACTAATTAGAAATAGCATTGGTAACAGATGGACAAGAGAAAATACTGTAGAAAAGTTGCTTCTGTGAGTCTTTGATTTCTTGCATGTGCTGGCTGAGCAAGGTCTTCCAACTCTGGCAAAAGGTTTTGCCACTGAGCTGCGTAGCTGAGCAGAAACCCGGTATTTGGTATGTGTTCATGACTATCAGGCAGTCTTTGGAGAATTTCAGTCTATACGCTGAAAGCAAGAGTAGATAACTGTCCTTCATGAGCAGCCAATCTTGAAACAGACTGTCTTGGCAGCGCTCCCAAGACTCCGATTCAGTCAGGCCCCACCTAATGAACTGAAGGCCACCTTCCCGATCATTAACAGGAAACAAGCTGCCTGGATTTTATTCAGCTTTGGATTTTTAGGCTGGTGTCCGAACCACTTAGTGATTTGTGTTAGGTAGTGGACCACTCAAAAGTCCTTACCCCATAAATCTGGTAGATTGGAGCGGAATTTCTTCAATTTTTGGTTTTTTTGCATGTGAGGAAATCTCAAGAATATTCATGTCTCTGATTGCCAGACCTTTTTTTCTGAGCATACATACTTTTATTCCAGTTGGATAGCATTTGTAATGTAAATGTTCTGTGTCTAAAATAGTAATAACACGGAATTGCAAGGTATCAGGCATTCTGTGTATTAATTTGCCTAATTATGCCTAGATAAAGTTTCAGTTTTCTGACCCTATCAGGTGTAGGCGTTTCACAGATGCCTTCTTTTTGACAGTATCATGGGAAATGATAGCCCCAGCGATCATGCTTTGTTCCAAATTAGCTTATATTTAAAGTAAACTTAACTCCTTGAAATAGTTTGAGTTTTGCACAAATGGTGGATCTCAGCAGCAGAGCCAGTTGATATTGCCTTATTATACCATGCGTGGAATCAGATAAATTTTATCCCATCTCATTGTGCGCTCAGATAGAGAGAAAGTTGATCTCCTTTCTCTGGGTTGTTCTTCAGTCCTTATGTTTACTTATAGCTCTTTTGTCTCATCTTCCATGTGGTCCAGTCAAAACCAGGTCTAGAAATAATATGGGACTTGATAGTTGCAAGCATCAGAGGCCACGACCAGTTATTTCTTATTGCTACCATCGCACAGGGTTCCTTTTGTTTAAATAAAAACTACTTACGAAATTGGGATTTTGGGGTGCAGGGCTCTCTTGCTAGTTCCTCCTGCAGTGGTAGGAACTGGTGAGATGTTATAAAATGGGTTTCTGTGTCAGAAACTTTGGAGGTCCAGTAGTATTTGCCATCTAGTTTGGAACTGCCACCTGCTGTGCAAGGAGTCTCTGTGCACCATGTTTCTAATCTGTGTTCAGTAGATGAAGAGAGGTACATCCTGACAAAATGGAGAAACATCCCACACTGCCATTAAGTCACCTTAGCAATTTTCATATGGCTAAACCAGGGAAGTGATATTCTTGCTGTATGAGGGGATGGGCATAGCTGGTGTAGCTACAGTGGCTAGAGATGGTCTGTTTTCACGCTCCAGCCTGATAGTCATGCTGGCAAAACTGTAGTCTTGATTTGCCCCGAATGGGATGAAGAAATATTTCCACAACTGTTTTCCTCTTGTAAAATTCTTTGTAATATACTTTATCACTCAGGGGTTCTGTGCTTTGGAAAGTGTACACACATACTGATTGCTTTTCCTGCCATGTTTTGAGTATAATGCATTATTTTATTGATTATATATGAATTTTCATTCATTTCATTATTGATAGCTTCTTATTTCCTGATACATCAAGGGAATAGAGCACGACTAATATTTTTTTTGTGATCTTACAATTACTAACTGTATGTTAATTTGCATTTTAGAATTCATTCATATCTTAAGTGACTGTATTTCTGGTTTTGAATATAAAACATATTTACTAGCTGAAAACCAGAAAATTGACTTGACTTGGAGTGATGAGTTAGAAAAGCTTACCTCTTCTTGCTGACAAAGCAATCTATCTAGAGTTGTGTGCAGTTTTCAGTGCTTGTGTATTTTAATAATGCACTGCCTTTTGACAATTCAGATTTTTCCTACAAATACTTTGCATTGATGTATTTGGGCTTGTTTGTGTCCATCTTGGGGAATTATATGTGAAACATAAACCCCAGCTGGAAAAACTGAATAAAAATAGTTTCACTTAATTGAGCTTAGCAACCGATGGGGAAATACGGACAGCCTTTGTATCAATATTTTTTAATGCCATAATTATGCATGGGATGAAATAGGTTCCTAAGAATGGTATTAGGACTGTGAGTATTGCATTCAGCAGTGACATGTAGCAAAATGTGGCAGGGCATTTGAGCATGATAAAGTCACCATGTACTGTGTACCACTGGGAGCGTGGAATGACCTGGTGAGGTAAAAAAAATAAAATACTAAACACTACGAGTATTGCAGCCACCAGCAGTGGAATTGTTCAGAATAATTAATGTCTGTGGTGCCAGTCAAGCCTTAGACAAAAGAGATGGGGACCACAGACTGTCTCCCTGGAAATACATGAAATGCATAAAGGAGGTGTGCTATTGCATGAGCAACCTGTCATCATCAGATGATGAATTTCTTTGTTTTCCAAGAAATGTGGACTAAATGGAGAAGTGGAGGAACCAGTCTTGCAGCTTGCTATAACAGAACTCATCTCAAGAGGCATAGGATTTATCTTAGCCAATTAGTCATATTTTTAATTAATCTCATCTTAATCTGGACATGTAATACAGGTCAGATGAATCACTTTGTAAATGTGCCGGTTTCTCTCCATTGACTGTAATTGGAATCGAGATAACTTCTGCAGATATGGATGTCTACATAAGAGGCGTCTCATTTAGTTTTAGATGTTTTGTGTCATTGGGATTCTCGTGTGCCAAACCCCAATAATCCTGTCATGAAATTCAGTGGACCGTAGTAATGTCAGACACCATATTTCAAGAACAGAAGTAAAATGTATCAAGTTTTTCCATGAGACATCTAGTGGTATGCACTTAGAAATTAATGTTATGAGACTATAAAGTCTGTAAGACAGGCTACTGAAATAAGCAATAAGGGAAAGGAAATTCCATATTTAAAACTGCAGAGCCAGAGCATAAGTATAATCTTTAAGTTGCGATCCAAATGAAAGATGCGTCCTTGATTATAGCAAAAAGATAAGCCAAGGCAAAATAAGTACAGAATTGTAACCGGAAGAGTAAGTTTCTCATCACAGATTATAAAAGTGAATAATATTAAAATTTGGGCAGATGGGCACTAGCCTGGAGAAACTGCAGTTCTTAAATATATTGTCCATAATCAGTGACATAGAATAAATTTTTAATGAAGGCACCTGCTGATGAGACTGACTGAAGTGACCTTCTAGCAGTGAAGGTAGAGCAGAGACACTAGATGACACAGAAGACCTCAGGAACCTCCTTCCTGGACTGATCCTGCTTCAGGCTATGTGAAAGGGACTGGTAAGACAAGTCAGGATAGGCATGGATGAGGCTAAATTCAGTTTCTTTTGTGTGGTCTAGAAGACTGAAATGTTCAGCCAGGCTCTCTGAGACTTGTCAATTTTGGGATAACAATATCAAACCTATTAAATTCTGTTTTGTATAAATGCTTTCATGTAAAGGTTTTATCAGCAGTAAGGACAGGATATAACTGTAGTTTGGGTTGAGACAGACTATTCGTACACCCAGCAGCACGCCGTATGGTAATACAGATTCGTTGACTCCCATGTACACATATATGCACTAGAGCACAGAGGCTGATACCAGCTGAAACAAAGTAGTGATTTACATTATGATGGGTTGTGGTGGTTACTTGGCATGTTATTATTGTTGCTATTTAAATAAAATCCCCTAAAGTTTATTTCAGACAAGATTGAAGTAACTATAGTACCATAATACAGTTGGTAGGAACATTTTGTTTATGTAGAGGTAAAATATTATAGTCGTTCAACAGATTGCAGACTTCCTTTTGTGGGCATTTGTAATTATTTGGGACCAAATCCAGTTCCTAGTAAACTTGGTAGGAATCTTTCAGTCAGTTCCAGAGGGACTTGTATCAAATTTCTTTAAGTTTTTGAAGATGCCAAGTTTTATGAAGTTGGCGTTTTAGTGTTTGCTGGATGCTTGATACAGTGAGGACCAAGACTTCCTCTGGGGCTCTGCATAATATGTGCAATGATATGGTTTGCCATGAAATCATCTTAATTGGATGGGATAATGAGGAACTTAATGGGTCTACCTGGTCACTACATTAGAAGTTGTTTGTATGATAATATAGGAAATATGGGCAATAAACAAGAGGACCTGAAATCTTAATCCATGAGCAACAGTGTGACTGAACTAGTATAGAAAAGACATGGTGGTAAGACAGGGAGGAGGAAGAGATTAAAACTTGTGAATGAAAGAAAAGGAACAGATGTCCTACATTTTCACTTGAAGAAACTTCTGAATGCTGTCTCACAAGACTGCCCTATAAACAAGCTAGGGAACATCAAGCAGTGTCTTAATGTAAGTTGCATGCAATATAGCTGCAAAACTGGTTGGATAATGTAACCCCCAAGCAGCTACTGCTGTTTGACTACCATGTGTATTCCACAAGAGTTCATTTTAGACACTATTCTTTTTTTTTTTCAGTAATAATCTGGGTTATGTATTAGAGAGCATGCTCATTAAATTTGCAGTTGTCACAAAGTTGAGAATGGATGGGAAGGATGTCGGAGAACAGGATTAGAATTGAAAATGATCCTGACACACTGGAGAAATGGATTAGGGAATAAGGTAATATTTAAAAGGTATAAGTGCATGGTACTGCATTTGGGCAGAATAGCTGTGTACAGGGCACAGGACAGCTGGTTAAGCAGTGGATTTTGAAAACAATCCGTAAGTAATGAATATTACATGAATAAACATAATCAAGCTGTTGTGAAAAAGGTATGGCTGAATGAAAAAGACATATAGCCTGCAAAATGTATGGAGTAATTAATCTGTTGTAATCAGTATTTTGCTCAGTTCAAATACTGGGTCCAGTTTTGGGCATCACACTTTGATAAAAAATAGGGCTAATTGCTATTCTCTGAATTCTCTCCAATGAGGATAGTTAGAGAATTGAAAGACATTACTTCCAAGGAAAAAATTGAAGAACCAGATTTATTTACCCTAGAAAGTAAAAGATAGGTAGGAGAGAAAAGTTTTCCAGTATATAAAAAAAACCCAACAACAAAAAATCCCAACCAACCAACCAAAAAAACCCCCACAAACTACATTGAACTTACACGGATGAAGGGAATGATCTGATCTCTGCATCCAGTATGGATAGCGTAAATTCTAATAAGAAAGAATTAGTTTAGACATAAAAAAAAAAAAATCCGATAGTAAAGTAAGATCACTTAGAACATGTTAGATGAGAAGTTTCTAAGTATATTTGAGATCTTTTAGAACACAGAAAAAACCCATTTCCAAAAATGATACAAGTGTAGCTTTTTTTCCCTGGCAGTTTGGAGATGACCTGCTCTGGACCCTATCAGCAGTATCTTCTGTGATTCTCTATTGTGTGTTACATGACTACTTATTATTACTGTGCCACACAATGCATTTTCTGTTCTGTAAATCTTACGAAACCGTATTGTACTTTGAATTAAGATTATACTTTTTTTTATTATTTCAGTGTGTGCAGAAGCTTACAATCCTGATGAGGAAGAGGACGACGCAGAATCTAGGGTATTTAGTGCTTTGAGTCAAATACTTATTTTTTCAGTTCTCAGGCATTAAATTTGGGAAGAAAAATGTAACCAGCATTACGATTCCTTCCCAAAAGCATCCTTATTATAATATACTTTAATAATCTGTGGATTTTTCATTTAAAAATTCTCTGTAGTAGTCACCCATGTAGGAGCTGATGTGTGTAATTATGCTAAATTGCCACACCTTTGATACATTGTCTATTAAGGAAACATTTTTGGGCAATTGCATTTGCCCAGAGAGTACCTGCTCCTAAAAGTACTTCTTTGGTGTCCTCATAATCTTGCAGTAGTTTCCTCAATATTCTAGTATTTTTCATAAGGCAGAAAAAAGGTAAATTATAAAATCACTAAGATTCTCAAATGTACAATGCAATAGCTTATGAACTATATTTATTTCTTTTACTTATGTCACCCTTTTAAAGGCATTTACTTAGCTTTTAATATGAAATAGCTTAAGCATGACATTTAAAACAAGTTTAAATGTTTGTATTCTTCCTAATTTCTGGCTTGTAAAACTGTCACAAAGGTTATTCTATAATATCACAGCTTTGAAACCTAGCATACCTTTTTAAGCATATGAGTTGAATAAACAACTTGATTGACACTCACATTAACCAGACATCAGTAATTTAGTAAATCTCTGGCTCACTTGGATAGTGTCAAGTCTGTTGTTTACTCTGTGAAATGTCTGATACAAATTTAACATAGATACTATTTCACAAAATATTCTTTGGGAAGTAGTGATGGCAAATGGCTAAATGTAACAGTGGTGCTTTTTATAAAACATGGATGCTCCATATATGATTAGAGAGTAGTAGAGTAGTGTTTATGCAGCAATAGTTGATAAAGGTATACAACTTGCAGAAATGAACTGGATTCTAGAAATCTAAAGATCTTGCTAGCTTAAATACAGCAGTGCATCATTTGCTAATGCTATGGTGATACAATGTTATCATTGAGTGTTTATTCAAATCCTGAAGGTTTAGAAATGAAAGTGTTATGAAGCATGGCCAAAATACTGTGTAAAATGCTTAGCTGAATTAGGTCAATCCTTCAGCTAGTGCTGCTATTTGATAACCACTTTAAAGGTTTTTCTATTATATCCCTCAGATTATTCACCCTAAAACAGATGATCAAAGAAACAGACTGCAGGAGGCGTGCAAGGACATTCTTCTTTTTAAGAACCTAGATCCGGTAAGAGATTCTTTGTAATGAACAACATTTAACAGTGCGGCTAAGAATTAATTCTCTTGAACTTTTCAACAGAATTTTACAGATCTGACTTTTGTAAGCTCTTATGTATGCTTTCTTGACCATTTTGTAAACTCCAGAAATGCCATTTTTATAACTGATAAGTCATATATATAGAGAGCTTTTTGTTAGCTATCGTGAATGATAGTCTTGAAGTACATTAACATGTACTTCAAGATTCCTTAATAATATGAATGTACACATTAATATGATTGTAAAGTATTTTATTTTCTTATCTTAACTCTTCTTGCTGTACATTGATGTATATAAACTCATCAGTTAACTGGAATGTTTAAGTTGTTCCTACTCGTTACTTTTTATTATCTCAAAGTGTGCTGAGTGCTCCACCAAAACCTAAAATTACCCCCAAAGCCTACAGTTTGGCTATAGATTTACTTGAACAAGCAAGTTATGAAATATAGGGAAAGAGAAAGGAAATAGCAAGGTGTTTACTTTATTATTTCACTTAATACAGATAGCATAAAAATGCTACAGGTATTTTTTTTTCTGTGCAGATAATTTCCTTCCATTGCCTATAAAAACAATTATGGGCTTTTAAGAAAGCTTAAATGCAGTGAATGAGTGATCTGGATCAGACAAAGGTGATAATGCTATAAAAAAGCATAGGGTTGTTTAAGGGAAAAGGTGAGTGTATCAATCAAAACATGCATACTGAGGTTCAGATGACTCACACCTCACTCTTTCTCGAGAGAATTGATTCAGTGCTGTCAGGGGAGGGAGCATGGGGGAAAGGGAAATAATTATGCAGAGTTTTAAGCAAGAGAACAAAAAGATTTAAATTTGATTCAAGAGGGAGCTAATGGAAAGACCAGCCTGCAGCTCTGTTTGGAAGTCAGATGCTGTTACAGGGAATGCAGGTTAATTCGTGCTGTGGGTTTCCAGCTCCTGCTTTTGTCTGCACAAAGGCTGAGCCCTGACCCTGGGTATCTGTTGCCAGAGAGGCCCTGGGGAGCAGTCAGCCACAGACCCACAGCTTTGCAAAACCCTGGAGTTAGAGCTATAGGAGGGCATCAAGAGTCTCAATGTAAGTGCTAATATGTGTGTGTTCTTGGGACACTAGGGATCCTGACACAGAAGAATTCCTAACTCATTCCCTCATGCTGTCTGTTCACTGGGTAGTTAATTAGCTGATCCACCATACTGGTTCAAGCTAAAGTCACCCAGACTTTTGCCCCTTCCACTCCTGAATTAATTTTCTGCATAACTTCAGGGACACAAAGTGGCTTGTGGGCATCTGCTCTGGATGTGAAATTGCTTTACTATATATTTACTGTATTGTTGCTGTGTCCTGCCTTCCACTTGGCTAGACTGTCATTACATTAGCCTGCCAGTGGCATTTTGGCAGACCCCTCTTGGTTAGTGTGAGCATTTCCTTATTATGAGCACTGTGACCCAGTGGATAATTGTGCGCTCCTAGAATCTGCTGTGATGTTAATTTTGAGCTACTACTTTCCTGATTCTGGCTCTACATAGTTTCTTGGTAGTATCTGCTTATAGTATCAGTTGTCTGGACGAGATCCACTTTGCCTTCCTGTGAGAACTAGATCTCCTGTCTAAATACTTGTCAACCACTTGGTCTGCAGGACAGGGATCTATTGGCATTGTATCAGCTATATTGTGATGTGTAGATGTAGAGCATTAAACTGTTCCAGTGTGGGCACTTGATGTAAGTCTTCCAAGGAATATCGAGGGATTACTTCCTCTGTTTGTGGACGTTTGCTCAGGACTTTGCTGCTGTCTCAATACCGTATTCCCTTGATGTTTTGAACTACTTTTCTTTTTGCTTCTGAATCAGTTACTTGTAACTGTGAATAGTTCCCACAGTCTGTTCCAGGTGTTGAGCAGAAGACTTCTTAGCTAAGTCCTCCCCTTGTGGAGCTCTGCAATCCAAAGCCTTGAAATCCACTCCTGGGGTCTCCCAAGTCTTGTTTACCCTTTGCTCAGATTGTCCAGTGGATTAAGAACACTTCCTTCTGCTTTAAATCCTTCACAGACAGCATTCTGAATAGTTGAATGAGATAATTTTTGTAAAGGAGTTTTTCATTATAATAACTTTACTCATAAAAGGCATTGGAAATCTACTGAGCTCTGATCTTCAGAGTTCGGAGCAAGGGTATTTAAATGTAGTGTTCTTCAGTCTGGCTTGCTTCTTCCGTGGAGCCAAGATCTGTAATCCCCAGGAGACTTCTCCCACTCCTCCTTCTTGTTCTGCTGCTAGGCAGTGACTCAAGAGCTCTGCCACTGTAGTTGCAGTAATTTAAATGTTCCTATCCCAGCTCTCTTCCTCACCTCTGCCTCTCCACCCTGCAGCACAAGCGCATGTGGTGCCAGCTGCTGCAGTTTGCTCTCTGGTGTATTAGAGAAAAACTTCATCTTGGAGAGAGATAATATCTTCAGGTGCTAAAGCTAAAATCTCTGGAACAAAAGTCAAGCTGTATATCGATAGCGTATCCCACTCCCACTGTTTTTTTCTTGCATTGAACTTCAGCCCCTTTCTGCTATAGTTCTGTGTATGAAAAACATTGTTTCAGAGGTCAGTGAGTTAGAGGGGAAGAGGCAATTAAAGCGCTTAATGGCTTTTCCCTGATGAACTTTTAGCAAGGTGTCAAGCACCATTCCTAGATAGGGTACCGCTCTGAAATACAGTATGACAACATGTCCTAAGGCATGATCAGAATTGCATTCAGTACATGATGCTAAATGGAGTCCACATTTTCTTAAAACTTTATCTAACACTGTGTTTTAATTTGAATGGAAGGAGAAGATAAGGGTATCATTAAAGCAGGAGGAGAAGTTGCAGCAGTTAGGAGGTGACTTACAGTGCTGCTCAGCATTTTAATTAAAGAGTCCATCTGAACAGACAAGAGCTTTCACATAAAAGTAAAAAACAACAGAACCATTTGAATGTGAGACAAAATGAGAGAGAGAGGAGAAAAAGATAACCTTCAAACTTTGAGACAACTTAGGACTTCCTAAAGACACACTCAGCACTGTCTTGAGCCTGCATACCTGATAGCGGTGTTTAAATATCAGATCGGTAAACTTATGGAGAAGTATTTATAAATATCAATAATTTAAATATTGGCTCTGATTGAAAATATAGCATATTATAAAGGAACACCAGCTCTGGTGCAATTCCCTGAGCAGCACTCTGTTTTAAAGGCCAACTCTTATAAATTCCTTAAAGTCTGTGAAGTTACTTGAATTTTCTTGAAAATTTCTTTAACTTTGTGGATTGATGAGGATGTGACTGGTCAACTAATCTCAGTTCAGCAAGGCACTCCTGAGTTAACTCCCTTAAATAAAAAGTACTTTTAAAAAATTGATATGATAGCATTTTTTTCACCTTTCTGGGGGCTTAATTGCTTCCCATCTGGTTGCTGTCACTCAATGTCAGTTTTAGCTAGTGCGTAACAGTATTGAAAAAATTACTTGAAGAGAAGAATATGGATTGAAACATGCATGTACAATAAGATGAGGGAAAGAGGTTTTTGCAGAGCTCTTTGGCTACTTTTTAGAGGACCAGATCAGGAAAGAATCAAGAGAAATTCCAGGAGCAGAACTGTGTGGATGAGCAAATTAAAAGAGAGAAACATGCATTCAGATGTTCGTTTTCCTCTCCCTGCACTATTAATCTAACCTATGTTAGATTCACCCGTTCCTCTTCTAAAGCACCTCTTCCTGGTCATCTTCCCAGAAAACCTCTTCCTGTAGAGCACAGTATTACTTATTGTTCATCTCAATTGCCTACCACACCATTGCCACAGACCCTAGTATTACTTTTGTTCTCCTAGGATTGCCATGGTGTGCCAGGCTGCTTGCTCTACACGCGTGCTGAAAGCATGTTACCACACCTTCTCCTTCATGCTCCAGATGCTGGAGGTTACTGGCAGTGGAATCAGAAGCTGCATGCCCTCCTTCCCCTCCACTTTCACTTTGTTTTCTCCTTGCTACCTTATACAAAATGATGGCCAGATGCCTTGGGCCATTACTGAGGACGATCCCCAAGTCACTAGTACTGGAATTTGTCTCTGTTCAGCCTGATAACTGCTTTATTACTGTGAGGAATAGCAGCCGCAGCTCATCCAGTGGCCAATGCAGCCTTCTACACTTCCATTTTACAATGCAATTCAGAGAAGTTATTCTTTTGGTTTTGTCTTTTAAGAGGAAACTTTGCTGGGGCTGATTAACAACAGACTATTTGGTTTGGCTGTTGTGGCCCCTAGGCCAGCAGTTAAAAAACCTGATTAACCTACTATCAGAGTAACAGGGTGGCTCAAGGGACTGGTGCCATCAAAGCTGTGCTGCACCCTTGAACTTAAAGCTTGAGTCCTTTCTTTTACAAAAATTCAAAGGTGGTGTCAGATCATCTGTTCTCTTTCAGGGAAATTTTATTTTGGAGAGCTTCGCCCTGCTAATGCTTGTAGAGAATATTTCAACTAGGTCTTGACCCTTTTCTGAAAGGTAATAAATTATACATAGTCTTTACAAATATGCAAGAGCAATTTCTGGGCATAGTGCCACTCATGCACCTGGGGAATTATTATAAGAGAGCACAAATATTGATTAATCAATTAGAATTGATTAACTTGAAGGAAGATGAAAGCAAGCATAATGCAACTGTATTTTATGAATAGTGGACTCTTATACTTAAGGCCAAAGCATTCCTTAAAACGTGCTACTAACAGAAGAGTCTCATAATGCTTTTATGTTCTTAAAACTTTTGGTGAATTAACAGGAATACATAGATGCAAGAGAGCCCAGAATGCCTGACCATGTTAATACTCTGCCCTCCTAGATATCACAAACTCTTTGCAAACTAATGGGTTCCCAAACAAATAGTACTGGACTTAATCCTCTCTTTTTTTTTTTCCCCTAAAGCAAAATTAATGAATTAAAGAATTTCATTTATTTCTGCTTTTTTTTTAGCAAACTGCTAAAAAGTCAGCCAGCTTGCTCAGAGGGGCTAGTTACAAAATGTGAAAACTGTTACTGAGCCTGATTGATGGGCATGTGCGTGATATGTGAGAGACAGAATACTAACTTAACAGATAACTAGGTGGAGGAAGGTTAAGGTAAATTCTCAAGCAGAATATTAATGCTCAGAAATATTGATTATACCTCAAAATATAAATTAGATTCTTTAATAGTGAAGAAGTAAATGCCTTTTGATTGGTTTACAAGTGAATATTACACAGGGGAGCTAAACATTTTGAATTGGATCAATAGTGCTGCTAACATTTATATCAGAGTTCCAGGGGAGTATATGTACAGGATTTTGTTCTGAAAAACAAATGCAGAGAGCTCGAGACATGAATTCTGTAATTTACTTTTTCTCTCTAAGGTCCTGACTTGTTGATTAAGAACTCCTTTTCTTCCCATGGTTTCCCTGCTTATGTTTTGCTGGCTTTTTCGATCTCCGTTTGTTTTGTTGGATTTTTTCTTGCTATTCTGGTATTGTCTGCTTCATTTCCCTCTTAATGTCATGCTGAGCATTAATTTGTTGATATTTCATATTCCTCAAAGTGAAGATGGCCAACAGGATGCTGTTTTAACTTGGGCTCATTTTAGTAAAATGGTTGTAGGGAGAAACAATAAAGTGGTTTATGATCTCTGTTTGGGGCAATGGAAGAACTGAGGATTCGCTTTGTTCATATGATAGTCTTGTGGTTGGGTCTCAGAACATTATAATTTTTGCAAGTCATATGAGATAGACAAGTCTTGTTACTACTATTGTACTGAAGTGCAAGGCAATGTGATGCCTGCTTAGGTTGTGTGGGATGTCTTGGATCTAAAAGGGAAATTAACTCAGATTTCTTGGCTACCAGGGAGCACTTCAGCAGCACACTCCTCTTTGCTTTGGGGAAATTCCCAAAGCGTTTACAATCTGAACATATCATCATTGGAGCTTACTGTGTGCAGTTTAATAGTTGTTGGAGCTTACCAACTCCTGTCAAATGCCAGAGTAAGATTGTCTTGGTTTGCTTTCAGAAGCCACGTAATTTTAATTGTGCAAATGTAGCTGTGATTTCTGTGTCCTGAATACCTTTTCTTAGATAATGGGGAAGGATATTTTTCAGCAGTTACTTTTTACATTTGTCATTGTCATGACTTTCGGTGATGATTGTGTCCTACTTTCCGTTTTATCTGCAGTGCCTTCATTGATTCAGAATGGGTAGCACTTTGTCAGACAACAAACGTTGTATCAGCAATTCAAACATTGATGCTTCTCGGAAGTCTCGGTGTTTTAGAATGGTTGAGTTTAGTATGGAGAACTTTGTTATTTTTCCTTGACAAAATGGCTCACAGTAAATCTATAAACTGATATTAAGAAGATGTGTACCTGGCACGGTGGTAGCAAATCACTTGGTAGTCTGGCTGTTAAAAGACCCATTGGCATTTGGGAAGGACATGTCATGGTCTGCCAGCTCTGCTGAATGAGTCAAAAGCTGTCTTGCAAGGACGTGCAAGTGACTGGAATTTTAATCTGTGTGAAATGTATACTAAATAAAATGCAGATTTAATTATACTCAGTGTCCACTATCTAACTGATTATTTTTTTTTTAGCAAGGAATTGTCTTGAGATGTTTATTTTGTTGACTTGAAAGAAATTGAGGCAAACATACTATTTTAGAATAATGCAACATGTGTGTGGAGAACAGTACTTTATAGGATACAAAGTATATGTTAGGAGAGCTGTTCGTGATTATTTGCAGTTTTTCACTTGACCTGGCAAGAAGGATGGAATCAGACACTGTTCCAGGGGGTTGTCCTTGATAAACCAGTTATTGTTGCTGTCTGGGGCTTTGTTCTTCTGCATCTCATGTTATGACTGTTGTTCCTAACTGATTGTAAACATGCACACAATTTTGTACATTTCAGATATGAAATAGCAATACCTCAGGCTTGCACACACCTTACTTACTCATGGGTATCACCACAGGCCTAGATTCATAAAGGTACCTGGTAGCTGAGTTTCACTTTCGGCACAATAAAACATTTCTTGACTTTAACAAAATGATTCATAAAACCTCTGCTTAGGTGCTGTGCTGTTCATAGGCTCCATGATAACTACCAGAGGTATTTTTTGACATTAAAGTTCTGTTTCTGTGCTAGAGGTTCATGTGGCCACCCTGGGATAAAGGGGAAGATGGGGCAACTACTTTTTGCCACAAGTCTGAAGTGTTTAGAATACTTAGCAATGAAGACTGTCAGAGAGCATCAGGCTCCTAGTGAAGTGCTGATGAAGAGCATCTCTGTAACTGCCATCGAGAGAGAGCTCGCGAAGGACAGCAAAGGCGGCAAACTAGGAGAGACTTTGCAGTTGAGATAGATTGTGCAGATGGGAGTTTGAAGGGGAACTGGAAACAGTGCGCAAGATAGTGTGGGACTGCTAGAGTTGGTGCAATGACAGTGATGATGGGCCACAGGGAGTGCTTCGCAGCACCAGCTGGACCAGCCAGCCATGGCATATCTAAATGTTTCAACCCAGATCCATAGACAGAATGTGGCCGTGGCTGTCTCAGGCTGCTGAGAGCGGCAGGTGTTTCTCCTGAAGGCTGGGGGGCAATGGTGGCTTCACCTGTGGGGGATGTGCTGTGGTCAGAGTGCTGAGCTGCTAGGTGAAGGAACCGCAGAAGGACTGTGTAGCATTAGACAGGATAAACAGGAGCTTGGCAGCATCTTTCAAGGGTCCACTGAAGAGACATGAGTGCCTTTCTACAGCAGATGGAGGCACCAATCTGTTGACCAGACTTGCTCTCAAGTGGTGCTGTGACAGGGTAAGGCACAACACTTAAAAACTGAAATACAAAAAAATCTGTTTAAGAAAAGCTTTTTTTACTGTGAGGGTGGTCAAATGCTGGAACAGGTTGCCCAGAGTGGTTGTGGAGTTAATTTACATGTTTTGGGACTAGAGCTAAGAATACCTGCTAACTTTTTTTTTACTAGTTATCATACCCTTCATATTAAATAAAATAAAATTAAATTAAAAAATAAAATTAAATTAAATAAAAGGCTTTAATTTCAGGAAAAATGTCATTTGATTGACTAGAAATACAGATTTTGTTTGTCAGGAAGTTAAGAAGGATGCCCAAAGGCAGAGTTTGACTGGCTGCAGTAGATTATTTTGAAATTTTCCAGTCTTGTCACCTTCATTCAGTTCAGTAATCGGTAACCACAAACTGGATCAGAGGACGTTCTCTGTCCCTGAGGCCATGCAATGCAGTATGACATACACACTTTCTTGAACCTTCCTCTCCTCCTAACCCCACCAAACCAAGCAACTAACCAGGGTGGTTTTATCTTTACTGGGAAGAAACCCTGGCTCAAGCATTCCTTCAAGCCGTGACCAGGGTCTGTCAGGAGGAGTGATAGTTGGCACAAGCCAAAACTGTACCAGCTGTGCTGACAATTGCACTGAGAGCAAACCAACCCAGACTATACCATGTCAGTGCTTGAGTCTGTTCCCTGGTCCTGTTGCATTTGTGCTTCATAGTTGTAGTCTCTGATTCTGGCTGATCTAAAAATGCAGAACTTCACTAGCACAGTTTGTTTAAGCTGGTATAAAACCAGGGTAGGTACCATCTTGGTCTAAGTAAGAGAGGGGAGGAAAACTACATCATGTCCACTTTAGGTGATATGAGAGGACACATCATTCTGGCTGATGCTGGTAAAGGAGCTGGTGCTTCTTTGCACTCCTGCTTCCCAGTAGTTAAATCCATACTTGAAAGCAAAGGTGATTGAGACAGTAATGATGGCTGTAACTACGGTGTGTTTATCCACTTGTCTAGTAAATTATTTTGTGAAATCAAGCTCTGTCATTAAAGTCCAATTGTTAGAAAGACTTTTTGAGAGAAATGCAGTAACTAAGCTTCAAAAGAAGAAAATATCTTCATAAAGAAAATCTTGGTAGGTTAATTTGGTTTGTATTGTGAATGTATCTTTCAGAAAACCTGATTTCCCATTCAGCTTCCTTGCTTTTAAGGAAGTAAAAATATTTTCTGTATCACACAGGATGGTGATCCAAGTGTGCTTTCCATGGCAAAGTTCCCATAATTTTCTCAAAAATGTTCCTTTCTTGAAGCATTTACCTGCTGCACAGTTTAGAATTAAAAAAATCTATTGTGTGTATTAATCTGAATGTGTAAATAAACATTATCTAAACAATCAAATTTCAAATAATTTAAGCTTTCAATTTGGTACTTTATATTTGTGGAATGCATTACCCTTAAGAAAAATAAATGCTGTATTATATTTGAAAAAAATGGATTAAGAGAATGAAATTTTAGCAGGTCACAAAGATTGCACAACATATGTTTAATACTTCAAATTCTTTATAAATTTTATCATGTTTGTAAAGCATCATTCTTTAGAATATGGATTACCAGATTGCCACAGCATTACATATTACAAATTTACAAACACTGATATAAAAAAAACTCTTCCTGTTTCTATTTTATATGTTTTTTAAACTAGAACTGCTTTAAGAATGAAGAGTTTTCAGGCTGTACCATTTTACAAAATACCAGAATTGATTTTGTGTATGATAACAGACCTACTTTTTAATTCTAGAAGTGCCCATCTTTGTCCTTTCAAAGTAACTATGGAGGGTGCCAGTAAATTGAGACTCAGTTTGGCAGGGAATGAAGAGGATGCATGTAGCAGCAAGCTGGGCAAGCAGCTTCTGTTATTCTCACAGTAAAATCAAGACCCACATGCTTGGTTTGGTTATTGCAGTCTGCTCTATCTTTATGTTACATAGAAAGTTTTGGGAAAGGGACTAGTTGTCTTTAAGTTAGTTGCAATTTATTTGTAAGTTAAAACACACATGTAATAGTTCAGCAGATAATAGGCAGGTATTTAGCTCTCCAATGTATTACAAAACTAACAGTGTTTAAAATATTTTTTTTTTTTGAAAGGGAACTGTATTTGTGAATTCTACTTGGTTGTCTAAAAAAGTCATAGGTTTACCTACCAGAAAAGTTGTGAGCTTGATTCATAATTATGAGATTGAAAATGTTCTAACATGGAATCTGAGATGATTCTATGAAGCACACTGAATAAAGATTATAACTGTATATATTATTCCTTCAGTACTGCAAATAACCATCTTTTTAGTTTATTCTTTTTTTCAAGCTGTCTTGGGAGTATTTTAATTTCCAAGGATCAGGGTCCATATAATACATTTTTCTTGCATTGTTTGCATTTAGAGGATAACGTTTACCTTCTACCCTTCCATAAAGCGTGGAGCATTCTTCATGTTCTTACTTGTTTCCAAACGGCAGCCGAGGGCTGTTGGCTGGGAAGCACCTTTGCCAATTCAGATGTAAAGCCAGGGGAAGGGAATGGGCTTCTCCAAATGCTTTAGCCAACTAACTGACATGAGGTCAGTTTTGCAGATTCTGTAGGAGTTCCTTTAAGTTTACATAGGGAAAACTGAAAAGACTGAAATAATATTACCTATGAATGTAAGCATGAAAGTTTTTAAAAGGCAACTCCTGTAGCTAATTTTCAGTCTCTCCCAATGGCACACACACGCTTTTTCTCTGAAATGAACTATAACCCATTCACTGATAGTAAAATGATCCCTGTTTTTGCAAATGCATACCTATCTATACTAAAAAAAGCACTGAATAGAGACATAGTTAAATTATTCTTTGCTGGCTTAGGTAGGCTGCATGATGTCTGACTGTATTTTACCATGATCAGCTGTACTGAGAATGGATGCTGCCATTCTGTTGTTCTTTGTGCCCACACACAATGAACTCTGTGAAGTAAAATTGTATTTAGCTTCCATTTTTTAAACAGGCTTGGATAACATAGCACAGATATTTTTAAAAGCTTTGAGTAAGTGAAGAAATTCAATGGGATAAGGATGGAATTCATTCCACCTAATTTTGTCTGTCTAAAAATTAAGTGTCTAACTGTGAGTTACATCAGATCTCTTTATCATCAGAGGAAAGAAAGGGGAATCTCTAGAGAATGATTCTGAGCTATCTAGTGTGGTTATCTCTGTCCGTGAGCTGCAGAAGGACTCTAGAGGACTGGCTTAGGCTGGTCCTGTTTGGAAAGGCAAATGCCATTTTTCAGTGACTGGAAATGCTATTAATTGGACCATTGTAAAATGCGTGGGGATCAAAATCCACAGGCTTTTTTTTTTTTACTGTGGTTTTCACTAAAACCTGGTTGTTCCAGCATGATACATACTTAACAAGTTTCAAAAAGAAGATAATTTTGTGTTTATTGTCAGAATTTTAGACATATTGCTGGATAAACTGAAAATAAAATTTGAATTGTTATGTTATGTTTTTAGGACTCATGTTGTTAATCCATAATGAGCTATGTTTGGGGTTTTTATGTGAATAGTAAAGTTTTAGCAGATTTACACCAAACAAGACAAATTATGTAATTGGTGATTTGTTGTTGTTATTAGACAGTCATAATTCAGATGTTGACATTTTGTTAATCTGTTAACATTTCTCTCTAAACATTTGTATTCCATTCAAATTAACGAAGTAGTTTTATAGCCATGTGTAAATTCCTACTTCCCAAGGAGTCCAGTATTTCCTTACTCAGCCAAAGCACTGCAGACCTTTATGGTTATATCCATCCCAACATTGTGCAGGCATTCTATAATTTAGATTTTCAGAATACGTTACAATAATGTAACTGAAAAAAAACTTTGAAACTGTAAACTTGAAAACTTTTGAAACTGTAAATACTGTAAAATATTTCTAAAGAGCAAACCATGTAAATGTTTTTTTTTGCAATAAGGGATACAGTTTTTTCTTTTAACTGTATAATGTTACGCAGTTGTGAAGGGTGAAATTCTATCTTCGGATGCTCATGAGCAATTTATATGGCAGACAAGATCTATGTTATCATTCGCAGGGACAAGAAGGGAAGCTGGGCTCTGAACACTGGAAGAGAAAAAAGCTAACACTGAATACTAAATAAAGCTTGCTTTCTGATTGATCCACACGTTTCCGTAGCACAAACACTTTTATGTCTCTAAGCTTTATCTGTGTATTTGGGAGGCTGAACAGTTAATTTGAAGAGTAAAATTTTTGAAAACAGGTGATAATTTCTTGTCTTTGTGTTCTTTTAAATAGGAACAGATGTCTCAGGTGTTGGATGCGATGTTTGAAAAGCTGGTTGAAGGAGGGGAACATGTCATTGATCAAGGGGATGATGGTGACAACTTCTACGTCATTGATAGGTAAACCACTGTGTCTTATTATAGCACAAAGTGTTATGCAGAAGTCCATTGAAAAAAATTAATTTCTCCACATACTTGTATTTAACTCTTATGTATGTTTGCATGGGAGAAAGAATAAAGAACACATGTGAACCAGTACAGCTCTGTCTGAGCTATAGAGAGTGGTTTTTGAAAGGAGGCAGATTTTTCATATGGAAATATGTCCCTGTCCTCTTTATGTATTGCTAGATCCCAAAGACTGGTTTGTTGTTTTTTTCACGTGGAAAGAGATCTAACACAAAACACAATGGGAAAAGTTTTACAGCTTAATATTTGAAATCTTACTGCATTTCAATACTATATGTAGATTTTCTCATTCATGTGAATATTATTAGACCTCAAGTAGCTAAGTCACTACTCTTTGTTTGCGGATCTGTACTGGAAAAAGTAGCTAAGTAAAATCCTAGATATTGGTTACTGTTGAATCCAGTAAGCTATGAAGAGCATTTACCTTGGCATCTTTCACTAGTCTGTTGGCACAGGCTCCAGCCAGGCTGTCCTAAAGCACCTCTTCTTATTTGTACCTTTAGTTTTAGGCTAACACAGTGATTTCTGAGAGTGTTTGAAAGGAATGCTATGCTAGAAGTCTAAAAGAAATGCAAAGGGATTTGGTCAGTGCAGATCAGCATAACCAGCTGGTCAAAAGGGGTGATGATCCCAGTGTATTCAGTGTTGGTGCGGCCTCACCTCGAGTACTGTGTGCAGTTCTGGGCCCCGCAACTTGAGAAGGATGTGAAGGTCCCTGAATGCGTCCAGAGGAGGGCAACAAAGCTGGGGAAAGGGCTGGAATGAATATCCTGTGAGGAGTGGCTAAGGACTTTGGGCTTGGCTAGTTGGAGAAGGGTGATCAAACACTGGGACAGGCTTCCTAGAGAGGTGGTCGATGCCCCGAGCCCGTCAGTGTTTAAGAGGCATTTGGACAATGCGCTGAATAACATGCTTTAACTTTTGGTCAGCCCTGAAGCGGTCAGGCAGTTGGACTAGAGAATCACTGTAGGTTCCTTCCAGCTGAAATATTCAATCAGAAGATTGTAGAAATGTGTCAGGATTCTTTGCTGAAGAGTCAATGTTTTTCAGCTTTGTGAGTTACAGTTTGTCATCTCTTATCCAAAAAGCTGCAGGGACTTCACAGTATTCTGTCAGCCTTGCAGTTTTTAGGTACAGTGAATCACCTCTAAGCCCCTTATCAATTAAATCATTGTACAGATTTTTGCATTAAATTCACATGATTTATCAAAAAGTGCCATACAAATATTCAGCACTGAACAAAATGATGGCTCAGCATCAATGGGGATGGCTGTGTCATGTTTTAGACGATAACAGATTTTACTGCTTTCCCAAAAGAAAAAAAGTTGTCAATTTAATGACGGGGAGAAGAAATTCTCATTGTATTAGATAAATACATGACCTCTTTGTTTCATAATCTTATTTTGCTTTTCATATACTTGCATTCTTTTTCCTGCATCTCCTCTAATAATTACATTATAAATTACTACTTTAAAATATTTTAAATTATAAATAACTTATAATACATATATTACATATATTTATGTTTTTAATGATCCTACCATGGTCATTTTCACAAAGAATTGCTACATTTGTATTTAGTGTGTTTAAAAGGAAATTAAGAAATGGATACTAAGTTTGATCTTCATTTTTAATACAGTTCTGGTGATCAAAAGGTCACTGCAAATCCAGTCTGTCTTTGAACTGAGTTAACGTAAAAACTAACAACCCTGTCCTTCCCTTTGAAAAGGAACTACTTCTGTTATTTATGGAAGTGATTGAGATGTCAGTGCAAGTTGTTTAATATCATTTAAACAAGTGAATGTGTACTTCAAATGATTTATCTTTGGAATTCATGGTATAAAAAATTATAGTGAGAGACTACTTAGCAAAGAACAGGACTGGATTCTACTCACTGTATTTATATATTATTTTATTAACAGGGGTACATATGATATCTATGTAAAATGCGATGGTGTTGGGAGGTGTGTTGGAACCTATGATAACCGAGGAAGTTTTGGTGAGTTGGCCTTAATGTACAACACACCCAGAGCAGCTACAATTATAGCTACCTCTCCTGGTGCCATCTGGGGTTTGGTAAGTGAAATGTTTGTTGTAATATATTATTCATTTGTTTAAAATATTGTATATAAATTGCACTGATATGCTATATCAGCATTAAAAAAATTATGATTTCAGAAAGTTTAATTTTAAAACTTCTGAGAACTCCTGATATAGTACTTTTTCCAGATCTGCAGAAGCAAACCTGAGGCTTAAGAAAACACTGAGTTTTTTAAAAAAATGTTTTGTTTTATTCTATTTTAATGATAATTTGCCAAATTGCAAACCACTTGACAATTACTTAAACACATATATAAAATGTTTTTCCACATTTTCATCGTAAATGCTTTTGGTTCCAGAGTAAAGTTCACATATGAGGTTATTTACCAGTGTTATACTATCTGGTTCTTTGACAACAGTAATAGAATTTACCAAAAGAGTAAAACCAGGATAGCCATCTTCAAGATGTACATATCAATCTAATGACTGATCCGGAGATAAATTTTTCCTGTTGAAGCAAAACACATGGTTTGTCACCAACTTAATCCATATGACTTTAGGGATCCTGGCAAAGTTTAGGAGAATATAAGAATGGTTTTAAATTAGATTGGGTTGTACTGGCCAGCAAGTCCCACCTGTAGCTGTGAAGGCTTGCAAAGCTTTTCACCTCTGTCTGTCACGAGGACACAGTCATACAGAGTTAAGACAAGAATACAGCATACATGTAGTTTTTCCATCTGTCTGCTTTACTTGGATTGCCAAATCCTAAGGAATGTCCAGTTGGCTGTTTAGGGCAGCAACAAGTCTTGTTCTGCTGCAGCAGCAGAAAGGGGACTCTGACCCAAGACCCAGACCCATGTATTTTTGTTTTGTTTGTATAATAATATAAAAACCTCTTTGAGTACATATCAGTATGTGTGGGACCTCAGGATAATGAATAAACTTTGTAAATTTAATATTTAAATATTGAGGATTTCTTAAATATCTTAAATTACCCACTCGGCATTCATTGTGTAGCCAACCTGTTTAAGGTAAACTCTATTCTCTACCGAGGGGCAGAGAAGTGAATCGGATCAGGAGCTTAACTTTAGAAGCTCTTGATTGACCTCTAGAGGAATCTTTCTCAACTGACTGTATGACTAGCCAGCTAGTTTGACAGCTACATTGAGTGACTAAAATTGGGTGATTTGAACATATTCAGCCATTTCTAAAGTATTTTCTGTCACACGCATATTTTCTGTTGATAAACTCTCTTTTTCTCTTTGTGTTTACAGGACAGGGTAACGTTCCGAAGAATCATTGTAAAAAATAATGCCAAAAAGAGAAGAATGTATGAAAGTTTTATTGAGTCGTTGCCATTCCTTAAATCTTTAGAAGTAAGATTTCTACTGCATTATTTTAGTGGCCATATCAGAGGTACCTGATAAGATTTTGCTTTTGCAGAATGAAAATTTTCCCAACAATATTTTTGAGAAAGACCATATTTTTGATATTTCTAAATTTTCAGGATAAAGAACTATTGTTAATACTGCATTAAAAAAAAAAAACAACAAACACTACTTTTTTTAGCCTTTACTTTCATTTTCTTAAGCTTAATTTTACTAGATATTAGCTAATAAAATTAAACAAGGACTTAGGGAATTTCAAAATATTTTCATTCAATAGCTGTATTTTTACATGCATGCTTTTCTGAAAATAATTTTTTAAGACTTGGGATATATAGACTACTTAAAAAACTGGAAGCTCTGTCAAAACATCTAGCTGTCAAGACTATAATATACCATCTGGAACATTATTCAGCAGTTTTCTTTTTTTTTTTAATGATAGTCAAACAGGATAATAAAGATACACTATTCTGTGCAAAGATTCATAAAAAGAAAATGAAAGGGCTTTCTAAATATAATATTGTAATGTTAACCAAATATTTCTTACATTTTCTTTTTTTTAAATTAAGGTATCTGAGCGTTTAAAAGTGGTTGATGTGATTGGCACCAAAGTGTACAAAGATGGAGAACAAATCATTGCTCAGGTACAGTTTCTTTCTAGTTTTAGTTTTTGTTTTCCAGTAGGTAACAATTATCATGTTATCTATAGACAATGCGTACTTCTAAACTATGATTTTCTTTGTCAAACAAAACAAAAACAATCTTGCATCTAAGAGAGGTGATTATTTTGTTTCAGAAGCTAATTTTTCACTTACGGTACTTTGAAAAACATCCCTCTGTTGGTATGAATAAAGGAGTCAACATTTTTAGTATACTTAGAAATTCAAACTATATAAAAGAATGATGGCTTGCAATAAGGAGAACTGAAGACTTAGCTTGGTTTTGTTGTTAAAGTATGATAATCTTTTGAAGAAGAATGCAGAAGTAAACTCTTCAGGGTAGGCAACTGAGATTGTCTTGCCCCAAAATAATTATTAGGTATCAGATAGCCCTTAGAGGCTTTTTATACTAGAAACTCTGTAAGCGAAGTAATTTGCAAGGAATACAAAGCTGGAGAAACAGGAGGAGGGATCCTAAAGTCTTCCATAACATTGTTTTTATCTTCTTTTTGTACAAGGCACAGTCAGCTATGTCTTTCCATGAAAAGGTCTTGCTGTCACTTCTGTATAGATATTTTGATTATTGTGTGCCTTGAGTATGGTTTTCACATTAAAAGTTATTTCTTTTGCAACAGTTATCAAAAAGATGAGTTTCAAGGCACTGGCTGCAAATATTTTAATGTTACCATAAAACTAAAAAAGAAATTTCGCATTTCCTTTACTCACTTTATTTTTTTTGTCTTTCTACAGGGTGACTCAGCTGATTCCTTCTTCATTGTTGAATCTGGAGAAGTAAGGATTATAATGACAAGGAAGGTAAACATCCCTGAAAATCAGAATTTTATTTTTTTTAAATCCTGATGTATCCAAGTGTTAAACAGTAATGCTACCATTGTTACTAATTTTGCTTATACAATACTGAGTTCAGCAGATGTCGCTCTCATTCTCTCTCTTCCTTTCTCTTTCTTTTTTACCTGATATTTCAGGGTAAACAAGACATAGAAGAGAATGGAGCAGTTGAAATAGCTCGATGCTCAAGAGGACAATATTTTGGAGAACTTGCTCTTGTAACTAACAAACCACGAGCCGCTTCTGCATTTGCTCTTGGCACTGTCAAATGTTTAGGTATTGTTCAATAATATTTCATATCTAATATAAAATGATCCATAATCTATCTGGTTGTTTTTATCGTGAACTCTGTCTTCCTCCAGAATATAAGATTTAATCACATTTACCCAAATAAGACTGCTTAAGAACATCATCTATTACTGTGCATTCCTATTTACATTATTTGTCTGTAAAAATTATTTGCAATTTATAACTAGTGTTAAACACAAATTCTTCAATGTTTCTCTGATTGCATGGAAGTAAAAATTCTTTCAGGACAGTACAGAGAGTATTGCTACGAACCATTTATAGCTATCAGATAAATGTCTAATACTCGGCAGAAAGGTAAAGTGTTTCTTTTCTCAGTAGACTGACTCTCATCCAAGAAGTAACTGTGGTAAAAATCCTGTCCTGTTTTATCACCATGACTTAAGCTTTAACAAATTCTTTGTCTTCACCAACTGTTAGTTTAATCATTCCATCACACTGTAGCCTCAGGCACAGGAAAAGCAAAGACCATAGGAGTTGTGCTCATAGACAACCCTTCACATCCATTGCTTTTCATGGTCTAATGCTTAGCTCCAAAATAGTTGTATCTAATTATGGAAAACCTGTAAACTGCAAAGACAGATTTGGCATTCTTAAATGACAGTTTGATTACCAAGCCAGTAACCAAAAAGTTTCTCACTTACTTATAATGGTATTATTTTTTAAAATTCCTATCTCCAAACACACAGAGATAAAGATCAAAGATGACAGAGAGGAAAGAATAAGAGGCAGTGGTGAGGAAGAGTGTCATTACCCAATATGGGTCAGTCACTAAGATCTCTGGCACTTCCCAAATAGCAGAGACCTTGACCTTTTCTTGGGAGCCAAGACACTACAGGCCATCAGGTTGAAAGCTGGTTGAAGTATGAAATTTCCTCCCTGGCCTGTTGGCTAGAACTATAGAGGATAACATTATATGATCAGGTAACGAAAATATTCTGGTCGGCTACGCATTGGCATTGCACGTGAATTACTGTCTCCAAATTTTTGTGTGTTTGCTGGGAAATACGTATCTATTACAATTTCCACTGTGGGTGGAAGCGAGTAAAAGTAGCAAGGACATATGCTAAGTTAGACCCCAAATGCAGCCATCAACATCAGCAAAGGATGTGGTTTTTCTTGAAATCTCAAGGGTCTTAAAACTGTATTCTGTGGAGGAATCCAGGCCCCTTCAGGCTTCTTTGGCAGCTCTTGGCTGATGTAAATCTTAATATGAAAATATTTTCAAAATAAGAAAGGCAGCAAATTCTAAGTTTATTCATGAAGTTTCAAGATGGCAATGTGTTGGTTGATCTTGATTTTGCTACGGTAAGTGGTTCTTTTCTGTGCAAAGTATATGCCTTGGTAGTAGCTGTTCTATTATCATTTAAAATTTTACATTGGAATGTCATAAACACCAAGACAAACATGTTATTCTTTCTCTTTCTTCTTTCTCTCCCCTTTTGTCTTAGTTATGGATGTGCAGGCATTTGAAAGGCTTTTGGGACCTTGTATGGAAATTCTGAAAAGGAACATTGCAAACTATGAAGAGCAGCTAGTTGCTCTGTTTGGAACAAACATGGACATTGCCGATCCGAGTGCATGAACTAAACATAGGAGCAACAAGATCTGTTATGAGAATATAGCACAGTAGTGGTTAGTCCACTGAGAAATTGTCTCTCTTCCTATAGATGCCAAGCATTTTCTGTGATTTTAAGAGTGGGTTTGGAGGTATTTTTTGGACTTATTACAGTGGAAATACTAGTAAATAAATAGGGAATTTAATAAATTGTGGGCTTGATTTTTGAAAGTGCTTAGCATTGACGGTTCCATCTGGCATTAAGACGGTGCGTAGTAGCACAGCACCTTTGAAAATCAAGTCCTTTAACACAGCATTTCCTTAAAGAGTAGATTTCAAAAAGCCCACATGTGATGAACTTGTTAAACCAGCTTCTGTTCTTTAAAAAGGTTACAACTTTTCTGGAAAGACTGTTAGTTTGAATGTGATATGTTGAAAGTATTAGTGCACACAAAGTGTTTATATGTATTAATACAGAAGATATAAAGTAGATATTACTTTCTGACTATTACGGTTGTCATGATTTTATGTTGCATTTATCACAGATGTAGTGAATCACAGACTAATCGTAAGATAAAGCATGACAATGCATTTTGTGTAACGCTCATGACCCAAATCTGATTTTTAACATTTTGTAATTTGTTTTAAAGTCCTCTTTGTTTAATATGTCATGTTTCAGCACGACATTGTAATATCTTATGCAATTTAGAGGACTTGTATATTTTTGCAATAAACTGCATTTTTTATTAGTTACATGTACAGTCTATAGTGAGAACAGCTGACAAATTAACCTTAATGCTTTAAAAGCAAAGGCATAGGTCATTGTCATGTTCTACCTAATCATACATAACCGATATTGTTTTCCTTCTCCCTTATTTTATATTTATGCATTTTGTCTTCTCTATCTATGCTTGTTATCTAGTTAGGGTTTTTTTTAGATCTCACCTTTTTTATCTGTTAAATTGTCTACCTATTTCAAATGAAATGATCTCTGTATATCTCTCTTCTTGCAGTCTAATCTTAGCTATCAAAGACCAAATTCAATTAGTGAAGTCATTGATATTGAAAGCCGTGCTAAACTAAGCTTGTCCTTGAAAAATCCTTATCAGGAAGTACAAAAATATTTTTAATTTGAAAGATCAATACTTGAAAAGCTTTGCCCAAGTCTGGAAAGTATGTCATTGTTAAAGCTAACCTGCCCTGCTTTCAAAAACCTGTAGATCATCATAAAATAATATCTTTTTAGCCATAATAGCATGGGATACCTTCTGAGACTGAGGAGAGAGAATATAATCTTAATTAGGAGCACAAGGCTCGTTGCTTACAAGGGTCTGTGACTGGAAATTTCAGGCACAGTCCAATTTTAATACTGCTTATTGACCTATCTGTGGATGTACTTGGAAAGCTAGTGCGCATAATGGTGATTGGCAGTAGTTCTGCCAAAATGATACTGCAAGAATTGTAGGAAGGCTGCTTGTGCCCGGTTTCAAACACCTGAATTATAACATCTTTCCTTCTTAGATAATGACTTTTCTAATGCCATATATTTGTGTATGTTGATGTAATTATTATCCTATAGTTAGTGATATGTTCTGACAATTTATATAATCATACCTGTATATGAGATTATGATTATATAATATAACAACATATAATTTATACCATACAGTATGGTATAAATTATAAGTCAGATTCCTAACAAAACACAATCTGAGCAAAATTTACAAATAACTTTTTTTTTAACCTAGAAACCTGGTATGAATAATTGCACATATGATAACTTGCCTTTGTACTTTTGATTTATGGAAAAAAGAGAAGCCTGTTATACTAGAAGGAAGTATCAGGTAACCAAAATCTACACTCTTGTCATTCTGTATGCTTAATCTCGAAAAGCTACCTGTATTTTGCACTAGCTTGATGTGATTAAGAAAAACGCTAGAAATTACTTGTATGGCAGTAAACTACAATCAAGGCCATAAATGCCAGTCACAATATTTTCAATATTGTTGGTTATATTTAAAGTTTCCTTACAATAAATGACACTTTTATATATAAAAATCTGTTTGTTGATATTGCTGTGTTTTAATTCCATTATCATAAAGTTACAAGTGACCTATTTATATTCATTTATTAAAACAGACGTAATTCTTAACACTTTCATGTTGGATTTTCATAAATGATATTATGCAAATGCTCTGTCTACTCAGAATAGATGACATATTGGTGTGGTAATTGTCATAGTTACTTTGTATTTGATATGCTTGGAGTTTTTAGCTGGGAGAAAGCTGTGGGGTGACAAATTTAAGATAATAAGAGACTTTGGATTTTCTGAGTTCCAAAGTACAGCTTCATGTTGCAGCAGTTTTATTGTGTTGCTCTTGGGACTGAATGATTTCTGGGATTTTCTTTGTTGGTGAATTCAGGGGGGTTAAGCAACAGTAATAAATTGGGGCTTTGTAAGTTTTGTCCAAATCATTATATCCTTCATCAGTCAGCACTTGGGATTTCTCCTGAGTCTGTTCACATGCACACTTCAAACATGCCAGGCTGCCTGTCATAAATGGGGTAAGTGTACATCCTAAGAAGGAAATCATACCAAGTCACTGATTTTTCATGACCTTGGGAAAACAGGTAGATAGTTCTAATAATTTTAAACAATACTATGTCATGTTTACCTTATGAGACTGTGTCCGTACTTAGATTACCTGATGCTTCTGTTATTAAAGATTTTTATCATCCTTGTTTGTAGTCAGGTTGCTAAAGGAACAAGACTTTGGCAATTACATGGCATGTGCATGTTTGTTTGTTTGTCTCCTCTCTCCCCAACCTCAGTAGCGATTTATAATTCTGCAGATTATTGAAATGAATTTGACAGGTGGGTAAATTCTAAAGAGGAAAAAAAAAATGCTCCAATGAGTTTGTTGAAAATATGAAGTATTGGGTGAGGAGAGAAACGCCTGAGAGAAATCCTGTACGAGAAGGGCACTCATGGGCTCAGATGTTACTAAGCAAAAGAGAATCCGCATGGCAGCAAATGTTTACAAATGCCTTAACCATGGGAAAAAAATTCGACTGCAGCCCTAAGTCAATCCCAAGACACAAACCCTGAGGAAAGCAAGCTTCCCTGGGCCTAGCACTGATGCCGTCACTTTTTAAATGTCATTTGTTTGTGCTTCGTGAGATTTCATTAAGTTCATCTGGAATAAACACTTCTGAAGTCATTCCCTTCTGGACCTCCTGATGAGGTCCAGAAGTGACTGATTGAGGAAGTCTTGGGGCAAAGCTGTGAAGATCATTGTGAAACCATCTACAACCTAAACCACTGTCACTCCATCTTCTTTCTTCACGTTGTCTTTTGTATTCAGTAAAGACTATTCTGGTCCTTGCTGGAATGGTGGGTTTGGTTTTGGTTTGGTTTTGGTGGTTTTGCTTTGTTTTGTTTGAAATGTTTCGTGCTTTAAGCTTTCTATAAGGTGACACATCATGATTTGTGTCATTTTGTAGTTTATGACACACTTTCGCTGGCAAGCATTATTGTTTGTCAATATCAAGAGTTCCCAGATGTCCAAAGTCAGGATCTGCTGGTCATCCTTCACAGACCTGGCACATCAAGTTCATAGTCTTTTTTTCAGACGCTTGCTGCATGTGACAGCTTTTGCTGAACAAAGTGCTTTGCTGAAAGTCAGTTTGCCACAGCGTGGACATTCTTACATGCTCTTGCTAAAGTTTTAATGTTAGTTCAAAGCTCTTTTTATCCATTCATATATGTGATGGTTATAGGTATGTATTTTTTTTTGGAGTTTCTAAGATACTTTCCTGTGTCTGTAGTCCTCAAATAAGTATTAGTGCAGTTTTCTCTGGGAGGAATTGCCTCTTTGTGTATTGAGTATGTACAGATCTGTGCTGCTGACTGTCTTACAAAATTTAGGATCATTTGTCAAATCATTCTGAGAGTTGGATTTCTTTCAGATGTACACCAAGGCTGCTTCCAAGATCTTAATCTATTTTTTTGGCTCAGAAAGATGCTTAACAGGCTGTACGCTCTCACTTCATGGACCGAAGGGAAGCTGAATAGTCTTGGTAGAACATGAAGAGCCTGAAGAAAATTACATTTTAACATTGTCTCTTCCTTCACCCCATTTCTCACTTTCCCTCTAAATTATCGTTATTCTGACAGCCAGGTGAAGAGCCAGTAACAGTAGGAGAATGTAAGGCAAGTGGAGTGACTAGCTGGGTCCATGCTGGGACGCAGTGGTCTGGTTGACTGGGCAGCAACTCTCTCTTCCTAGTCCCTTTTGTCCCATCCCTGTCCCTTCTATGACAGCAAATCAAGCTGAGCTGGAGCGCAGTAGTGGCATTGCCATGGCTGTGTGAGTACCGTGGGTTGGGTTGTGTTTCTTCCTTACAACTGCTAGAGGTATGTGTATGTATGGGGGAACTGGGAAGAGACAAAGGCCAAACTATTACATAAAAGAAACTGCCCGATCAAAACCGTGTAAAAAACTCTGACAGGAGGTTATACTAGGCCATTGTGACAGTATCTGCTGACTCAACCTTTTCTTACTGAGGTAAATTAAATTAGGAAGGCCTAAAAATAGCATCATGGCCTGGTATGAATACTTTGTCCTTTCTTCTTTGAAGGTGTTGTATTATTTCAGCTGAGCAGCTATGAAGTTTTGGGAAAGGATAACACTCTGTGGAGGACTAATTCCCTGGTGGCCAAGCGAGCCTCTGGGACCTGCTCCCCGACATCTCTGAAGATGCTGGAAACCCAGTTCTTGTAAAAGTCTTATTTCAAAAAAGCCACCCAACTATCACCAAGCTATACCTTCATTTTCTCTTTGTTGCTTTGTCCTTGTCAGGTGGTGTGTCTCTCTCAAGCAACCTTAGCTTCACTGTCCCTTTAGTTTTTGGCTCCATCTGTATGGTTACATCCATTGTAGGAAATTTTATGTGCCTGAGACTATTTGCTAGTTCTGAGGCACTGAATGACCAACATTCATACTATTTTCCAGTATTTGTGTGGGCTCATTTGTAAGCGGTATTAGAAGCTTTTTTCCAGCTTTCCATATGGGGTGGCCACACACAGATGGTCAACCGAGAATGGTCCTTGGCCTGTGGTAGCTCCCAAACCATATCCAAAAATTATTTGCTATTGGCCCACGCATAAACTATGCCAGGGCTATTCTAAAAAAAATTACAGTACAGTTGATTGTATTTCAGTGCCCAGAAACACTCCCTAGCATTTTAATTTACCGACCAGCATAGAGGTAACCCATAGATCACCTGTAGTCTCTTCTTGACTTTGTTTTTCTGCAAGTTTTGAGCTGGGACAGAGAGTTTTCTTTTTTATCACTCTTCTGGATTGTTTCTTGATATGTCAGGTCTTCTTTTTCCCTTATACTATTGTCATTTTTTTCCTTTGTAAGCGATAAAAGNGTATCTGCTGACTCAACCTTTTCTTACTGACATGAAATAAATTTCTCATTAATTTCTGACCTGTCTTGGAAGAAAAACAAAACAAACCTCTCTGGCCTGTTATTTGTTCTGTTTCTCCCCTACTTGAACGACTGCAGGAGGCAAAGGAAGTTTCCCTTCTAGACTCAAGAAAAAAATCCTGGGAGCAGCAAGTCCTCTGTTCCTCTGCTCTGTGTTCCCAATCGCATCCTCTGTGAAGAGATTCAGGAGGTGAAATGTGGGGGTGGGCATGCCTAGAGTTGTCGTTAGGAAGGTGGAGAGAGCCAACCACCACTGCAGCTAGCCATGAAAGGCTGTGAGAAGAGGGAAAGAGTAGGAATAGCTTTAGGAGATACAGAACTCCTTGTGAAAGGAGAAAACTGATGTGAGAGGGTCTGGGGGAATGGCTGCAGAACAGAGGCTGCTGCAGTGGGTAAAAGCGGAAGCTCTGGTGAGTGGGGTTGCTCTGATGTTTGGGGAGTATCTAGATAATTACTAAGGGTGGTGGATGTCTACATGTGGATGTGGAAGCTCCTGTAGCAAAATTAAAATAATGATATGCTGTATTTCAGAGAGTCAGCAGTAGCAGCTGTGTCGTAAGGGCAGGACAGGACACGGGCTTTGGACAGGAAAGATGAAAAGTAGAGATAGGCACAAACCCAATATATAATATATCTTTTACTAGTATAACTTTGACTGTAATAGTATGCATTTTTAAAATCTACATTGTAGTTTCTTTGTGGATGGCAATTTTAAGAGATAAATAGCTAGGGTGCCAATTTATCTGTATCTTTATTTTCGCTTTGTGTAGTCTCTCCTGCTTATTTTGTGCTTCTTGGTATCCATCTGTAATGTGACAAGAACTCAACTAACACTTCCCATTCCTCCACCTTATTTTCTACTACAACAGCAGAAGCAACTGAATCAGCAAAGCTACCAACAATGTCCGTGTTACACAGTATTGATTCATTCTCTGAGCACCCATTCATTTTGGGCATGGAATAAGGCGAGGTAGGGTGTGTAGGGGGGGAGTAATGATTTAATTAAAGACTAGGCATACGGAGCAAGGAGTATGGCATTGACATAATCTTCATTTTGAAATTTAGAAGATACATATTTGACTTCAACCAAAGGGGGTTAGTAAGTAGCCTTTGATACAATTTTATGCGTCCTGCTGCCATCGACTGCATGGACTACCTGCACTTTTTCTCATTTTCTCTTACATCCTCACTGAGTAAATGTTCATTTACTGTACGCAAAGGAGAAAAGGTAGATTTGAAAATAAGAAAGCTGTTACATGTCTGTTTTTAGAATCTCAAAACAATTCAGACAGTTGTCTTTACAAGATTTTAATCTCAGTCCTAGGTAGGACTCATATTTTTGTGCTTTCTGGGTATGTCATAGATGGTAAGTGTGATATTGAGGCTTTAATTCAACAGTGGTGTTTACTTGTCTCAACCTGTATCTGGAATCTGGGCCAGTGGATCTCAGAGGACCGGGCTTCACACCTAACACTCATGGATAAAGTTTTGTAAAGAACTGTGAACCTTTACAGCAAATAGATTTAACATTTAGTTTGGGGAAAAAACGCTTTTCTTTTTGGGTAGAGAAAGTACATAGTGGGGTGGAGATGTGCTCCAAAACGAGGTTCGAACCTTTAGGCCAACAGTTTTTCTGAAGAATCTAGAGACAGGATTTCCATATCTTCTGTGGCCCCTTGATCTGGCCTCTGCGCTCTCCACCTCCTACACTGTGGTAGACGGAGCTTTCAGAAGAGTAAACTGTGAGTTTCACCATGCAAGTGGCTATACCATGAGCAGAGTAGCCTATTTGCAGAATGGAGAGATCTGCATACACAGCTCTTCTGCCAAGCCTCCGTCTGGAAATGCAGGGTTCGCACTAAAACTTATTAAAAACCCAAGAAGCTTGGGTCTCTCCAAAGAGCCTCAAGGCTGTTTAGATGTATAAGGGAGATCAAAAGAGAAAAGGGAAGGAACACAGCTTTGAAGTTAATTTTATTATGGAGTGGTGTAAAAAAAAAAAAAAGATGATTCCTGGTTTACCAGTTTTCAGTTTATTAAAAAATGTATTTTAGAGGATGCCATGAAAGTGTTCTTATATAAAGATGTATCCATTATTTAGGAAAAGCCTGAATTCTAAATATAGGAAAAATCTGAGCTTGTGGGATGTAGGATTAGACAGTTGATAGTATAATAAGTTGTCTAGTCGCTTAATAGTTGAATCTCAACATTAATTTTCAGATTTTTCCTGGAGGCATTTGTTCAAATAACTCTTGTGTTCTCAAACTGGGAAAATGATATGTTGTAAAGGGTTGGTTTGTTATGTGGTTAGGCACAGAAAATTTTTAGTTAAATTCCATGGGATTGGGTTTTCTACTATTTTTAATTTTTTTTAAGCTAAACTTGCACATATATGTATAAAAAGTAATAATTTCCAGTTCACACTGCAGAAGATACTGCATGTTTTTGAGAGTAATGTGTCTTTTCAAACAGTGCCTAGAGATGGCAATGACTTTACTAACAGGCAAACTATTACTTCTTGGAAAAAACACATTTTATACTGATGTGCCAGTGACATCTGCACACCGCGTGTGTTTTGATGCGAAGTACAATTTGGGGGGGGGGGGAGGTGGTGATTTAGGGTTTTTTTTGTTTGTTTTTTCTTTTCAATTGTGTTACCCTTGTAGACCTCTGGAAACAATAAAACCAGCGTTCCCTCTAGTGGCAACTAACAGCACGTTTCATGGGACACAAAGCTCGCGGAGAACTCTAAATACGGAACCATTTCTATTTAAATTGTAATAGCTAACTTTTTTTTTTTTTGCTTGTTTTCTCGCAGAGCTATGTTAGTGTGCCTGAAAGTCAGAACTGTTGTAGATACCAAATTAAAACAAAAGCTCTGATACAGGATTTGGGACACATTCACATGATTGGGATGATGTGGGAAATAGGGTAAGGAAGAAATGCTTTTCTCAGAAAAATCCCAACAGCTGCAAAATCTTAAAACTCTCCATCAGTTTCTAAAATCCTGTTGATTATTTCTGAATTGTGCCTGTATTTGCTTTGTATCGGATCACACCTAGTAATCTATTTTATGATGAAGATTTGGTGTCGAGAGTCCATTCTTCTCTCTGCCATCTCCCGGCGTTACCGTGTGGGTGGGCAACTCCTGGAATAGCCGTAGCCTCATTTATCCGTCAGTAAATGTCGAACCAAACCAGGTTGTTTTGGCAGTAACTGTATGGGAATGCCTGGGAGACACTAATGGACTGATAAACCTGCATGGATTTAGAAAAAAAAGTAATTCCCCCCCCCCCCCCCCCCCCCTTTTCGCC